>VWZL01001206.1:414905-455465 GCA_013396915.1 Stercorarius parasiticus
CCCCAAGGAAACGACAATGCTGAAACAGAAGGGTTGAGACACATTTATAAATACCAGCTAATATGGATATACATATCTATCAGTCTAACCTAGTTTAAAAGTGCAAGACTCAGGGAGTCTGTGCTAGAGGAATTGGATTTTAGACATTTATTTCAAGAAGAGTTAATATCAGAGTCTTCAGTGGGTATCCTCAAAGAAACAATGCTGCAGGATCCATTAATGAGTCAAGTCTTATGAGTCAGTATAAAAACTGGCAACACACGCTTTGACAGCTACAGGATGTTCAAATAATTGACAAACAGCTGTGGCCTTGTCTCCATTTGGTATTACAGAATAATAACCTTTTTGTTGTTGATATTTATGATACTTGTGTATAGAGACAAGTGCTATACATAAAGCGCAGGTTTCTTTCAGAAGTTATTAGCTAAAAAGTGTTTTTAACAAAATGGATAGGGTCACTGTGGCAGAAAATTACTGGCTAAATAGTTGGGATATTTTAATTTGAAATCAGTCTCCTTTTAAGAGGCTCTTCAATTAATCTGAAAGGAAAAAAAAAAAAGTATTCTTATAAGGCTGTTTGAATATTGCCCCGTCCTTGTCCCATCTTAACTCTTGGGTGAGGATTTTTAATTTGCTGTTACAAGACCAGCAGAGGGAGCTCAAAACATTAGGTACCAACACTGCTTCTAGAAAGGTACCCCAGGGAAAAAACATCACTTCTCATGTGATTAGATAACAATACCTGGCAGGTTTAGTAAATAAATGACACTCGATAAAGCAAGGGGAACGTAATAACTGGAAGCTAAGCAAAGCTGCCACTGACACCATTTTCTTTTTTAATATGCTTTGGCCTTTGCCATCTTAGGAAAAAGGCATCAGCAAGGCATCAGAATTGGATCTGGTACTAATGACAAGATTATTTCCAGGATGCCAGAAACTGCACAAAAAGGAAACCTAGTTAATAGTATAGGATTTTTCAAGTTTGGTGTCTCCGTGATAAAACACTGGTACATGGTCAAGCAGAAGTTTCTTTGATTCTGTGCCATCCCTGTCAGATTAACTAGATCATGTGCTGCTTATATGGTGGTAACTTCCACTAATAACAATAATTTTGCAATTACTAACAGATGCTTAGATGGTCATTTTGACACCATCAGTTCAGCATCTCCCAATACATTCCCACAGTCTCTAGGTATCTATATTAAAAATAGGATTTCCTGGTATTACAGTTGTTTTCTTTGCACAGGAAACAAGACAACAGTTGCTGTTCAGTGATTTCAAGCTCTTTTGGATTCTGCTGTGAAATCAAGATACTTGCATAATATAAATTTTTCTAGTGTAAAAGTTTGTCAAAATATTTTCCAACAAGCTAAATAAAATAATTTGTCTTGACTGCCCACTGTGTAATTTTTTTTTCTTTTAAATAGGATATTATATACCTAGGAAATATCATTTGTGATGAAAACAAGAATTTACTTAGACCACCACTACTCCAATGTAATTGAAAAGCCTTCCTCACTGAGACCTGTGAAATTCACTTGCCAGAGAGCTGCAGTATCAGACATGCAGGCAACGTCAAGAGAAACAAGTTCTACACAGACCAACTACGTTTTCTATTGCTTTGCTCTGTATTTATTATATACCGCATCCCCAGTTCTGTAATCCAAATGCCTGGAGTAAATAAAGGGCTGACAGTCTAGGAAAAGAGCTCTTGCTCGAAAACTTGCAGGCAATCTTACTTACATTTCTAGAAATTTACTTAAAATACTCGGTATGTCATCAATCACTTTAAGTCTTTGAAAGTTCAGATTATCTGTCACAGACAGCAATGTCAAATAATCCATTTGTCAAAAAGTGGCACTTCTTCTGATGCCTTGGGCTTCTTAAAGCATATCACTGCACTTCTTTTAGCTGGGTGGTACGGATAGGGAAATTTAGGGGAGCGATAGGTGGACAGTTAAGAAATGCAAGTTGTGTGACATAGAAACTTTATTTTATTTTGATGACTATCAGCCTGCAACAAGAATGTCTTTTTCCTTAAAAATTTACCAAATGATATCTCTCTTATTGCCTATCTGTCCGAAGTTTTCCAGGCTTACCTCCAGCCCTAACAAACTGTGATTGTCAGGAGGACTATGCCATGTCTGGTATTCCTCTAGCTTAAGTTTAATTGCTCAGCACTGAGACCGATTATTTTCAGGTGACTGTTTATCAACTACCTCATGGTTTGAAGTTTCCTGCAATTATACTTTTAATGGAGCCTTGACACAACATCTGAAAAAAATCCAAACAAAACAACCAACCCCCCAAAAACATAACAAAAAGTGGCTTATTTAACAACTTAAATGTTTTGTAATACTGTCCAAGAAGAGAGAACCACAGAAGGACTGAGGTTGGAAGGGAGCTCTGGAGGGCATCTGCTCCAGCCCCCCTGCTCAACCAGAGCCACCAATGGCAGATTGCCCAGGACCATGCCCAGATGGCTTTTGAGTATCTCCAGGGATGGAGACTCCACAACCTCTCTGGGCAACCTGTGCCAGTGCTCAGTCACCCTCACAGTAAAAAAAGTGTTTCCTGATGTTCAGAGGGAACCTTCTGTGTTTCAGTTTGTGCCTGTTGCCGCTGGTCCTGTCACTGAGACCACTGAAAAGAGCCTGGATCCATCTTCTTTGCACCCTGCCTTCAGGTATTTCTATACGTTGATGAGTTTCCCCTGAGCCTTCTCTTCTCCAGGCTGAACAGTCCCAGCTCTCCCAGCCTTTCCTCATAGGAGAGATGCTCCAGTCCCTTCCTCATCTTTGTGGGCCTCCACTGGGCTCTCTCCAGTGTGTCCGTGTCTCTCTTGTACTGGGGAGCCCAGACCTGGACACAGTGCTCCAGGTGTGGCCTCACCAGGGCTGAGTAAAGGTAGATCAATACAGTCATCAGTCCCTAAGAGAGGCATATATGCCCCAAGGCTCACCTACACTTCTTAATTTACATAGAATGCGCCATCACCTGATACTGCTGTACCTATGAATCTCATCTTAACTGAAAATCATCACTGGCATGCATTCAAAATACTTGTACTGATAGGAAGAGCAGAACATAGCCATCTGCTGCAATTCCTCCTCTACAGTTCTCTGCTTCCCCCTGCCCAAAAGACACTGAATTTCTAGTAAAGTGAGAAATAATCCTACCATCATGCATCTTCAGATTTTTTTTTCTTTGAAATAAGAGTCCCAATGTCAAACAGCAGTACATAACATTTATAAATATGCCAAGTACCTCAGTACAAAGTACAGTCAAGTGCTGATGGCACCGCACTATTACCATTCAGCAAAGCAACCCTACAAAAATGACCCAGTATCCTACAAAGGTTTACCACCAAAGGGGTTCTCTGACTGTATTTTTATCTGTATGTTCTTACCCAGGTTTCAAGATCAAGCATATGATTTTGAAACAATATCTGTAAAAATAATCCTAATAACAGAATCCATTCCAAAAGCAGAAGTCATGGCTAAGTCACAGCATGTGTGACCCAATATGCAAAATCATTACCAGATACTGGTTTCCTTTCAACCAAGAATCCCATGACAGGAAACTTCTGCTTCATCAGCCCTCCCCACACCAAGTCTTAAAGCTGATTATATTGCACATACTCCACAATATCAATGTTGGTTAAGCACCTCTAGTTTCAAAAATAATGGGTTTGATTAACTTGCTTATTTTTACCATCAGTACTGACAAATCCAACTCTACTTTGTCTAGCTTAGAGTATTCAATTATTAATAGGAGTGTATCTCATCCCGCTGAATAATTTCAGTGAAGAGAATCAAGTGTAGTTCCTCCTCAGACTTCTTCCATACCAAATCGTAAAGATTTGCTTTCTATTGTTAAAAACACTTTGAACAAGGAAAAAGAAAAACACTTCAGGGGCTTATTCTTTAGAAAGATTTTGGAAACTGAAAAAAGACATTTAAACAAAGTTCCTATATGCACTGTAATAAACTGCTCTTGAACCATAGAAGTTTCTGTCAAATTATTTTTCTAGTACTTCTGAATAAATCTGAAACATATAAGAATGAGATTGCCTAAGGTATTTAGGAACTTAATTCTCCAGTTTAAAGATTAGATGTTGTATAAATAGAATGAGTATTTCCACCTTACAGCTCTGGTTTTGCTTCTTCTGTCAACATTGAAAAGAATTGATACACGCTGTAATCCATTTTATAATCAAACTTCAAACATACATATACATTCATTACCACTCATTTGGTCCTATGCTCTGAAGAAAAATCCGGATTGCTTGCAAATTATTGAATTCAGAGACATTCACTGTAGACTGCTTTGCCATCATTTGAAATCTGACAGTGAAATCCTTCACATTAAACAGCATTCTTCCAGAGTGCTGGAACTCTGAGAGGCAAAAAACCCCATCTTGTGTCACAGGAAATAGTTATAAAAATAATCTCCACGGTAAACTGCTGAAATATCAGACAAAACGTTTTCCCTAGATTAGCAGGGAAAACAAAAACAAAAAACAAAACCCACTACACCTTACTTCAGTAAACAAGTTTTGAATAGCTTCACACTTGAAAACCCCCAAAGTGAAAATACATCCCCAAACCCTACTGTAGAAGTATGTCACAAATAAGAAAAACAGGCTGAAATTGAAGTTGTCCAGGAGAAAGAAACATCCAGGGAGGCCAGCTACAGCATAAATCACTCAGAGGAACAGCTGCATAAACAAGCTGCATTCTCACAGCAAACAGATTATGCTAAAGAGACCACGCAAATACAGACAACTTCATACTGTCTTTCATTTAAGTATCTCACACCAATTCACAGACAGAAGCTATTTACCAAAGACCACAATGACTGGAATGCTCACGTTCAGTGTTCTGATTTTAAGCCCCAATTCAGAAAATAAATTAGCACTTTCTTTCCAGTTTGTCTAAATCATGCACCACTCTCACGTAAGTGCTAATTAAATTTATATATGATATGCTTCACATCGGGTTTTTTAGGAAGGACAGTAACTGAAGACTCGTGGCATATGCTCCATGGTGTAGCTTCAATATCACTGCATCAAGAAATACATGGAACCAAGAAAGGGACTGAGAAGTAAATGTGCAAAATTTATTATGTTCTTCAATGAACATAGGGGCATAAAATTTATAAAATTAGACCTCATCTTCAAAATTAAAAAATTATATATAAACACTAACGGTTGCTTGTTACAATAAACAGGCCACACAGCTCAAAACCAGTTTACTCTAAATCAATTTCTTCATAAAAAATAAGCGACTTTAAAAAAAGATGTCATACGAAGAAAGTGGCATGCAAGTTGAAACGTTATTGCAGCATATCCTTATACAAAGAAAAGTCTGCTGGCAAAATGAGATTAAGCTGAAAAAAGCTCTGAATGACAAGCATCTTCACCATTTGTTAAAAGGCATTTTCTAAATTCAACTTGGGTCCTTCTAATTACAGAAATAAATTTCTTCCTTGTTAAAAGAGATTCACATTTCTAAATACAATTCAATTACAAGTAAGTATTTTACACTTCTGGTTATTTAGCCATGGGAGAAAAAAGTAATCAAGAATACACCTCTTAACATGCTTTGTCATTAAAGTAACAATATTATTTAGTTTCTTCTTACAGTGTACATTTGTTGCTTTTAATCCTAAATGCAGTGCAAAACAATTTGACCCAACCTCTATTTACAAAGAGCTTCCACTATGAAATTCTTCTTTATAGTAAAGTGAAGCGAACCTCCTTCTTGCCTTTTCCCCTCCCCGTAGCTGCTGTGGGAGAAGAGCACCCTGATGCAGGGACAGAGATACACAAACACGCAAGTGAGCATTGGGAGCATCCGGCAGCCACGGCCACACAGAATTCTCCAAAGAGGCTCAGAGGAGCCCCACTGAGGCTACTGTTGTCTCTTTGCATCTTTCGCTCTGGACCCGCTGAAACAAAAAGCACTGCCCCGAAGGGGGTTGAAAGAGAATATCAGAAAAGTATTTAAAATTGTATCTGGCATCACTTTCCTTCTGCCTGTGTAAACACTGTAAGATTCAACACTGGAATGTAAGGCTTTCTGTCACAGTACACTGGCATTCAAGACAAACCTCTAAGATAGTGAGCAGCTCTTCTTGTAGAACAGAGTAGGCTTTCCCTGAGGTTATCAGGTTCAAGTATATAAAGTGTACAGATTCTGCTCCTCTGTATGCAGATGGTATTCTTTTTATCATATAATGAAAAGTCAAAGTGGTGTAAGGTACGAGGAGTCAAATGTTTTAACTTCAGTCAGCTTGCAGCAGAGAGGGTATGTAACTTTCTACTAACAAAGTGCAGATTTGGAAACTTGAAGACAAAGATCCCAAAGTCACACTGTCTTCCTTAGGCTGCAACTTTCATAATAAAAGTTTTACGTGTTTATTACATTGCCAGTCCCATATATGCATTTTATTTTCTTAAAAGTTATACTATTTCCTTTTCTGGCGTTTCTTCCGACGCTTTGCTCCCTGAAGTATCGTCATCGTTAGAATAATTCCCTGAATCTCGACTGCTCTGTTTAGAATGTTTGTAGTCTTTAAAATCAATTTGATTTAGTTCTTCTGTGATGATAGTCTCAATTATAGAACAATTTTCTATTGGTTCTTCTGTAGTTGACAGACAAGGACTGTTAAAGAGCTGTCCTCCAAAACCCTGCAAAGAGAGAAGCAGAAAAGAAGGAGATGAACATTCATATATAATACCTAAATAATGATTCTGCTTAACACCACTGCTGTACAAATCTGATTTATGGTGTTCAGTAGCATCATGAGGTTTTCTACCTATAATATGCTATTTGCTTGCCTAATTCACAAATTCAAAGTTAGGATGAAGTTTAGCTGCATTCATATAATTAAACACTAAAGAATGACACTAACATTAATCTTAACTCTTGCTATGCTCATAGTTGTCAATCATCTGCATAATTGCAGTATTTCATTGATTATGGCCTTATGAGGCCACACAAGAACACTTTCAAAGATCATGTGGTAGCGCAGGGATGACAAAGTCTACAAATCACCATCAGTTACAAAGCAAAGTTAGAAAGAAGAAAGAGAAAGCGAGCTGCGGCAGCAGGATACCAAGCCTTATGCAGCTATCGATAGTGCACTGCTGTCTATCCTGCATGCTTTATAACTGTTCTCTGAATTGGTCATTTATATCAAATCCACCACAAAAGATTCTAAATATGCATTGCATTAATTATGTTACCAGTATGATACTGAACAAACCAGATAAAATGCTGTCTTACAAATAAATTAAGTTCAGAGATTAGCCCTTGTAAATTATGAGACTGGTTTTAAATTACAACTTCATTCAGAAAGTTTTGTATACTACATATACTAGGAGCTTCAGTGAGAAGATGACAGGTTAGGAAGGCCGTGCACTGCTTAACATCAATGTTCTGAGAGATGCAGAAGAAAGCACAGTGAAAGGCAGTTCTTGCTACATTTCAAAATATACCTATGCTTAATGTGTTATCCTGTTCATTCCAGAACAGGATCCCTACTAAGTATTACCTGTGCCAAGCTGAGCTGGAAACTGGACAATATCTGCCCTTTTTGAGACCATCCGGGCCGCTAGGTTAGGACATGGTAGAAGCATTTGCTGCCTGCTCCAGCAAAATTTCCTCTAAAGATTAGGCTTGCATTTTTGCCTCCTCTGAGTTTTAAAGGATGGCAAAAAGGCTAGAGCATGCTCTTCCAGATAACACAATGGGAAAACATTTCTGGTCTCACACAGCAGGGCAAAAGCACATTATGAAATTGGATGAAGGATCGTCAGCAACACTTTTGCACAGACAGAAGAAAAAACCCATAAAATTTAAAGTATTTGCTAATTGCAGAATTCTAGAAATTGATACTGCCCATTTTTTCCATAGGAATTCCTGCACTTTGTTAAAATTTATACAATTAATCTTGGCATACTCATAAGACCACGATAACAAATAAACACTTTTTCATTATATTTTCTGTTAATTTTTCTAAAAATATTTTTCTCATTTATTAAGCAGATATAAGTTTTATCTTACCTCTATGTTCAAAGGAGGCTGGCATGATGGAAAGAACACGTATTTGATTTTATTGTAGGCTTGATACAGGGCAAAAACAAGCGGTGCAGCCACAAGCAAGACAGCAATCAGGGCAGTTACAAATGTTGCTAAAATGATCAGAGGTAAAATTTTATCTAAAAAAGTGAATAAAAACCATTCAGTCTAGGTATTCATGAACTACAAAGACTAAAGAACAGATTTATCTCCAAATCTGCTACAGCATTTATCATAAAATTTCATATTTCTACAGTACTATACACAGGCATGATGATCATCACAAAAGTGATGCCATTCCAATATCTTAAATAGTTTTTATATTAAAAACACAGCACAAAGTATTTATCCAATATAAGAACAGAAGCATTTGCAGGCAGGATCAGAACCAAGATCCAGTTATTCCCCGTTATATTCTAGTTATACGTCACTATTTGACAGCAAGACAAAAAGGCTACACATAAATAGCTACCATGAAGCACTTGATGCATGTAAATCTATTGCACTATTGCCTATGTACAGCACCTAACCCCAAGGAACATAATACATAATCGATAGAGCTCTCTCCTTTAAAAAGGCAGAGATAAGGAAGTAAGAATTCCCATGGGCTATGGAGTAAGAATGGGCAGTTACTACAGTGAAGTTCACCCATGGTTATTTAGCCAGGAGATGATTACAGTGCCTAGACTTGCAAGGTCTTCAGGGGCCCAAAAGCATCTGAATGATTTCTTGGACAGAAGACGAACTCCAATCGTAAGCTTCAGATGACTACAACACAGCCAATAGAGAGAACAAGGATCTTCCAGTGAGCATCTATTCCTTTCAGATGTTTATCTGAGTAATAAATCAATCTTAAGGCTATTCCAGTTATTTTCCGCACTGGTAGTCTAGACACTAGCTCAGCAGAAGATTTTACTTTGTCAGTACAGAAAGGCAAGTTGAATTTCACTTCAATGCTCAAACATGGTGTTATCAACTTGATGCCAAGCACAGCAGTGCAGCTGAGTAGCTTGAACGAAGAGACACCATACAGAGGGACCCTGACAGAGTTGAGGAGTGAGCTGATGTGAACCTCATGAAGTTTGACAAGGCTGAGCACGAGGTCCTGCACTTGGGCTGGGGCAGTCCTTCGTATTGGTACAGGCTGGGGGATGAAGGGATTGAGAGTAGCCCTGCAGAGGAGGACTTGAGGGTACTGGTGCATGAAAAATTGGACGTGAGCCAGCAACGCGTGCATGCAGCCCAGAAAGCCAATCGTATCCTGGGCTGCATAAAAAGAAGTGACCAGCAGTTGGAGGGAAGTGATTCTGCCCCTCTACTCCGCTTTCATGAGACCCCATCTGGAGTACTGCGTCCAGCTGTGCAGCCTCCAGCACAAGACAGACATAGACCTGCTATAGTAGTCCAGAGGAGGGCCACAAAAATGGTCAGATGAGTAGAACATCTCTCCTAGGAAGAAAGGTTGAGAGAGTTGGGGTTCAGCTTGGAGAAGAGAAAGCTCCAGGGAGAGCTTATTGCAGCCTTTCAATATTTAAAAGGGGCTTATAAGACAGACAGACTTTTTACTAAACCCTGTAGTGACAGGACAAGGGGCAACAGTTTTAAACTGAAAGAGGGTAGGTTTAGATTGGACATAAGGAAGAAATTCTCTACAATGAGGGTGGTGAGACACTGGAATGGGTTGCTCAGAGAAGTTGTGGCTGCCCCATCCCTGGAAGTGTTCAAGACCAGGTTGGATGGGGCTTTGAGCAGCCTGGGCTAGTGAGAGGTGTCCCTGCCTATGGCAAGGGGCTCGGACTAGATGATCTTTGAAGGTCCCTTCCAACCTAAACCATTCTGTAAGTATGGTCCTGCGTTCCCGTATTAACCCAGAAACTGTGGAAAGCCTTCAACAGGCCAGGCTCAGTTCCAGGACTTAAGATTGGGACCTTATGGTAGAAAGAGTTTACACAACGGAATCCAGCTTTTGATAGTAAAGTATTTTAATCAAAGAAACCTTTTATCTGTACAGTCATAAGCTATTCAGTGCTTAAGTTCAAGAGCCTTGCAAGCTTCCTTAGGCTCCCCTCGTCTCTTCTCCTTTGCAAAATATTTTCTGGCATGATCTCCAACAAACAAACAAATCGAAGGAACTTTCACCATACTAAAAATAATACTTACCAGAAGACACTTTAAAAAAAATGAAGATGAGACAATCAGGTCTTTTTATCTCTATTTCCAGTTAGTATGAAAGATCAAGGGATGAAAGATTTCCACACTGGGATATAAGAATGTATGGGAAGTACAGGGAAGTAATCTGTATGACTGCATGTCTCTCAATAGAGAGTCTTGAATATACTGCTTGGTCTTAAGTAGGCTCATTATAATAGAAGGATATGGGGAAGACTAATAACTAACTAGTAGAATAGATAAAAGAATTTCTCTTACAAAGATAAAAAAGTAGCATTGGTTTCTTTTTAAGCTTGATAAAGACAAAGCAGTGAGGACTACAATAGAAATGAATCTTAAAAGCTTAAGATGTGAGAAAGTAGCATTACTATTACTACATTTTCTTAGCTCTAAGTCAGTTTGGATACTTAGTAATTTCTCTAGTGTTACAGTCTATTAATAGAAGCAATTGGCCAAATTAAATTCAACAGATAACTTGCTCTTACATTCTCAGTATAATCCATCTACAAACGTATTCTCCTTTTGCTTAGAAGTGAGCTTTCAGCTATGAGTCCGATGATTTGTCTCCTCACACTTTATCGCAGGATTTTTTAAAGTTTAATTCACTCACAGAAGAATTAACACAATTTCAAAAATAAAATATTCTTGAAAACATAACACTTAGTGATTCCTTGCACCCTATTAAAAATATCTTAAACATACTGGAAATTAAACCTTGCCTTTTAACAAGTCATTGTACATAACTAAATTTAATTCACAATCATTATAGTTATTAACCCAAGATAATTTATAAATTTCTGGTTATTCATGGAATAACCAGAATGTAATTTTGGCCAGGTCAGAACAGAAGCAGTTTATTAGTTTAGCTCTAGGAGAGAACACAGAGCAGTAACGTGACAGACTGCTGACACGGATCTCTGCCCAACTAGGTGCTAACTCTGCGAGGCCATTAAGCCATGCTGCAAGTATTTTTTAACTTGTGAGACTTGCAAAGGCCCCTGAAGAAGAGAACAATTTTAGAACAGAACTGGGAGAACAATTTTACTCCCAATGGCATAACAATTCCCAAGCTCTTCCTACCTCCAGGTGTTTTGATGCATTCCTCTTTGCTGAAAGGACTGCTTTTGTTGTAAGCTTTTGAGAATGCTTGTACTTTCACACAGTACAAAGTTGAGGGTGTTAGATCAGAGATCGTTCCTATTGTTTGTTTTATCTCTTTCATTTTGATTTCCTCCTAGAAAAGAAAAATTGAAAGAATAAGATGCACACAAATAGTACAAGAAGCACTCAAACAGATTAGAATTTTGGCCTCTGCCAAAGAAGTAGTTCTGTAAGAAGTTAGACACCATTCTGCACTTCGATTAAATAAAATAAAAAAAACCCCACACAACTCTCTCCTAAGCGAGCACATTCAGGAAACACTTAATCGACAAGAACCAACTGCTTTCACCACACTGAAATTTTGCAGTTCAAACCTGCGTACAAAATGAAACTTCCTCATGTTGCAGTTTGTTTTCTTCTCTTCTTCCATGCATTTACACATACACATTTACTGATTACTGAAATTTTACTATAAGGAGCATCTAAACAATACGGAAAGAAACATTAAAATGTGAGCTAAAAGCATGCAAGACTGCATTGTTTTATGATACATGTAGCTATAAAACTGCAAATACAGAAAGAAAAGAACCTGAGGGGCCAGAAGCTACCTTAATTAAAACAGCGCAGAGTCATACTGGAAGAAAGAATGCAGAAGAACCCTACATACTTCAAAAGTGAGCCATTTAGCAGCTTGTACAAAACTCAGTGCAGTTCTGAAAATTATTGTATACAGACACATCAATGGAAAAAGATTAAAATCTCAATTACTTTGTGATAAAAGTCATCTTGATCAGATTTTTTAAAAGACTAAACCCCACCAACAAATTGACTGCATGGTTGATAAAGTACCTCTTTTGAAAATAAGCTTCTTGAGGAGAACTCAAACTCAGTACTTACAACAAATTTTATATACTGTTTTAAGTATTTAACTAGTTCATACCTCATTATTCGATGAATTCTCCCAATACAGAACCCGGTAAGACAAGTCATAATGGTTACTCATGACTTCACTTTCAGATCCTCCTGGAGGATAAATCTGGATATGAAGCAAAACATCACTGATGTCCACCTTTACACCAGGAGGGCCAATTTCATCTTAAGACATTTAAAAAAAAAGAGTTAACAATAAGACCAAAAGAATTCAAATAAAAATATTGCCTAAAATAGCGTAATTTAAATCTATGACGATTTTAAAGAAACATATACTTAAAAGTCTAACTCGACTAATAGCTTTATTCAGAATCTCGAGTCCTGAGGAATATTTCAATTATTTTTTCTTTCCACATTCATATGTTGCTGCTGCAAATTTCAGTGACATGAAATACACAGACGGTGATTAACTCTGTGCAAGTTAAACTACTGAACAGTTCTTAATCTCATCAGGATACGGGCCTTCTTTTTCACATATACCCTCTTTCACAGTTATAGTTGAAAAGTGAGAAGCATTACAATTTTTGTTTTCTTTTTTTGAATTATTTATCTAGGTCACTGTTATCTTATTAAAGAATTACCTAATTACCAAGAGCTTGGACAAGGGAAAGCTGACATATAGAATAGGTATCAATTCCACTTCAATGTGCAAGGCAATGGAATATTACCCTACATATTAGATAAACATTTTTTGAGGTTTATGACTGATAACTTTTTTGAAGTCAAGCATTTTAGTAAGGTCACATTTCTCACAAAATCAAAAAAGTGCAACAAAGATAAAAGTTACTATAATTTCACTCTGGAGAGTGTTACATATTTTTGACTTAGATGTCACTATCATTTTAATGAAAATTTTCAGGGTTGTACGTCAATGTAATACTGCTTCAGCACAAAATTCAGGGGTGCACTGTGCAGGGGTATAGAGCTGGAGATGTAAGTAGACACACAAGAAAATAGAGGCAGTGGATTCTGAAATTATTACTTTGGCATCATTTTTCTGAGATATCAAGAAGTGCTCCCTGTCAACAGCAAGTCAGACTAGGGATATTTCTACTACAATATCACATAGTGATTAATGTAGTATACAGTGAGATTATAAGATGCCATATAATGCTTTGTGGTTTACTTTTGTAAAGAAAATGACAGGATTTAAACATAGAGAAATACTGGCTATGCTGAACAGAGAAGACTGTGGAAAAACTCCTGTTTAACTTGATGGGGCCAGGATCATCAACAGTTTCTGTAGAGGAACTATGTATTCAGTTTCATTAATCTAGCAAGTTTCTTTTGGTATGTAATAGCATTAGGTATGCACTTGTTGAAAAATGAAAATTTAAGAAAACACATTTGCTTACTTGTTACCAGAGGATCTACTTTTACTTCATTAGACAAACATGGTTTATTATATTCATTCATGGCCTGCACACGAAGATAAAAAATTCCAGAAGGAGTGATGACAGATGAGAAATTGCATTGTGTATCAGTGATGTTTTCACATCCGGGTACATTGAGCCACTTCCTTGAGTAATCATCATAAGATTTCTTTAGATATCCACTGCAAGAGATATTTTAATAGTTTTTGATGTGAGGTCCTTGAACTCTCAAAAAAAAAAAAAGCATGTTCACTTGTGCTACATAGTGGGGGGTGTTTATTTTTGGAAGAATGGGCCTCTTAGAAATTTCTCATATTCAGAATATTGTTTTTTCATTTGTAACTGAAACAATGAAGTTAACTGTATCAGGAAATACAAATTAGTGCTTTAATCAAGCCTCAATAGAAAAATTATGTATCTGTTCTAGAAATCTTTAAAATCCAGATTAAGATTTTTCACATAGTTCTATTAAGTAAATTATTTTTCTGTCATGCCAAAGAAATAAAAAAAAAAAAAAATATGCTCCGGGTATCTCTCCTCTTCATTTAGATCCTGGCCACAATACTTGTGTGACAACTACATGTTAAGATACAGGTATATAGGCATGATGGTTTTTTTTCATGTTGGGATTTGACCAGAATTAATCAAGTTTGTTGACAACTGAAACCTTGAAAGCCTGCATTTTTGCTCAGTTCTAGTCCTCTAATTTCTTCACATTCAAAAAGATACAAAGCAATGAAAACTTCACATTTTTTAAAAAACAGTACTTAACATATATTTAGTAGTCCATTTCATCAGGTATTTAACACTCTTAAAAGAAGCCTAGTGTCCTGAAATTCTAGGATATGATGTTACATGAAATCCTTTTAAAAGCCACACGATATCTAGATGAGGTACCCAATGTTTCAAGGAATACATTAAGCCCCTTTAGCTAAGTATTTCACTTTAGCTTCTAATAACTACTTGCAAAATACAATGGATGGCATTTAGAATGACATAACATGTTTAAACAGAGATATAGAAATTATTTAACTCACATGAGATACTGTACATTGTAGCTCACATGTTGTTTATACTGATTATTCCAATGCAGATGAAATTTCATATTCAAAGCAAGAACACTCACATTTGTTGCACAGAATAGGACATTCGCTGCTCAAAACGAAAAGAAAAGGAAATTCACTGCTAATGAAAAGCTTTACATTATGTACAGCAGTTTCTCACTGAATGGGCATTTTTCATGTAAATGGTCATGATAGACTTTGAATAATTAAAAAAATTGCCTGTTTTCATTATAAAGATGGCAAATCAAAGTCTGTGATATATACAGCATATTAAGCCTTTAGTGAAAAAAAAACCTGTTAAAAATCAATTTAGAAAAACTTAAGTACAGAAGTGTTGAAATTAGTGGAAATAAACTAGTTCAGCAATAACTCGATGAGAAAAAAAGCATAAAATATACACGCGTAAATGTAAAGTAATTTTGATGTATTATTCGTTCAATCTAATGTTTGACTTTCTACATTCCCACAGTTACTTTTTTCCTGAAATAAACATTTAAAAGTACTTAATCTGACAACTGAAGAGCGCATAAAAGAATTTAAGTTTAGACACACAAAACAAACAACTGGTGGCAAACTGCCACTAAGTCATTCTTCAGAATCTGTAATAATAAATTCACCAAGGCCTACATAAAACCAGTATTTTTTTTTAAGCTTAGCTCAACTTTATATGCATTGATTTAGTGCCAAATATACAAAAGGCTTTTGTTTTACCTATATACACATCCCTTTTCGCCCGATTCAAAGTCATAAATTCAAAAATGGCCAGTTTTCCAAAATACAGAAAGTAGTTTTTGCAATCAAAATGAACGGACAGAATTTGCCTCAGAGAAAAAACCTTGATGTACTATTAAAACTCTAATATTAATAGGTGACATATTTTATATTGACTTAAAATAGAAAATAGACGTAACTGTCAAGATCGCTGTTATACCAAAGTGCGTAGGAACTTGGCATTTCTGCATACTTCCATTGCTTTAGAACAATTTACTTCCCAACATTTTAAACTTAAGGAATCATTTTTACGATAAAACAATTTTACTCTGTACCTTTACGAGTAGTTTTTACACAATGAACGGGACTGAATAAGCCTTCTTTAGCTTCCCAAGGGTGAATTGCTTGAACTTTCAAACAGTAAGTAGTGTCTGGTGCAAGACCATCAATTATGTCAGTAGGAAAAATACTTTGATTGCTGAACTGTAAGAAACAATTGTAAACAGCATATGAAGATAACTGTTCTTCCTGATGAGATGATTTTTTTTTTAAATATCTTTTTTCTTCCCCAGGTTTTGGCCCATTTATATAATATACCATCAAAAATGCTAAAATAAGGAATGAAGGACAATATATGAGCTGAATAAATGCTAAAGGGAAGTTTCCAACTTATCCGTGTGATCAAGAAGAAGGAACATGTCATGCTCCTTTAACACATGGAAGTGGGGAGGGATTGTGGCCCTGCTCTACATGACACACAACTCACCACAAGATATTCTGCACATACTCAAAAGAGAAATAGTGCATTTATATCAGTAGTACATTCATTGAATGAACACTTGCCCCTCCCTCTCCTGCTACCTCCGTGCTTTTGGTTTACCAGACTTTTCAGTGACTGACCTTCGTACACAGCTTGTACTTAACTTAAAGCTTTTTTTTCCCTGCTTTGATGTGTAATGATTATGACTAGGTCTTCCAAATGAGCACAGATATCTCTTTGATTCCTACCCTAATCTAGCTGGCACCCATTCTCCTAAAAGGATAAAAAAAAGAAAGGCTATTTCTACCTTGGTCTTTACAAAATAGCTATATCTGCTGTGCAAGATGCACATTATGGCTTGGAAACTAGTCCACAATTACAAGACCTCAAAAGAATCTATAAGAGCCCCAACGTACAGTATAAAAACAAAGAACTTAATTAATGACCCAGCACAGTGTACTGACAGCTGTAGTCAAGCTATATGGTCTCAGCAAGATCAAGTTAGCCTCTTACCTCTCCCCTCCCCTATATCTATGCGTTACTGTAAATTCTTCTTCGCACTGCCTTGAACTCTTTCCCCTCCCTGTTCCTGCTGGCTGAAGGCGGCACCTGCTCCAATACACCTGAGAGGGTTTCACCTTCTTCCTCATGCATTGGAAAACGGCTCCAGCATTTAACAGAAATACAAACTCTTATCACAAAATATCTAATACAATCCTCTAACAAAAACAAAACCAAAAAACCCGAAGAAAACACCCCCTCACAACTTTTAAATCTCATAGAAACAGCTATACACAGTTACATATTTAACCAACTCCATTTTAGAGCATGAAGCAATTAAAGTACATCTCTGACAGTTAACGTTAAGGCTAAAAATTTAAAAAAAACAAAACAAAACAAAAACAAAACAGTGATCATACCTCTGCATTTGAAGAATTTTCCCAGATAACTAGATTATATTTAAAACTTAGATCATCTATCCACATTTTTTGGACCTGATTTGCTTCTGGAGGAGAAACCTTAATTTTTATAACTCCATTTATGGACTGCAACTCTATTCCTGGGGCACTGATGTGAGCTGCAAATATTATAAGAGAGAGTCAAGCATGACTGCTTAAAGAAAAAAACACCAAAAAAAGTAATTCGCGTTAATAAAACCACAATAACTGCTTATAGTATCTTATTTGTAATTCTTCTGAGGCAGAAACAAGATCACAGTAATTGCCTACAGGATCTTAGTTTGCATGAATCTCGGGCAGTATCTAACAGAAATCTAACCTAACAACCAACCACCGTTAACCGATTCTAAAAACAGCAGAGTTAAAATGCAATATTACTGGTAAATATTTTCCAGAATCTGCAGCGAAGAACCAGTGTAAGTTATCCTAAAACACGCAAGGCAAGAAACCTAGCTCAAAGAAATCAATGCAATATTGAGGGAAGGCTTCAGTACCATATTATACTGTATACTGGAAAGCCACAAGGTCAGAAGAAAACTTCCAGAAACATCCACTGTCAAAAAGGATTTTTCTGAAATCTAGAAAACTACAGTGTGACAAAAAATTCTGCCAGAAAACCAGCATCACTTAGAATACTTTCCCCTTTCCAGAAAGGGGAGAATCATAACGTTCCGTGACCTTCAAATACCTTATATTACATTGAGAAAACCACTAGCTCATGTTGTTATGAGCAATGGAAGCCACACACATTTTTTCCACAATAATGTGCCGAAGGACATTTTACTAAAAATGTTACAATATATATGGAGCTCATACCTATATCATATGGAGTCATTTCAAAAATGCTAGACCATGGAGACACTTCTTCCCTTCTTTCGGCCCTTAAACGCACATGATGTTTATCATAGTATTCGGTTATTGCTGAGGAAAAGTCACATTCCATGTGAGTAACTTTTTGACACCCAGGCAACTCCTTCCATTCCGTTCCATCTGTCATAAAATCTTCGAACCTGTAAGAAAGAAAACACACCCAAAATAAAACCAATACACAATTTAAGTCTTGAGATTCTTTTTCCTTTTCTTCTTAATGCTAATAAATGTCACACCATTTAATGCTGTTTTATCACCAGCACCAGTGTAATGAGTGTTATCTACTTACCTACCCTGGAATTCATATTGCCACTTAATTCATTAATTTAATCTATTCATTTATTAGTTTAGCCTTATTACCAAAGGTTAATTATCAGTCTGCAAAGTCTGACACCAGTTTGTTTTAGTCACCATGTAAACACACAGTGTCAGAAAACAGCATCAAACAACTGTCAAAATCCAGAATTATATCCTTAATACATGATCCTAGTCTGGCAATGATTTATAATTCATAGGAAGAAATTTAAAAGTCTTGATGGCAAGAAGTTCTTGAAAGAGCATAAAAGCTGCAAATAACCCCAATTCTAACATTAGCAAGGAATGTAGATTAGGGGAAGAGAGAAACACTAAGGAGAAAACTGGAGTTCAGCAAAAAGCATTGGAATAATTAGCTTTACAGAAGCTATTTTTCTTGTGAGTTAACAGATATCCATACCTTATTCAAGAAAGAGACATTTCATATAGAGATCAAAAATGTCCTCACCAAAAAAAAAAACAGAGGCACAGACTTGAAGTAGTAATTGTTTATCCTCAACTCTTATCTTATCCTTCAGAACAGTATTACGTTCTTAAAATAAAACTATTTTCAAAACAGTTGTTTCTCATCACATTGAAGAAGGTAAGCTTTTTTTTTAAATCCAAAATCATACACTAGGAAATCCTAAAATCAAGAACTTCTTAAGTGATTTTATCTTAGAAGTGTTTTTTAATATTTACTTGTCAGGAGAGTGCCACAAAATACCAAATGTATATGCATGCATAAGTATTGGTATATGAAACAATTAATGAAAACCAGGCAAATATTTAAGAACAAAAATTAAAGTGTTTCATCTGGTGATTAAAATTTGCAGATGAGAAATCTGGATTCATAAACATTGGGAAATTATTCAAAAGCTACACCGAAAATTCTCTCAAATTCTATGTGTGTGTGTGTGTGTGTGTGTGTGGCCACAATGTAGCTTAATCAAAAAAACAAAACAGAGAATAAAAAAAATAATTAAATACTACATTTCTAAGCGTACCGGTTAATCTTCTCAACGAACCACTATAGTATTAAGTATTACTACCAAGTGTGTTCTGCATTTATAAGACGTCGTTATGAGTGAACAATCTAATTTTACATATGAATTAAACAAATGAAGGACAATACTAGGATTCCACTTCATTTCCAGACTTAATCTTCCTGGCCTCTATTTTCTGGATTTCAAGAAGTCTCTAGAAGTTTTACATGGCAGTATCAAGAAGCATAGTAATTTATTAATATGCTCTTCTACACAAATAAGAACCAGATATTTCTGGCTCAGAATAAAGTTATACTTACCACCGGTATTCTGCTGAAAATGTTACATTGGTGTCATTCCCAGTGTACTTCCACCTTAGAGTGAAATTCGTATTTACAACATAGACCTGAATATCCTGCGGACTCTTCAGATTAGTTTGGCCTACAAGAAAGTAACATAAAGGTATATAGAGACTAGGATAAATAACTTGTACATAATTTAAGAATAACTTACTTTTTTTTAACAAAAGTAGAAAACTATAGTGAAATGAAATAACAGTAAACATAAGAGTTAAGAAAACCCCACGCTACTCAAATGGCACTTCAATATATAGCTCAGGAGCTGTGCATCGAGTAGCTCCTTTGCCTATTTGACCACGCAGCTCTTTCGCCTGTGCGTTAGTCTTTCTCCTGACACCCCTTTAAAAGAAAGTATATACAGTTGTAACATTCAAGGCCTGTGTTCACTGTCATGGATTCATTATAAGCAGTCTGAACGCTTTCAAACCAGCATCTTACTGGTTGGATGCAACATCTGTGTCTCAGCTGCAAAGTGCAAAGGAATTGACATAATGCTGTCATTTCACAGTTCTGGAACAGACTGAGCATAGCAAGCTTGTCTTATATCATGTGTTACTGCCATAAATTCAACATATTGAACACAAATCCCTTTCAGTGAGGCGTCATCACACATCAGATCTTGTATCTCGCTCATGGTAATCCCGTGTTTTCTTTTACACAAAGAACAGTGCATAAAATGACTCATGGAGGGCAAGGGCTAAGTCTCAGGACACATCTAAGAACGTCCGTAACATCAAGGGAGGTACCAGACCATGAGAAGCAAAGGCTTAACAGGCAGATTGCCAAGAGGAGGGATGCATGCATGCTAGAATCATCTGCAGGATAGCTCTCTCTCCTCTTTATTTCCCACGTTTCAAAAAGGATCATTAAAAAAAACCCAACTGCCTCATAATTACCTTATATTCCACTTCCTAAATAAGACTTCTTTACCATTAACTTTGAGATATGTGGAGTCCTAGGTGCCCCATTTGGTATGCAATTCAGGTATCAGAGGACAGATGAGAGCAACAGTGCTGTGGGAGAAGGAATTATTATGATACTTAATGAAAACTGAGATTTTTCTAGCTATTTATAAGGTACGTTTTGCTATGAATTACTTCACACCAGTCTATGGCACTGCTTCAAAGTAGTGAAGCTAAAAATTTTCAGTCAGGGACAAAAGTTTGGACTGAAGGTTTTCTAGTACTAGAAACTAAACCAGACCGTGGCTTACAGAGCAAGGGGAAACAGTGTGAAGGCACGGGGAACATGCGTGAACTGAGAAAACCTCAGGCAGAAGTCACTAGAATTATACCAAAACCACCAACTAAGCATACATATCCAGATTTACAGAGCTTAAACTTCACCTAAGTCCTTCTGCCTTGTTATCCTATACAAAGTATCTTTTCCAACCCAGGCTACGTACTATTTAGGCAGTGCACACCTCTGTCCTCTGACTAAGAATGTACTTTCAACTTCTAACATGTGAGGGGAAAAAAAATATAAAAAAAAAAATAAAATCACCACATACCTCTCTGTCTTGACTTTCATTTTAACCAGTTCTGTGTTACACTATTAATCACTTTCCAATGGCTACAACTTCTAAAAACATATGTTGGTGACCATCACTCTAAAATTGCTTTTTGATGTCAGTCTAATATTTGATTATATTAGGAAGAAATCGGAACAAACACATCCTATTCCACCTGGGCAATCAAAGTCTGTTTGCACATCTAAAGGGTTATCCTGAATTTGATTAAGAGTGGTTCTTCATTGCAAAAACTATTTCATATTTTACATGATGACCCATTTCTCTTTATAAAAAGGAAATGTGAGTGGGAAAGCAATCTATAAAATGAAGTGTGCAACATCCTTTTGGAGAGCAGAGTGAAACTGTTATCCTTATACTACTGACTTTTGTCAATAACTCCTGAAAGCATAAAACTTGAAAGGAAAATAATTAAGTAAATCCTCATGGAACCCACAACAGAATTTATTTCCACAACGCATTAGTTACTCTAAATTGACAGACTAAAATAAGCCCAGAGAATACCAAGCTATATCTGATCATCAGAAAATAAGAAAGCAAAGGAAATAACTAACTTTTTTTCAGATATTTATCCAATAGATGGCTACAGTTCAGCCAAAAAGCTTATGATAACAAAGGCAGCTATTTCAGATTTTGGCAAATAGCAATTTTGAATATTTATATCCCTTCACAAAGAAAATACTCACTTCAAGGGAAAATGTTATTTTTGCTTCATCAAAGAACGTTTGCATTAAATTTAAGAATCAATAAGCCTGGAACAAAAGAGTTCCACTAGCTTTTAATAATAATTAAAAAAAAAAATGCAACCAAAAGCCAGCACAACTCTGCTATTACCATAGAAAGTATAAGCCTGTCAGAGCCTCCCAGAGAAAAAAAGGAAGTAATAATTTGTCTGAAGAATACCACCACCTATAGTAATTGATAGATTGAATGTTATAATCTTGCTTTGTAACATTCATTACTTTATGACCCAGTGCAAGATTATTTAAGTGCTGTGATACAGCATAACAGTTTCAATTTCAGTTCTAAAGAACCATCAACAGATTGGTAACTTTCACATCTAAAGTGCACAGTAATGCTTTTCCCTGTAAATACATGTATTCACGTATTTGCAGACACACAAAAAATATCATTCATACACTCAATCTCTGTTTAAATATTTATTTGTAAAAGATCTCAATAAACAGTATGACACAAAACTTATTTCAAACCATCTTTTTGGAATGTAGTTCAACTGCTGACATTTGAACAGCCTCCTAAAGCAGAGAGAGAGAGAGAGAGAGAGAGATACAGTTTCCCCAGCTCTCTAGCAGCACACATACCAGGTTTAAAAAACTGCCATGGCAGCACTAAACAGAAGTCTTTACAACAGGAGATTCCCCAGGTGATTTTTTACCCTGAACAACATAGAACCTTGGAAAAAACCTAAGAAGGCAGCATTAGATAACATAGTATTAGCTGATAACCACATTGCACCTACAGAGCTCCAATGCTGATTAAAAAATGCTACTATATGTTAAGACTATTATTTTTGTTTGCCTTGGGTAAAAAATCAAATACTCACTGCACTTCCAGAGTATTTTCCCCACATTTTCAAATCCCTATTTTATATGTAGCATGAAGCTTTACAATAATTCTTATCAGACCTTTTCCATTTGAGGTCAGATAGGAAAAAAGAAATCTGGAAGCAAAACCAAAATCGTTTCAATATTCATGTTCTAACCAGAAATACTTTCTCCCCAGGTTACAAAAAACATGCTGATGTAATAAGACATCCAGCTAATGTTTTGAGCTAGGCCAGCTTTTTCTAAAGCTGGTAAATACCACAACAAATAATCATATCCTCCCCCTGGATACAAGCAATATTATAAAAATACAGCTCTGGATTCTGACATTTGGGAGAAGATACAGTATTCCAGTCCTGGAGTAAGAGCACACAGTGAACTAGAAGGGATTTATTCCAGAACAGCTTTGGTTAAAAGCCCAGAAAATAACTGTCACACGTCTCAGATTTGACTGTCTCTTTCTCTGACAACTTCCTCATGCATGTTTGACCATCTTGACATTTACCCTTTTTTAATCCTCCTTACAAACCGCTGAAACTAGGCATTAAGAGCTGTTTTCAGCAGCACTTGATAGCCTTTGCAGAACTTTAATAAGCAGAAACATGGTATTCAGAGATATCATCTGTAAAATTTACTTAAAATCCACTACAGGGTTAAAAGTAACTTGTACCAATTACTCAGGGAAGACCCTATAGTTTTCAGGGAATTTTCAGAAAGTTGTTCAGTGTTATGTTCAACAAGAATGTACATGTGCGAGCACTTGCGGTCAGTGCTCAGCAATAGTCAAAAAGAGGGAAAAAAAGTTAGAAATTGATAAGGAATTAAGGGAGTAAAACAGAAAGCTTAATGTCATAATATAAATTCATTATACACGTATCTTCATCACCGTGTGCAGCTCTGGAGTGCCCATTCTCATAAGCAGATAGCAGAAGAGAATAAGGCAGATAAGGGCGACAAGGACAATCCAAGGTATGGAACAGCTTCTGTCCTGGGAGGAATCAGACTACGATTCTTCAGCCTGAAGAGGAGACCGAGGGGAGGATATGACAGATCTACAGACACCTAATGAGTGGCATGAGGAATGCAAGCGGCAAAAGATTGTTTGCTGTCTTCTTAACACAAAGGCAGAAACAACAAAACAAGCACCACTCTGCCCTAAGCAAACAAATGAAACTGCTGCTTCACTGAACACTTAGTCAATTTGTGGAATTCCTTCCCTTAGGACACTGTGAA
Source organism: Stercorarius parasiticus (assembly GCA_013396915.1). NCBI lineage: Eukaryota > Metazoa > Chordata > Aves > Charadriiformes > Stercorariidae > Stercorarius > Stercorarius parasiticus. The sequence goes on from VWZL01001206.1 coordinate 438,895, forward strand.
TGCTCAACTCTTATCTGGCTTATGAACTTGGAGTCAAATACAAATGCTATAGACTGCTGTAAAACCACATTGTGAAGTGTCACCACAAACTTCCTTTTTTATTCTTTCCTACTCCCCTACTAACCGCTGCTGTTAAGTGAAAACTGGACTAGACAGTGTTTTGGCTTCATCTGGTATAAAACACAACAGCAAAAAACACCTGAAAAACCCCACTACTCTCTTCGTAGATGTATCTCAAGCTTGATTAGGTACTTTCCTCCTTGCCCTGGTCAGAAAACCAGATTACTGCTTCAGAAGGATCTCCCAGTCCTGACAGCAAACCCTGATAATTCAAACTATCTTCACCAGGAAATCAAATTTCTTATCCAAATTAAAATACTTATTTATTGAGGGTTCCAGGGTCATAATTATGCACTTTCATCTGTTCACTCCATCTCCTGTTGCAGGTAAGAAGCAGGATATAATCAGAGAGTCTACTATGATTTTATACCCTGAGAAGTGTCTTTGGTTAGAATTTGTAAAAGTTAATGATCACCAATTCACATTTTACCACTTCCTAATCACCCATTCATATACCAGAAATACAGAAACTGAGCCGGAAGAAACCTTGCAAGACCACCTGTATTTCACACTGGTGAAAGCAGGTGGCCAGTTCTACGTACATCATCAGATGTTTGCGTAGAGAAGTCCTATGGTTTCCACCACTGTATAATCTATTTTTACAGGCCTCCAATCTCCTGAAATATTTTGCTATCCTTATCATTAGAGAAAGCTTTCTGTAAATCAAAAGCAAAGAACACCCAAACCAGACTTCCTAGTAGATTCTATTGGAGGTCTGGATCTCTGCAGAACAGATGCAAGTTTCCTTACAGCAAGGATGCTTGCTTAGTTGCTGTTCATAGTATATGGACAACAGAGAGTTTACAGACTGCAAAACCCAAAGTCTAACCTACTTCTCTAAGCACATTTAGCTCATGTACTTTTTGTCTATGGATATTAAAGCACATTATTCTTTATGTCAGATGTATTTGAAAACCATGTTAAACATTACTAACGATGAGGAAAAAAATTAATGGCAGCAGCAATTCTTTCAGTTTTCATTTTAAGCCAAATTTTCTAGCTTTCTGAATGACTTTTATTGTTCTCTCTGGTATTCTCTCCAAATGGTTGAACTTGCTTGAAACCGTATACTTTGGAAAATGGCAATACTCCAGCTGAGATTAATAAATGCAAGCCTAGCTTACAAGACAGAGGACCTAACGTCCTTCTTCATTCTAATTAGCACTGCTGTGCCCCAATACTTTTGGGATTTTCTATAACATAGTACTTAAACTTCCACACATAGATTACAAAGCATAGTAACGTTGCTTTTTTTTTTTTTTTTTTAAGAACTGGTATTTAGACCATCCTTTCTCATCCTCTATTTGCCTAAGTACACAGCCTTGCACACATCCTTTTTCAATACAACTGTACTTTTCTCTGGAGTATCTCTCCAGTTTGCCAGGACACATCTTGATTCTACACCTGCTTTTCAAAACAACTATGAGCTCCTTCCTCTTAGTAATATGTGGATTTAATAAGCTTACACTGTTCTATCACACAGATTATTAGCAGGTCCCCACTTGATACATCCTTCCCTCTTGACAGTGAACTATAAAAAAATTCTGATGAGCTAGAAAAATCATACTGAAGCAGTTTAACATAGATTATTTTTTCCAGTATGCTTAAGAGGTTAGGACACAATATAGATTCAATAGCAATACTAAGCCAAAATACATGCAATTGGAGCCTTTTACTTTAGAATAGCAGAAATTCAGGTTGATTCAACATGACATTTGTTCTCAATACTACAGACATGCATAGATGATCCACCCATCCATCCTTTCACATTACACTCCCTACTTCCAGTAAGCGTTTTGTGTTTTCTTCCCTAAAATGATTTCTTAAATACCAATGAACAGCAATCCAGGAATGAAGGAGTAAACTCAGTGACATTTAATTACCAGTGAAATTTCGTGATCTAGATAGAAAGCAGATACGCAAAGTAATATAAAAAAAATCAAGACTTCTTCCTGGTTTATTTTACTGACAATTAAAAGCCAGACATATAAAATTAACTCAAGTTTCTTCACTTAAAGCACAAAAACACTTTGGTGATGAGGACAACATTATAATAGATTAGACTTTTATGGAAAGAAGAGACTGAAGACAAGAAAAGCTTTTAGCACAATTGCCTATCTTCCTTCCTCTGTCAGATTTTAATAAACTAAAAGAAATACAAAACTGCTCTAATAAATAAACATCACTACTTAATTTATAATATTTTAATTAATATTTCCAATAAATTATGGTTAAAAAGAATAACCATTATATAACATTATGGAATAATAAAAGCCATTCAACAGCAGAATAAAGCAGTCTTAGCAAGCCAGAAATACACTCCTTCATGAGACATTGAAGGGGAAATCCCATTACGAATACATAATGGCTCACTGCTTATGACATTAAGTATGTGGTAGAACCAATGGAAACTTTACCCCAACCTTTCAGCATAGGAAGGAAAGGAGGCCTGTTATATGTGATATTGAAAAAAAACAAAACAAAGCCACAACCACACACCAACTGGTATTGGTTCCACGGGCAGAAAGGTGCTCTAGAGAACCACGGAGAACTCTCACTGCAAGAACTTTTATACAGGAGGAGCAGAGAGGAACTGCTGGTTTTGAGAAGGCAAGAGGTCACTGTAGCAGAACAATTTCTTCTAACTCTGGAAGTAGCATGTGGCATGTTAGTGCTTTGCTATAACATGTGTGGGTTAATCAAAGTAGATGCATCATCACAGTGCTTCCAGTTTTGGGATGGAATTTTGGGCTGATGCATAAAGAATACAACAACAAACCAAAAGGCTGAAAGACAACCAAGAAAGAGAAGAGGTGCCAGAGCTGCTTCTCTGACCAAATGCAAAGTATGGACCCCTGAAAATAGCCTCTCTCTAGTCTTCTTTTGGGTATGCCAAACTAGAATAACACAATCTTACACAGAATTCAAGAGTTTAGGTGGCATCAGAAGCACCCACTAGCCCATGGCTATATTTTCATTATCCAAACTAGCTTAGCCCTTACACTCTCTGCTGCACATCACAACGTCCTGTAAATATGCAGGACGGTAATTTACAGCTTATCGGGGCTGCACAATACCTCCCCCTTGAAAAATGTTTCATGCAATACTTGTTTCTTACTGCATAAGGATGTAAGAAGAGGCACACACAAGCCGCATGCCTTGACGGGGGAGCTGCTGGGGGCACAGACCCCAAACTGCTTCCCATGCTCCCCCTTGAAGTCAGCCACATCCTCGGCTGCGTCAAAAGAAGCGTGGCCAGAAGGTCCAGGAAGGTGATACTGACCCTCTCCTCTCCGCTCTCCTGACCCTCCACCCTCATGAAACCCCACCCGGAGCACTGCGTCCAGCTCCAGGGCCCCACAAGAAGGACATGGGCCTGTTGGAACCGGTCCAGCAGAGGGCCACAAAGATGATGAGAGGGCTGGAGCACCTCTCCTATGAGGACAGGCTGAAAGAGTTGGGGTTGTTCAGCCTGGAGAAGAGAAGGCTCCAGGGAGACCTTATAGTGGCCTCCCAGTACTTAAAGGGGGCCTACAAGAAAGATGGGGAGGGACTCTTTATCAGGGAGTGGAGCAATAGGACAAGGGGTAAGAGTTTTAAACTGAGAGAGGGGAGATTTAGATTAGATATTAGGAAGAAATTCTCTACCGTGAGGGTGGTGACGCACTGGAACAGGTTGCCCAGAGAAGCTGTGGATGCCCCATCCCTGGAAGTGTTCAAGGCTAGGCAGGACGGGGCTTTGAGCAACCTGGTCTAGTAGGAGGTGTCCCTGCCTGTGGCAGGGGGGCTGGAACTAGATGACCTTTAAGGTCCCTTCCAACTCTAACCATTCTATAACGGGCACCGCACCAGCCCCCAGCCGCCGCCCGGGTGCCGTGCCGTGCCGTGCCGTGCCGCGCCGCGCCCTGCCCGCTCACCGGGACCCACCTGCGCAGCGTATGGGCAGCGCGACCAGCAAGCAGGACAACAACAACGCCGCCGCAGCCACGCGCCACACACCAAACGCCGCCGCTCCGCCGTCCATCCGTTCCTCCGCACGGTCGGCGGCCGCACCGTTACCGGAAACCCCGGGCGGCTGCGCATGCGCCGGCAGCCCCCACCCCACGCTGTCGACGGTAGAGATGGATCGAGTGGAGGGCACTGGGCGGGGCATAAGATGCTGGCGGAGCGTAAGGCCGGCCCGTTCTCGAAGTGTGCGGGGAGTGACTTCCTGCTGGCGACTGCTGCTGCCTTAGGCGCTTATTCCCCGGTGGCGGCGACGGGAAGTGCCCTTTAAGTAGAGGGAGGGAGGGACGTTGGGCGTTCTGTGATGGCGGAAAACCTCGATAGTTACGGATGTTTCCAGGTTCCGCCATCCTCCCACCGGCCCCGGTCTGTAACAGGGCGGGGTGTCGCGCGCCGCCAACGGTGCTTCTCGGCGCGGCCGTTAGTCGTTGGGCCGGTGGTGCTCGCGGCGGGCGACCGTTGGCCCAGCAGACGGACCCGTCCCTCAGCCCCGGTTGAAGCAGCAGGAGCAGGAGCGGGGAGACTGAGCCCCACCGTGGGCGAGCAGGAGCAGCAGGGCGTGCCGAGCTGCCCGCGCCTCCCGGGTGGGTGTACAGCGTTTCCCTGGGAGGCTCGGCTGTAGGCATAACCCTGCACTCTTATCTGCACGTAGCAGCCCTTGTGTTGCTGGATGTGGACCAAGTAATGGAAGCAAATTTTGTTGGTACCAGGCCACACCAAGGCAGATGTTTGGTGTTCTGTGTCATGCGGGCCCAGCAGGACTGCTGGCTTCCAGGACGGGTCAACGGTTGTGCAACTCCCTCACGCCATCTTAACAGCGCTCCCGCTTCCTCCTTTTGTTCTGCCCTTGCTGTCTGGTCACCGCTATTCCATCCCAGCCAATAAATGTCAATGGAGCCCATTCACACAGCTCACACAAAAAATGCCCTGATCAATTTAATTAAAATTAAAAATCGGGAAACCACAGGATGCATTGAGTCACAGACAGGGAACATAATGCCTCTTATTCAGTAGGGTACTTGTGTGGCGTGCAGTCTGCCCCAGTTCTTGAATGGTTGAATGCTACAGTAAGTATTGAGTGGGGCATGCATGCTATAGTCTCTGAAGTGGGGCTTGGACCCCGGTCACTTTTTGCAGGCAGAAGGTCTGGTTTTATGACTAAAGAGCTCATCTTCTCTTTTTCTGTTTCATGTTTTTAATGAGATTTCCCAGCTGCCATGCTTGGGAGGGTAGAAGTCAGGGTTTACCTTTCACTTCCTGCCCCCTCAAAGCAACAAACTCCTAATTGGTTGTAGCAATGTATTCAGAGCTGAGGATTTGAAACTCTGGTAGGCGAAGGTCTATGCCCTCTACATTGTAGGTGTTAAAAAAAATTAAATTTTTTGTTGCTTAAGGAGATGACAGTCCTTCCAGCTGTACTTCTGGACAAGTGTTCCTAGCTGCTATTGATGCCTCTTTTGCTATGAGGTGCTATGCATACCCTGAGCATGTCTGCTAAGTCTAGGCTCTCCTGGGACACCAATGAAAATATGCATAACTGGAGCTTTAATTCTTTTGGCCTACAGGTTTTAAGAAATGTTTGAGGATTGCTAGAGGGCAAGATACAAAAATCAACAAAATTAGCTTTATCTTGGGTCATAAGTGCAGGGATCCTTCTGCAGTCAAATCACTCGTACCATCTAAGATGGCAAAATTTGATCCAGACAGAATATTTCTATGGTTTGCTTGATCTTCTTTTATGTGATAACCTTTCAATGATTTCCTTTTCTGAGCTGGTTATCAACAGGTAACCACAATGTCAGTTTTGCTTGTTAAAAGCCAGAGCCATTAGTTTCTAAGTGTGCTTATGAAATGCAGATGCTATCGATTCCTGTAAATGGATGAAGTATATGCAGCATTAGGCAACTCAGGGATGTAAAAGCTGCAAACCTGTCCTATCAAAAAGACTGATGATTGGGAAGGGGCTGATATTATTACAGTGAAGTCTGTGGACAAGAGGTTGTGTATAACCGTGTCCTTTGAAACACACGGTATCTAATGTTGTCTAGCATACTACAGGTGCCTAGCTAGACACACACAGGTGTCTAGCATACTAATTGTACCTAGCACAATTTCTTTAAAGAAAAAATAGTTTATGGAATGTTTAAACAATCAGTGTAATTTTAGTTTTTGGTTTCTCTGTTAATTTATTTGGAGAAATAAATATGCAATGCAATAAATACATAATGCAGAAGTGTATTTATTGTGTAACAGAACTGCATGAATAATAGGTTATTAAGTACCACTTGGTGTGGGCCACCATATCTATCATGATCGTCATATGACGTAGTCAATAGACAATCAGTGGGGAGAAAGCATGTTGTGTTGAAAGTAACAAAGTAGGACATAATCTGTGAAATATTGTCAGCTTCACCACAACTTCCTGAGTGATTTTGTGTAAACTGATTGCTCTTTAAGACAAAGGCTGTTATTTATCCTTTTTCTGAAGCTGTAAAAAAAAAGAAGTCAGTGTATTAGTGTTGCTGAAATACCTTTGAAACCTCAACAAGAGGATTTCAAAGCAACATTCACCATAGCTATTGTACTGACAGTGCTCTTTGATAAATGGAGTGAAATGACAACCTCTTATTAGCTCGTAAATATTAGGAATGCCATTTTCAGGAGACAAGCCTTTCCAGTGGCAGTCACGTTCCTGTTAGTCTGCTGTGAACAATTCTTTGGTAACTTTCTAGTACTGATCTTGACTGGCCACACTTCTAGCAATAACTCGGGCTCTCCAGGTTGGCACTCTCCTTGAGAAGGAACTCAAATGAGATATTGTTATGCCGACAGTGTTAATGGCGGACACCAAACAGGCCTTCACTTTGCGCATCGCTGATGCTGTGCTTCTCCAGCTGAGGAAGACACCCACCGTCTTATGGGGACAAACAGAGCCAATACTAGACAGCTCTTTCCCAATATAAAATGGGCATTATTGCGTATAAGCTGCAGACTTGTCCCCAAAGGGTCTCTCCACCCTTTCCCAGGGGTGCTGGATTTCCTCTACAGGTGCAGACCGTGTGTGCAACATATACACACAAGGTTCATTGTTTCCTGGAAGCGTCATATTTTCTGATGCAGACGCACTTACAGGAACCCTTCCACAGACACCTATAAGAAGCACGTTGCTTCTGTGCCTGCAGCCTGATGCTGCAGAGACCTGAGCAACACCTGGAAGAAGGGTGAGTAGGAGCAGGCTGCTGCTGTTGCAGTGGTTCATATGCCCTCTCTAGCTTCCCATGCACTCTTGAAACCAAGATAGAGACGCCAAGGCTATGGGCTGTGGCAGCAGCACTTGCTACATGATGAGAGGAGAGCTTTGGACAACTGAAAATTGGTAGCTGAGATATGATACTGCCAGCTCTTGGCTAGCACAGTCATGACGTGCTAAAAGCTGAGAGATGTACTTAGTACATTTTTTTCAATCTTAGTGGGAGGAAAACTATGCGCTTTAAACTTAGGAGTTGGCTGGAGGAACGATGTAAAATATATCCTTGCAAGATACAGGGTACCGTGATAGTAAAATTATGAGTTTGGTTAAAAACATCTATAAAGCGGAGCTGATCATGGTAAAGTTTGCTTAGCTATGAAAGCCTTGCTAGGAAAAAAACCCTCCAAAACAACAAAACAAAACCCTCCAAAACCCAGCAAAAAAAACCCCACCAGAATTCCATTCTGCACATCAAGAGTGAGCTGTAGAAGGTAAATGCATGGATGTAATATGATGCTTAAGGGGATATAGTATTGCAGGGCATTTCTGACCTTGAGTCAGATTTATTCTATGATAATTTGTTACCTTGTGCTCAGACAGTTCAGAAGGAAACATTTTTGTGGCAAGTTATTTATGTAAACCACATTTCACTGTAACCATTTTGCCGTCTAGAGCATGAACTACAGCTGGCTTGCTAGTTTATTACTGGTAGAAATATTTAGTAACCTACTAAATATATCATAATATTTACAGTTTATATTCTGGTAAGTTTGAATGCAACTTCCTCACCGATATTATAAAAGAAAGAAACAGAAACCGGTGTTGATACAATCTGTTAGAAGACAAGCTGTATCTCCAGTACACAGGCAATCAAACAGAAGGGAAAACAATGCATGCTCCTGTGGTCATCAATGTCAATACTAAAACATACATGTGATGGAGGAAACTAAGCCGTGCAGGCTCCACTGAATTTATATCAGTTGGCTGAGAGACAAAGGAGAAATTGTTTGCTTTTTTCTTCTCATGTCAACTCTGGAACAGGATAAAAGAAGCAAATACAGCATTTCATCTTGTTTCAAAAGCATAGAAACATAGGTTCAGGAAAGGAAGGACCTTAGGGACTCCAGTGGTTCATTGTACAGCCCCGAGGCAGGATCAGTTGTATCTGCCCTCTTCATAATGGACATTTCATTTTAGTTGTTCATTTTGTTGTTGGTTTGTTTGCAGGGTTTTTTGTGTGTGTTTTTGCTTGTTTGTTTTTATATGCCACTTCTTAGGCAATATCTCCCATACTTTCTCTGTTTTTCATCGTTAGAAAACTTTTTCTCGCTGCAGTCTTGATGCAGTCTTGTAACTGCTTTCATGTCTGTCATGGACATATGGCATAGATTATTAATTTCCTGTTTTCAGAAACCTTTCACATTTTTGAAGACTGTCGTTATGTTGACATCAGACTTCTTTTTGCTAGGCCACATAATACCATCTTCCTTCACAAAGCGTGGTTTTCATCCTCCTGACTTTTCCCAGCGCTGGATATAGCTCTCCATGTGGCCTTACTAGTGCTAAATAGCAGGAAGGGTTATTTTATGTGTTTCATGGACTATAGTGCGGTTCGTGTGTTCTCTATGGCATTTGCCTCTTTCACAACAGTGAGACATTGAGTCATTTACAGTTTATGACCCATTATACGCCCCACATTTGTCTCCTTTCACCTAGACCAGTTTTCCTTAACTTGTCTGTGGCAGTATCTTGTAAGATATTATGAAAAATCTTACTAAAGTCAAAATATAACTTACCATTTCTGCCTTGTGCGCAAAGTTTATTGATGTTCACTGAAAGGAATTAGATCAAATTTTTATTAATACTTTGTTCTTCTGCAGCTGAGTGATCATTTTTCTTTATAGTTTTGGAAGCTAAAAACATTATAAGTGAAGTATATATTAAAAAAACCCACCTTCTTCTTTCCCAGTGCTGTGTTTGGACTTTTGGGCTCTATTTCCACATTTCTTGGACAAAGTGTGGTTGGCATGCTGTGCTCACGTGAAACCCCACTTCATAAAAGTGGATACATTCCCCTCCTTTCCAAATAGCATGGCATGAACTATAGCAAGGCTATGGTTGAGGAATTTTCCTCAAGTAAATTCTTTTGTCAATGTAAAGAGGTACGTGTCTATGCAATGCAAGTTCTTCCTTCGTGTGTTATAAGCAATTTGCTTTTGAGACTTTAATCTCATTGGGACTGAGGTATTTCACGTTGGGGAAAGCAACGTAGTAGCAGTTTAGATTTTCCAAAATATTTCAATCTCCCTTTCTTGTTCTAATTTGTACTTCAATCTGACCAGCTGCTCTGTGGCTTTTATTGTGGCAAAGATTAAATGATGGGGTGTTGCATGCCTGGTTTCTGCATCTTTGCAGATTTGTACCATAGTGGGAATTTCTTCCTGAATTTTGCTGGTATTGTCCAGGACATGGTTATAATTTGAGAAGAGAATTGGTGAGCTAACTTAAGCCTTCCAGGTGGTGCGTCTCCTCTACCTTGCAGTCCCCACCTCTTTTTCTTCTGCAACTTTTTAAGGGATAAAGAATTCCTCCAGGTATCTAGTTAAAGGCTTCAGCCACCAGCAGAGGAGCAGCTGAGTCCTCTAGGGTGAGGATGACAATGCCTGACACCAATCATAATCTTTTTATTAGTTGCTCTAACAAACTGCCCTTTCTCTTTAGGAAAAATGTGAGCAAGATCTTGCTTCCAGGAGAGGCTTCCAGAGTTGTGAGAGTGGCTCTTGCTGCATGAGTAGTTGGAAGGCCCAAGTCCCTGCTTCTGCAGAGGCTCCAGTGCAAAGACAAGAGCTAAAATCATTTGTTTCTCACAGCTGCTCCCATACCGGTGCTGAGATGACAGACCATTTGCCTGCTCTGTGCACCCTTCTGGTCTTGCCTTTGCTGTATTCTGGACATACTGCACTGCAGGCACCAGTTTGCCATTTTTCAGAAAGGGGCAGGATACAATGAGCAAGGTCAGGCTCAGAGATGGAACAATAAAGGTGGGAGGGCTACATGGCAGGACTTTATTAAGTGTATTTCAAAGGATATTTCCTGCATTAGTATTTTATTCTCACACTCATGAAGTTCTAGAAAGACCCTTAGGTTCAGCTGTTGCCTTTTTCTTTTGACCCTCCACCCTAAGATCTACAAGAACAAAGTTGGGTTTGGGACAGATATAATTCTCTGTATCAGAAATGTTTTTAGCCATGAGACAGCTGAATATTTTCAGCACATGAGAAAACTCAGGTAAATAAAATATGAGCATCTGGTCAGAACAGTGCATTAGGTTCTTAAGGACAGAGAGGTCGTTTGCATCAACCAGGGTGGAAGGATGTGGAAAGCCTGCTGTCAACCTGTCTTTTTCCAGTCCATGGAGATCTATCTTGTATCTTCAAAATGCCTAACTATAATACATCTACAACTTTCATCTTCATAGATAATACTTCATAATGATCAGTAAGTTGTGCTTGGTTAGGGTGAGTTTCAGAGCCTGGTTGTACTGTTACATCAGCATGTCTGAAGATCTAACCCATGTGCAAAGCTCCAGTTGTGAACTACATTGTCTTTGTAACGACATTACTCAGACAGGTTGGAAAAGAAAGTCCCTTCTCTGAGGACCTTGCAATCTAGTTTTAAAAAGTGCAATGTAAACAACAGAAGCTGAGAGAAGGGAGTAGAAATGAGAGACAATATTTGAGTGACGTAATGTCAGAGTTGATGGGAAAATGGAAGAGCTGAAAGTCATTAAACAGATTCTTTGGTCTGGTGCTTTCTCCAGGGTGAAATCCTAGCGTTAGTGAATGCACATCAGTGCTGCTGGAGCCAGGATTTCCTCTGCAAGATTTCCCCAGTGGTTCCTCATTTGTCTTTTTGATAGCATTATCATTCCATGCCTTCAGTCTTTTACAATAATTGCTTGAAAGCATGCAAAATTAACTTAATGAAATCCAATTTGTAAGGAAGAAATAAGAAAGGACTCTGTATTATGAAGTGCAAATGAGCAATTTCCAGTATATTGCATGCAGACGGTCAGCTAAGCCTGTTGATTATTTGCAGTTCTTTCTGTAAAAAAGCTATTTTCACCTTTCTTTTTCACGACAGTGCAATGTCTAGGGAAGGAGCCTTGATTTGGACAGACATTCCATAGCACTTAACTCAATAACGGATGATTACTACAAAATTACATTTTGCCAAGTCATAATGGTTATTTCCCAACCTGCCTCAGAAAAAAAATGAGTAGCTTAATACCACAAATTCTTATGCTGTATTTCTGGTTAAGAATCTATTTAAAAGCTTTTTCTATAGCTTGTCATGGATGTAGAGTTAAAGTTTCTGAAAGCCTTTCCAGCTACGCTGTTCAGTGGGACTCTTTCTGCACTCTGCAGCCAGCCAGCCTTCCCTGGTTCCTCCAGGAGGGGCCAGGGAGGGAAGACACCAAAGTTACCAGTATGGACAGATAAAATAAAAATATGGAGCTGGTGGGCGATCGCATCCCTAGTCCCTTGGTTGGCCATGGGCTCCGGTGTTCCCTTTCTCCCTGACATGCTCACTCCACTCCCTTGACCAGAACCTGCTAAACTCCTGTTCCTTCTCTTACCTTATTGCTCGCTTCTATAATCTGGTTTGTTCACCACAAGCCTAGATTGCTCTCCCTCGGTTTTCCCCACTTCTCTATTCCTTAACCTTCCTGCTCTGCTTTGCATTTAATGTCTAAAATATTTTTCCAATAACTCCCAGGTCTTCAAAGTAGTCTGTTTTGCTCATCACTTTGCCAAAACCCCTGGCACGCTGTGCCAGATTTAGCAGCATACTTCCGTACTTTGCAGTTTAAATCATAATACAGTTAAAAGTTCACCGATTTTATTAATTTATTTTCGTCGTACTCTCCACAAGCTTAGCTCAAGATCAGCTCTTCTTTGAAGAGGCACGAGGTGCCACATACTGCCTGGGGTACATGTGGGGCCATGCAGCCCATTTGGATACAGACGGAGGCTGCACCTTGTCCCTGGGCCTGTTGGCTCATTTTACACATCCCAGTGAAGCTGTGGCTTTTGTGGCTGAAGAAGAGGGCTCTCACCTACAAATGCTTTCCTGTGAGGACTCAGTTTGTAACAGGAAGACTTCTGAAGCAAACCAAACTGCAGGTCAGCCTGAGGAAAAAAATCTGGACTGCTTTTAGGAGCTCTTAGGAAAGGTTGACCTTTAAAAGTAAAAGTCAGCTTTAATTCCTCTGCGATATCTGACCTTAGCCTTGCCTGGCCTCAGTGCCAGTCACAACTAAATTCCCAACTTCCCTGCAGAGCAGAAAGAAGGAATACAAGATGCCTGAGAGGTATTTGTATGGACTAACCTTGCCTAAGAGGAAAAAGTAGCCTAGGGTTTTTTCTGTAGTCATCAAGGAAAGAGATGCTTGTCCAGGGAAGGATCCCAGGCAGTTGCCTTCTGAAGGAGCTACTGTCTCGGGACAGCCCAGGGGATTGCCCTTATGGGGCTAGAATTAGAGTTGCTGAATGCATCACCCCTTGTCACTTAGTCCTCTTGTCTAACTGTAGCTGATTTATTGGGTCTTAGCCCATTAAATAACAAAACACTGGAAAACCCCCAAATCCCCAGGAACAGCTGCTTAGCAACGTGTGAGTAAAAGCTGTAGACATTAATGGCTTAGCTGGGTTTTGGTCAGGTTAATATGAAATGAGGTGAACAAAATATATCAGAAGTGAGAAGTCAGAGGTGAAAAACGAGCTGGGCTTTCCCTTTTCATAGTGCTGTGAATTCTTCCTATCCTTGTTTCACTGCTCTGTATTTGCGCTTCATATCATGTGCCTGAAATTTTACATAAAGTTCCTTCTATGTGTGGAGGAAGAAACTCATTCGTGTGTGGCAGGTTCCTTCAACTGCTGTGTATCATGCCTGGAGGTGAACACAGTCCCCATTTACTGCAAGTCAGGTCTCAATGAGCACCACATGTGGGAGCTCTGAAGTATGGCTTATCACTGTCTTTTTAGTCATAAACCCTCTTCTGAGGGCACAAGAGGGAAATTTAGCAAAGAAAATAGGAGTCATCCAAGAAACGCCTTGCCTCGTTCAGCAAACTAAATCTGTCTTCTAGCAGTCACTGAACGTACAGCTTCCCCTGTCCTCCTCACAGTGCGTTGAACAGCCTTGCTGAGATTTCTCGGGTGCTGTACTCACTAGCAACAGGCCTTACCCCTCTCCTGCTTGTTATGTCACTATTCACATGATCTCTGCCTGCTTACTTAGGGGGCTTCTGTCTGTCCCATCGCTGTAGCATCTGCATAGCATAATCCTCATTTAATAGCTGAGGGAATTATAAGGACAATGCAGCTAAGCAATTTAACTTGAGGTGAAAAGTCAACAATGAAGCATTCATCACAGTCCTCCACAAAATCAAATCATTATTTAATGTTATTTTTTAATTCCTTTGTAAACAGGAACACAAACAGTGCTTTGCTACACTGCATAAATGCACATGCTGGATGCTTATGTGATGAAGGGAGAGCAAACAAGCAAGCAGACATCAGTGATGGAGGATGCCATGACTACAAGGTTAGCGCTACATGAAATAAAACTTCAGGCACCAGATAATCGAATCAGGATTTCACAGAATGTCTCTCTGCCCTTTCAGGATGATCTTTATTAAACAAATTCTGCCCTGGAGCCTTCATTTCTGTTCTGTGTGGCATATCATCTCCTAACTTTATTATGAAGTTGTATCATAGAATACCAAGTTGGAAGGGAGCTCAAGGATCCCTTGATCCTTGAAAGGTCCGACCTTTCTTGGCAAAAACAGTATAGACAAGATGGCCCGGCACCTTCTCTGGCTCAATCTTAAAAGTGTCCAATGTTGGGGAATCTACCACTTCCTTGGGGAGATTATTCCAGTGGCTGATTATTCTCATTGTGAACAATTGTCATCTTGTGTCCAATTGGAATCTCCCCTGGAGTAACTTGGACCTGTTACCCCTTGTCTTCTCCATGTGACTCCTTGTAAAAAGGGAGTCTCCATCTTCTTTGTAGCCACCCTTTAAATACTGGAATGTGGTAATAAGGTCTCCCCTAAGCCTTCTTTTCTCAGGGCTGAACAAACCCAATTATCTCAGCCTTTCCTCATATCACAGGCTTCCCAGTCCTTTGATCATCTTGGTGGCCCTTCTCTGGACCCTCTCCGTCCCTTCCACACTTTTTTTTATAGCAGGGACCAAAACTGAACACAGTATTCCAGGTGAGGCCTGACAAGCACAGAGTAGAGTGGGATAGTGACTTTCTTATCTCTGCTGGTGATGCCTTGTTGATGCAACCCAGCATGCTGCTGGCTTGTTTTGCTGCACCAGCACACTGTTCACTCATATTGAGCTTGTGGTCCACCAGGACCTCCAAGTCCCTTTCCACAGAGCTGCTCCCCAGCTGGGTAGATCCCAGCCTATGCTGCATTCCTGGATTATGTTTTCCTTGATTCTGCCCAGGTTCCGGCTTGTGGTGTCATTCGTGCCCACATGAAAGAGTAGCAATGGATAGTACTCTGTGCTCTTGACAATTTGTGGCACCCTCTCAGCAACATCTCGGACCTTAGCTCCCAGAAGGCAGGATAACTCTTGTGACTCCCTGTCAGGCTGGCACACGGGCACTTCAGTGTCCCTTAACAGAGAAACACTGACTGTGAGCACTAGTTTCTTTATGCAGTATCCATTCTGTGCTGCTGGTACAGTTTCTCCTTGCAGACCTTGCTCATGGGTGTCTACAGCTGTTAAAACTTCATATCTGTTTATGATTGTAATGCTGGAGGGTGGGGACTGAAGCAGAGTCCTGCGTTTGTGGGTCCAAAGTGCCTCATCCTCTGTGGTGTCTGCCACAGGAACATGATTCTGAAAGGACCCTCTAATACTGCACAGCCTTTTAACCGTTTCCTGCAGCTCAGCCAACTGATGCAACAGATCATCAACCTGTGGACAGCTTTTGCTGGTACTTTCCTTTTCTCCAGGAGAAGGGTCTGGGCACTTGTTGCAACCTACCATCAGTACTGAAGTCTCCTTTCTTACTAGTTCCATCTGAGTAGAAGTGTTAGACATCACAGGGGCTTTCTCTGTAGAAACACTGGTTTTAGCTCCAAGTGCCCACCATCCTGTCAGAGACCTCTTGAGCTGGTAGGGTGCCCTGCCGCGCAAACTGCTGCCCCATGCTCTGTTAGCATTAGAATAACACAATGGTGTAGTCTAACAGCCCTGGTCAGCTTTATGTCCTCAGACAACTAGAGCATGGTATGATGGAGGGTTGAACCTTTGCTAACATCTTATAGGTCTCTGGACCTTCTAGAAACTTTGGTGACCGATTGAGGTGCAGAGTTGGGGAATTCATTCCTATTTCATGCTAGTTGTGGGGCAGCTGGAATCTTAGTATGTTTTTCATTTTGGAATTCACTATATAAAGGCTTCTTGACAATGATATAGACAGTAGGTTAAAGAGGGGCTCAGATGAACTTAAAACAGCTGTTTCTTTAAAGACACCATGTTCCATATCAAAGAAAAGTTAAACAAACAAAGCGGTCAGGGCACATCCTTCCTTTACCTGGGTGTCTGGATGTGTTGAAAGAGGAAGCAGGATTCTGAGAACAGAGTCTTTCCCTCTCCTCTCATGTGATAGTACAACAATTGGTATTGGCAAAGACCTGAGGGGAAACGCTTCCTCTTTTTAAATGAGGGAAGTGAACCTCTCAAAATTTCGGAGATGATATTCTTGCACATATTCTTCCTCCTTTAATCTAAAAAGACTGTTATCTCTGAATAGGCAAGATTATTTTTTCTCTCCCTCAATTTGGCTTATCAAGGAACCTGTAATGAAGTGGCACAGCACATGGGACTGCCTTATCTGTGCCCTCCTCATAACCTTTGAGCCAGCTGATTGATTTCAGCCACAATTGATAAGACAGTAACTTCCTGCTCTTCCATAAAAATCAGCTGACGGATAAATGAAAGCAGCTCTACTAAAAGAGTGAGGAAAAGGCAGGGCAGCCTCAATCTTCTTCTCTTCCGACAGCAGCTGGACAGCCAACTAGCAGATGCATTGCTCATATGAGCTATGCTATATTTTTTGCCTTTCTGAAAGCCCTCCCTCCCCCCCCCAAAAAAAAAAAAAAAAA
>VWZL01001206.1:455570-468960 GCA_013396915.1 Stercorarius parasiticus
AAGCTGCTGCTGTGGAAGGAGGGATAAGGAAAACAAGAGGGAGCAGAATTTTTACAGTGCAGAGGCATACCAGACACAGGACATTAGCCTTCATTAAGGACACCACTCACAGAGCAGCTTTGGTGAGAAGTGAATAAAAAGCACCAATGAAAGAAAATGCCGTAAAAAAAACAAAATGAAAATGCTTCCCCATTTTTTCCATATTCTATATTAAAGCAGAATATGATGAAAATTAAAAGTGCAGAAAAAACGTGTGCAGATTACATGTAGCTGGATGGTACAAAGAATCAATGCCTGTTCTTATGTTTTCTTCCTGCAACAGTTCCCAAGAAGTGAACGTTTACGCATTAATTCGAAAACCTCAAAACCACAGCCAAAAATTCTGCAATACCCGTATCAAGTTACGATTTACACACAACTTCCCCTGTGACAGGATTTAAATTTTAGCTCTCATTTCGATGTAATAATACACATAAAAAAACTTGCGTCACTCACAAAATTAGCACACAGTGCAAAGGTCACGCTTTATGCCCCAATGTTGGTGTGGACATAAACTTATATGCATGAACAGGGCTATGCTAGTGAGATTGTGTTATGTAGCACGGCAGTCATATCGACCTGGACTTACTTTTTTTTGGAATTAAGAATATGCATCAGTAGCTAAATCAAATGAACCTACCTTTTAACTCCCACTTTAGCTGCGAAGTTTTCCACAGACTTCAGTGGACTCTGGGTTAGGTAGGTAAAATTTAATTAGCCATAGAAACTGCAGGGCAGAGGCGCAAGGGACTGAGCAATACCTGAACACAGAGGGCGAACTAGCAGGACACTGGTATGTTCCCATTATCCTTAGTGATGAAGTATGAGTAACACCTGGCAACGCAAAACGCCCTGAATATTTGTGTTTGGTTTATTCATACCGAGTTCATATCATCATAATAATTTTACAATTTTGCATCAGGTAAAAAAATATTCAATACAAAGATCACGCCACTAAGGAGATCCTTAGTGGCGTGATCCAATTTCTCTTTAAAAAAAATAAGTCAGATCAGTTCTTTCTTTACAAAGTATAATTTTCTTTTACAAACCTTATACAATATGCCATTTTGATTAGCTTTTGCAATAAATAGTTCATCAAAGTTAAATTAACCAGTGTGTGTATATATATATACGGTATTTGCTTTTTAAATTAATATCATAATACAGGTCCTAGGTATTGCTACAACTTAAGTGAGCCACGACAAACGGTGGCAAAAATTACATATAATTTAAGTCCTCATTTACAGTCCAGTTTCATATACTTAAAAAAAAGTAATATCATTCTGTCAAAAGCCTGTGTACAGATCTTCGTACATGAAGTTTTACTGTCTCAAGAATGCAGCAATAAGATAAACTCAACAGCCCATTTGCTTTTCTTTTGGTCCAAGTGAAGTATGAGGAGTGCATTTAGGCCTTTTCTGAAGCTAGGACTATTCTTGAATCGGAATCTTCTTGTTCAGAGTCCTGAAGGTGCTCTGTTGTCTTGCTGGCCTCATCGCCAGTCTCATCACTATGATTTTTGGATTCTTCTGAAACGACGGTTAGCTTGTCATAAAAGAGATGCTCTTCTTGTGGGAGTGGAGAAAAAAGCGGCGAACCACTGGGAGGCTTGCTCAAAAACTGTGAAGGAAAGAGGAAACGAGAATTAAGCTGCACCAGCCATACCATCCTGTTTGCTTAGAAATATGTTTTATATTGTTTCCCACACTTCAATTGGCTTCCTCAGTCCTCAGAAGTCGCAGAGTAGCGTCATAACCTCTCTGCCTGCTTTAACATCCTGTGCAAGGCTTGGAAGTAAGTCAGAAGTGTCTTTATTTGCAAGAAGATACCCCAGGGGTTAGTGACTTCTTTGCAACATAAACTTTCTTAAAAAAATAAAATACCTAGGTTTTGTTTGGAAACAAAAACTAAAAACAGTGACTTGTCTGTAGGTGAAGGAGTTCACAGAGAGATTTGTGAAACAGCTCTAAGAGATGTGAATTGTTCCTGCCACCTCAGAGAGCTGTCTGCTCAGACACCAAACAGTGGTGCTTTAAATGTCAACATAAACCATAACCATTTAGTCAAGAAAAGGAGAGGGAGGGAGATTTGCGGGGCTGTGCAGTTCAATGAGAAAGATGACTTCATTTTAGTACCAAAATATCACAAATTCCTCCCACTCCCTGTTCTATTAATAAGATGGAACTGGCCTCAAGAATCAACATGGGCTTCACGGGATGTCATGACTGTATTTTGAATGTCAACACAAGAAGAGCACACCTACTCAACACAGTACTAACATGTCAACCACTCATTTTGGCAGCTGAAGTGGCAGTTCATTTTATTGGTATCCTCTGGGCTGGAGGAGTACAACTGCATTTTGTTCTTGTGACCTGATCCCTGTCTGTTACTTTAGAGTGGCTCATTTCTTACATAAAATACACTGTCAGGAGTCCTGTTCACTGTAATTACAAAAATAGGTACTAATATTATTACTATTAGACCATTTTCTATCAAACTGTGATTTGAAACGTTCTGTCAGTAACCTGCAATCTCAAATGTTCATGTAGTGAAACCACTGCCTTTGATAAATGTCATTTTAGGTAAGCACGACTAACCTTTGATTACTGTGATTGACAAGCACAAAATGAAAATTCTTGCTTTCTTGTGAGAAGCCTGCGAGCAAAATGAAATCTGACCACATCCTGTATTGATCAGAGCCATGCTGCCTTCCCAACAGCTGAGCTCCAGGTTCAGCAAACTGCCGTGCGCTGAGCATGTGCTCAGCTTAAAGCAGAAGACGATTGCTAACTCGGCTGCAGAGCCTTCGTCTGATGAGCTCTGAGTCAAAAGGAAAGACCCAGAGAAACAGCAGGAAACTCAGAAGAGGTACAGGTTGCTAACTTCGGCGTATTCAACACTCTGTTTAGCCTTGTTTCTTGGAGGAGATTCTGATACAGCCTTTTTGTGTTGCTATACGGGTAACAGGGTCAGTGGTATTCCCCAGCAGTAATGGCTAACATTCATTGCTCTCCTTCTATCTTGAATTTTCAGACTTCAAAACGTTCTTTACTTAAGTGAAAACTCATTATTACATCTGTGAAAGAACTTTGTTTCAGGAGTTAAGTCTAAAATGAGACAGGGGAGACAGATACCTCAGTCGTTCGCTATCTAAAAAGAGGAACAGAAAGGTAACACCTGTTATTCTCTCGCTTTAAAATGAAAGAAAACATCCTGTTTCTAAGCCATCTAAAGCTTCATACTACAAATTATGCAGTTGCTTTAGGAATAAAAGTCTATGCCAAGTTTTAAAATTGGTTTTAGCTTTTAAGTGTTTTGGACCATTCTGTGTAGAACAGTTCAAAATGACAGTATTTTAGAGTTTATTATACACCCGTATACTTCAAAAGGAAGTCTAATTTCACTGCTGCTTACTTACGTCTATGCAGCGCCACACAACTTGATGAAAACACTGAGGTAACTTTCATGCAAAATTTATGACCTATAATGCCAGAAATTAAATATTAAATGAACTAACTTCCACTACCTTTCTCACGCTGAAAACTACCTTCCTTTGTCAGCTTTTTCCAAAGTTCACAACTTCAGCATTGACGCTTGTTTGAATGGCTTTTTATGTTTGGCAGAAGAGTGAGTTTTACCATACACAACAACTATACAACAACAGATAACCAACGTGGCTTTTTATAATCTGTAACCCTCTCAGAACACTCTGCGCTTTACAGATGGCTAACAATCAGGTGCCAATGAAAGAAGGCAAAATAAAAGAGGCTCTAAAGGTTTTGGCACAGAGAGCCTTTGAAAAGCAGGCGGTTCTACTGCAAAGGCGGATTTTAATTGTGTTATGTAGAAAACAAACCTCTTTCAAGTGTTGTGGGAAAATGTATGAAGGGCAGAAAACATGTTTCGTGAGTCGATACAGATACAAAAAGGAAAAGAAACAAACAGGAACAGATATTACAACGACCAACATTGATCCTATAAGAACGGTCACAATTAACCACACAGGAGTTACACCTGCAAGAGACAAGAAAAAAAAATAAATTAAAACTGTGGTTATTAATTTTGGAATAGATTCTTTTCAAATTATCACTTTCTCTATGGAATTTGAAAAAAAAACACCAAAAACCCACAAAACTATTACAAAATTGTAACTGCAAACATAAGTCTTTGTTTCCAGATGCAAAATACCTCTTAGCTTTTACATTTTTAGTCAGAATAGGCTGAGAAAGTTCTCAATAAAGTACACTTACAAGCCATCGTATTTAGAAATTTACAGTTACACATACCAGTGATTCTACATGCAATACCAGGCAAACGATTAAAGGAAAAAAGACCAACAGAACCATCCACAAGGTGATATAATGTAAAAATCTATTGTACACTTTGGTGTTTCAGGAATGTAGGAGCTGACACACAACACTACCAGAGTATAGGCTTCCACTTTTCTCTTACAGAAATCTGTAAAAATGGCAGCAAAAGCAAGACAGCATGGGGCAAAAGTATGTAAAATTCTAAACTACTGAACCTTTAAAAAAATTATGTCATGCACTGGGATTTCACAAGAGGCAATGGGAATGGAGATGTATCCATACATCACTGTATAAATGTTTTAAACTAACCCACGCTTGCTAAGCACTGTTCTAGCCATGAACTAACAAGAAACGCCAGCACCAAAACCCACCTGTAATTCAACTGCAGTGCATGCAGATAATACTCATGTAGGAAAAAATACATGAGGAAACATTTTATGAGGAAAACCATGAGAAACAGGTTAGTTCAGTAGCTTCCCCAGGCTTCCCCCAGATGGCTTCCTCATTAACTTGTCTCTGCCTCTGATTTCCAGTTGTTATCTGAGAGTGTAAGTTAGCTGCAATACACATTATGCCTGTGAAAAAGACAGTATCTAGGACCCCATCCTTTCTTTTAACTATGGACATGAAGCTCCCTGCTAAGACGACAGGATCAGACCAGGTGGTCGTTGTTGTCGGACTCCACAGATAGCGACTGAGGTGGCATCGCTGGAAGGGAAAGCGCTTTTGGTACTAACTGCTTTCAAAATGAGAAGGAAACTATCTAAACAAAATATGTGTTTATGTTATTGATTAATAACTGCTGTGTTTCACAGAGAAAGAGCATCATGGCTGAGCCTCGTGACAGACACTGGCAATATCGCCACAGACGAAGCAGGCTGCAACACAGGGTCCGATTCCTTTCTCTGTTACAAATATATGGAACAAAGGCTTCCATGGGATAATGAATACAGCTGATAGTAAAACAAATTCAGATGCACAGTGTGCTCAGTGAAGAGCCTATGCTCCATATCTGATTTTCAGAGTATGAGGAAGCAGAGGCCTCTGCAGCGAAGGAAAGCATTGTGCCATCGGTGCCACATTGCTTATAGTTTTCATTTCATTTCCAACTCCTTTGCTCCAAAGGTACACACATATTAACCACCACACAGTACTAACGTAACAAACACATCCATTTTTGGAAGGTTTACACATTACATGGATTTTCACTTTGAATGGCTTTTCACATTTCCCAGTTCCCTAGGGCACGTGTCCCATTCTGATGCACCAGGTATTACCGTTGTGGGTTGTCTGCTCACAAAGCTCTTCACTCAGTTTCCCTGTTTTGTTCCACTCCGGGATAAGTGCTTGCACTTGAATACAATATATTGTCCACGGCTCCAACTGAGATAATACTTCAGAGTTATGTTTACTATCTATGTGAGTCACCTAATAACAGAGAAGAATACAAAAAAATTTGAAAAGCACAAGTCCAGTGAATGGACTAGCCAAGTAATTAAAATTATCTTTAGTAGGACAAATCCTAGCAGTTATAGCTGCTACACAAATAAGGGTTTTAAAGGCAGAATGGAATGTGCTGCCTGTGCCACCTAACTGATAACTCTACTTTGATTTCACCTACGGTTACAGTGTGAGACCATTCACACCACTGACTTTCTGTCTGCTTCTAGAGGCATTAATGAAGTTTTAGGCTAACGGTAAGTGATAAATGAGATCCGCTTGCAGAGAGAAACAATCGCTTAACCTAATGAGATTAACTAAGAGTACTGTCACAGGCAAAGATATTTTAATTTGAGACAGAGCAAGTAGGATGGATGATCTAGACAAAAAAATCCACCAAAACAGAGAAAGAAAAAGGCTTGTGGAAGCTATTATTAGGTGGCTGACAGCAGACGCAGCTTGCTGTTTACAGGCATGATTGGTTATGTCCCTGTAACTATAAGGTCCCTGCAGAGTATAGGAATCCCTACAACACGCCCCATTACGTAGCGACAGATTCTTTCTCAGGGGTGAGAAGACTCTATAGCTAGGTTTCAACATTTTGAGCAAGTATCCACTTCAAATAACAACCTATGAAGTTATATAGTCTATGCCTTTCGCTTCTTCGACACCAATGGAAACTTCCCAGACTTCTGCTCTTAAGTGTTACAAGTACAGATTCTACCTGAAGTTCCTGCTTTCTCTACTGATCTGCCTAAGTTTGCATCCTGTATGCAGAAATACCTTAATTTTTTGTAGTTTGGGAACTGAAAACCAGTCTGTTTTTTGGGAAATGACGATCCCTCATTTTCTGGAACTGAATGCCAAAGAATTTTGCAAGGTAACAAATACAAATCAGAATTATATGTAGTGGAGTCCTATTACATGAAAATTGTACTGATGTACAAAGCACTAATTATACTATGACTGATATCTTCCGGCAAACGGATGCCTTTTTTCCTGTAATAGAACTCAAGACCCTATAAATAATATATTATTTATGATCTTTCTCCTCACATTTTGTACAGAGAAGTCTTTGGAGCTGAGCAACACATCCGTCTGTGGAAGAGGCCGTCCATATGAGGAAGAAAGCGAATTACAACTGCTAGGAACTGAAGAGGTGAAGGTGACCACAGTTAACATAAAGCCTCATCCATGGTGGTGTGCAAAGCCCAAAGTCCCACAAAGAACACAAATACTTGAACCACATCAGATTTGAATCGAAGTCAGCTTATCGGCAGGATGACAGATACTGCTTATGTTACGGCTTCTAAGTTTACCCTTGGTTGTATGTGTGAAATACAGAGATTTGGTGGGGAAGACTGCATCGCAAATGAACTCATCGCTAAACTGAGGGAATAAACTCTTATAATGTAGCGGTTATTTCTAATTATGGAAAGAGTAAATTATACCCATACTGCTGTTTAACTACACAGCTATCTGCCATTTGCTCTGAATACCAGTTGTGATGACTAGACTTTATTACATTGTAGTTAGTAGAGATATATTTTTATTTCAGTACTGTTAGCTTTCAGAACTTCATCAGTATGGTATTCTACCACGAAAAACATATATCAAAGTCATGGAGTTACAACGTCCAGGAAGCAGAAGTTACCTCTTTATTACTGTCTTTTTTCCAGTACAGTATTCTGTAATTCCACGAGCCGTAATACTGCTTTAGAGGCCACTTGTCATGTTCATGTTCAGCAAAAGGGCCTATGAAATCCACATGTAGGGACCCAGAGTCTGACTTCACTTTTACATCAGGTGGACCAATGACTGCTATATATTGGAATGGTGGAAGAGAAGAAAGAACAGAATTCAGTTTCACATTGTTTTTCATTTGACGTTTTTAGATGACCTCTGACGGTTCACGCTTTAAATAAATTTACCTATTAGAAGAAAGTAATTTCCTTTCATGGGTCAGGCTTAAATAAATCCTTTCCTTATAGAACTGGTCTTGAAAGGGTTTTATTTTTGCAGTTAAATAACAGATATTTTTGTAGACTACTTTTCCCATATGCTAAATTAACTCAGTTCTCTTTTGCCAGCTGTGGTGACTCCTGGGGGAGGAAGGACTATTTCTATAGGTTATTACTCACTTCTCTTTCTGGATCAAGCTGTTGAAACACATGTCTTTTCTGAGGAGACCCTCTAGTGAAGTGTTTTAATGTTTCTTTCATTGTGATAACTTTGAAAAACTGACACATTTGAATTATTTCTTCATGTCTTAAGGATTGAATATTATCCCATTTTGAAAATGGCATGTCCTTATGTTTTTGTGCCACTACCTAAATTAATTCATGCGTAGCTTACCTATCAACTACATCACGTCTGCAATGAGCTCTCCTTTAGTCTCCTGGAATTCCAACAAACAACTCTGCCTTGGCTGCCTCTACTAAAGTTCTGCCTGGCTACAGCCACACCATCAAGTGTCTAAGAAAGGAGGAGCTCAATATACAGAGAATTTTGCATTCCTCTATAAACATGTGTTTCTTTCATCAAAAATTAAAAAAAAAAAATAATTTGCTTGCTGGACCATGCATTCATGTAATGCTCATGATTATGTTGTTGAACTTGTGAAAAATAATGTGAGGAGACCTTTGTTTACTCCGGTGTTCTTAGGCTATTCCTACAATACAGTGTGAAATTTCTTACAAAAGCACTGGCAGAAATAACAACACAGAAAGGAATATCCGTTATTTTTATCACGATGCCCTGGTCTGATCAGCTATGACGACACTAAAAATCCTCACGTCCTCCTCAGAGATTTGGCCAGTACTCCCAGGTCTTTCTGGGTAGTTTCATATCCAGGTTTTCTCAGTTCAGAAATAAGCTGCCTTTCCAAAACCAAGCCTGCTCCGAAGGCCACACGCTCTTTCAAATATATGTCGAACTACAACTCTGTTAATGATTTACACGTTTGCTCTCTGCTCTCAAAATTGATCCATACTTTTTCTATTGCACTTTCTTTTGACTGTAATTTATACTCGCTATGTTGTATTGATTTTTTTTTCTGTGCTATGTTTCAGTGCTTCTGTTCTAGGCAGATTAAATTATATCAACATTATGCTTTTGGAGACAGATAACCAATAAAAACATTTTGAAAAACAAGGCTGTTAACTGTAAAATTGCACTCTGAAATCCAAGGAACAGAATGATGAAATTCAAGAAAGTAGAACGAGAAAGAAAAGGATTTTTAAAAGCTTTTCTCAAACAGAAGCTTCCTGCATGGTTTTGTATTAACAGCTGTGAGGAGGAAAAAGCCTTGGGTAACATTAACTACCTAATCTAAAATAATTTAACTTTTGCTAATGAGTGGAGTAAGAATGTACAAAACAAAGGACTCTCATTGGTAAAAAATACTCCCTCATTCCCAAGCTCAGGTGACAGCAATACAATTAACATCTCTGTTGTACACTCTAATGCAAACCATCTCTCACAAAGACTGCCAAGCTTCACTAAGAGAACGGCAATATTGTACAATGAAGATTTCTTAGCTAAAATTAATGTTTCTCTGTGAAACCAATTGAAAAATAAAACCAAAGCTTTTTGCTTGACACACAATGAATCAGAAAGTAACTGAACTTATTTAGATATACAGGAAGTCTGAATCCTTGAAGAAAAGCTCTTCCTGGCTGAAAATAAATGATCCTTATTTTAAGGGAAAAATATACAATTTTTGAAAATGTCCTCAAATGATATTTCAAGTATCTAACATCTAAATATAACAGGAAATCAACTATGCTTTCTGACAGCAATTTCTGCTATCAAGAATGAAAGTGATACAACTAGGATTTTAAAGTTCAATGTAAATAAATTTAAAAATGATCTGCATGCTACAGCTTTTCTTATGGAGCGAAATTGTAAAAGTGCATTCATAGCAGACAATATACAGATGTTAAGATAGGAAAAAGGCTTACTGTCATGCATTGGCTTGAAAGGGACGGATTCCCAGTCTGAATGGTTATTTTCTGACTCTGCTCTGACCTGTAAAATGTAGTCTCCATACGCAGACAGAAAAGAGACATCGCACTCTGTGAGTCTCAAGTTCGTGCTCACATTTGTGTATGTGTTTCCAGGTAAATTAATGCTGTATGGAAGAGAAACAAAATGTATACGATGTGTAAATTACAACTAACTGAATGTCTTTCCTCTCAACTAGCTGGAAAAGTGGCATACCTGTCTTTTAATACAACCAATTAGGGTTCACAAACAAGAAAAATTAGATCAAGTGTATGAGAAACATCATTAGTAGCGTGTAGAGACACAGTAGAGCATTTTATGTGCATCTATAAATCTGTGATAAACTTTAGATTAAAACTATGGTTCAGCAAATAGATGCCCTTTTCTTGACAGTGGTTAACAAAACTTGATTCAACACACAGCAGTTATCAGACAAGTCTGCAAATATTAAGCCAATATTGTTATGCATGGCTTTGCTGTCTAACTCGGACTTTGGAACTGTCTTTAAGATACGCATATACAGAAAAGCCGGAGAAAACGGAGCCTGAGAACTGACTGGGAATGGGATAATACATGACATTCTTTCTGTTTTGCATCAAGGGCCCACCTAGGAACGTAGTGATCAACAGGTAATTGCTACCAGAATCCAGAAGAATCTTCTTTTGACTTAAGATGGCCCTTACCCTTGGTTTGGACATTTCTCAACCCACCAAAACAAACAAAGGGAGACCTCAGAAAATGCGTCCTGAGTTTAAGGCACTGAAGGGACGAGCCACCTGCCTACAGCCTATCGAGCGTTTCCACTAAGGGCACAAGCAAGCTGGCTGGCTGCATTGGTAGCAGAGCACAAAATGCTGCTGGAGTGAAAGATCAAATAAGATCCTAACGCTTAGCAGGACTAAGCCTCTTGAATTGCAGGTTAAGAGCTGCATGATAGAGAAAAACCACACGCACAGCTAATAGCAGCCAACGTTAAAATGCTTCTCATTCCAAAAAACCATAGGTACCAAGCTACCGTGGGTGTGAAATGTGTAGAAAATGCCTCTGCCCTGTTATTCAGCTCAGAAGATAAGCTTCTCACAAGTTAAAAGAAAGGGAGAGCTGCTGATCTTCCTATAAAAAAGGAAACAAATCACAAACACACACAGCTGTAAAGTGTGAATAAAAGAAAGCACAACTCCCCCAGACTTACCTCTTAGATCGGACAGCGTAACTTATATTCCCTTCGTGAAACTCAGGTGCATCCCACCGTACAAAGCTACGAAGATTAACTGAAGTAATTCTTACGTTTTCGGGTTTTGGCATTATTCCGGATACTGTGGGAGCAATCAAAACCAAACATTTTAGTATGTGTTCCTCCAGTGACTTTTCAGTCATCCAAAATTTAAATACAGCCTTCCTTCTCTTCCTTGCCTCAGACACTTTTTTTAAAAACAGATTTTAATATAATGAATTTAAATCCTGATGCCTATTGTTCCTTCTGAGCGTACGCAACAAAAACAAATGAGCCAGCATCAATTATTTCCAGTAAGGACAGTCTTTAAGATATCATCGTCTATTATGCATGACTGACTTGTCAAGACTTAGGGCCCATGAGGCTCCAAGCATGAACTCTCACTGAAACTGTCAAAATCAAATTTTTCAAAGCGGTGGAAACAACACGGGTGTTTAGGGTGATTTGTTGGGTTTTTTTCTGAAGAGGAACATGAACAGTCTTTCTACATAGACCTGGGTATAAGACTGAAATAATTTAAAAAGTATCCACCATAAGCATGTTTATATCATCACTGCATGGATTAGCACTGCCATTTAAAATGCTTTACTCATTCTGTTATTAAGGCACCGTTTTGCAAAACCGAGATAAAAAGAAGTACCTTCAAAGACAAGAGAGCTATTAAATATACCATACAAACATATCATTAATTGGCGCTCTTCACAAGCGACGAAAACAGGATCTTTTGCTTTATTGTAACTGAAAAGAGGAAACCCTGACTTAGCCTTGATGAACAGTCCATTACTATTATGATTTAATTATTCTAAAATAATTGTCGGTATTGAAACTAAAACAGAAAATATTTTGCCCCATTTTGCGTTGATCAGGTGTGTTGCAAAACAAACCC
Source organism: Stercorarius parasiticus (assembly GCA_013396915.1). Classification (NCBI taxonomy): domain Eukaryota; kingdom Metazoa; phylum Chordata; class Aves; order Charadriiformes; family Stercorariidae; genus Stercorarius; species Stercorarius parasiticus. The sequence continues at coordinate 467,485 of VWZL01001206.1, forward strand.
TGTCAGACCAGATTAGTGCTTAAGTGTCGTGGGAGTAAAACCACAGATGTTCCAAGAAAAAAAATAACTAACCTATTTTATATGTCTATAGTTGATGCAGAAATACATTAAATGAATGTGTCAGTTACCCACCTTTAGCAGGTAAGAGTTTTAAATCTAAAACCTGCTTAAATAAAACCCATTTCACTGACCCAATTCCTACAATGTTACTCTCGCACCCAAAAAAATAAACTCAGACACACTTGGCTGGATTGAATTCTGCCCAGCCTGCTCTAGGTGAACCTGCTTGGGCAGGGGGGTTGGACCAGATGATCTCCAAAGGTCCCTTCCAACCCCCTACCATTCTGTGATTCACATCAGAAAAGCAGAAGTTGCTTGCTCCCTTGTTCCCAGACCTCCTTGGGAGATGCCATCCCTGTGTGGACGTGCCTGTACCAGCACCCACCTCGGGCACTCACCTTCAGAGATCTCTGCCCAGGCACACGCTATGGCCCGTTGCAGGCACCTCTGGCTTCCTGCTCCCACACCTTCTCCTACCTGCAAAATGCCAGGTATGCAGAATGCTAAGGAAGACGGGCGCAGGTAACAGACAGCATGAACAACACAGCTGAAAAAAGATCTGGCTAGTACAAGGCATCTGATTTCTCCTCTCCTGCACAATGTGGTCCTTGCTACAAGGACCCTCTCTAGGGCGCTGCCTGCGCTTTGAGGAAACTCCCTCCAAAGGTTTGAGGTAGGCTTGTAAATTCCCAGTAAAAAGCATGATGCCTTTGAAGGCTCGCTTCCCTGACAGGGTTTTCTACTATGAAAACCCTCCAGGTTAAGTTTTTTTATTCCGCACCCAAAGAGATCATAGAATCATAGAATGGCTTGGGTTGGAATGGACCTTAAAGATCATCTAGTTCCAACCCCCCTGCCATGGGCAGGGACACCTCCCACTAGACCAGGCTGCTCAAAGCCCCATCCAGCCTGGCCTTGAACATCTCCAGGGATGGGGCAGCCACAGCTTCCCTGGGCATCATGTTCCAGTGTCTCACCACCCTCACAGTAGAGAATTTCTTCCTAATATATCATCTAAATCTCCTGATGAGAAAATGAATTCTGTGGGTTTTGTAGTTTGTAAATGAAAGGTTTGTATACACCTCAAATTTCCAAGGCTTCTATGACCTGTTTGAGGAAAAGTATGGCCCGGGCCAGTTTCGGTGGCCATGGTGGCTGCCCCCCGAGCGCTCGCCCGCTCTCGCCGTGCCCAGAGCAGTGGCACCAGCTCCGCCAGAGGCGGCCGCTCCGTCCGGGCTTTGCCGGCGCTGCTACACCCGCGCTCCCACCGCCCACGGCGGGGCGGGGGCTGCGCTGCCTGGAAGACGTTCCGCTCCCACGCCAAGGTTTCATCGCTGGGACTTGCACAAGTGTCCACAACCGACAGGGGAAGATGCAGTTTCCCAGCACGGCTAAAGGCTTCCGGGAAACAAAACC
>VWZL01001206.1:469084-538222 GCA_013396915.1 Stercorarius parasiticus
GCGCGGCCCCGGAAAACGAAGCCGGCCGCTTCCAGCGACCCTTACTCCCGCCGCCAGACGATCCCTCTCCCGAGCCCCCCTCCCACCGAGCCTCGGGCGGACTCACCGCAGAGCAGGAGGCAGCTGCAGAAGACGCACCGGAGGGCGGCGGCCATGGCGGCTCCCGGTGCGGGCCTCCCTCACCAGCTGAGGAGCCGGCGCCGCCGCGCCATGGCACCGGGCGCTGCCTTCCCGGGGCCGCCCCGAAACGCTTCCGCCTTCGCGCGGCGGGGCGGGGCGGGGCGGGGGCACGGCGGCCGCCTCGGGCTGCGGAGCTTCCCCCCTCGGAGAATGGCCTGAACGTCGCCCGCGGCCCCTGCGGGCTCGCCCCGGCTCTGCCGAAGCCTCCCCCGTTCGCCACGGCCGCGCTCTCTTCGTCAGGAAGAGCATACCCGGCACCTGAACCTTCCCCGCCGCTTTGGGAAGCGGTTCAGCCCCGCTGTGTTTTCAAACACATGGGTGATGCTGCTTGGGTACTCGTAACCTCTAAAGAGCACTTTCAGCATACAGCCTGGCAGCTGGGAAGGCAGGAGGTCAGCATAAAGTGGAAAAATAAGTAATGCATGAGCAGGTGTCAGATGATCCATGGTGTCAAACCCGATCTTGAGTGCAAGTCCCGCTGCAGGCAATAGGAATGTTACCGGACGAAAGGTTTACCTCCTGACAGGGACGGTCCCCACCACCTTCTGGATTCCGCCAGGGTGGAGGTGCACACCCTTGCCGCTGTGTGTACGCACAGCACAGCGTCACAGGGTCACCACTAACGGATGCATAAATCTGCAAATAATTAACTTGTCAAGATCTAAGCTTACACCTACTTAGTTCCCAACAGCAGTGCAGCAGCAGGATATATTCCAGCACCTTAGAAATGACTCTCAGCTATCCCCACCAAAAGAATGACCGCTAGCCCTAGCAGCCAGAAACGACTTGTGGGCAGAAAAGAAGTACCCAAGCAGATCAACACAAGGTGAAAAAAAGCTGTTTTTTCAGCTATGTGATACCCAAAAGCCCTCCCATACCAAGTAAATTCTTAGCAGGCTAAGTCACGTAGCTTTTCAAAGGCATGTAGAAGCCACAGTAAAAATTCAGAAAAGGATATGAAAAATTTTCTTTTTACGAAGCACAAATGTAAAAGTTACTGCAGCATAAATGTCATAAAAATATTTCTAAAAAGTGAAGTATTCAATAATTGCACAAAATTATATAAAAAAAGTAAAAAAAAGGTACACGTAATACTTTGATGCACAGTAAGAACTTTTTTATAAATTGAGTATTGTTATCTCTGTCCCCATTATTTCACTTGATCAGCTTTCTCTTGCACAAATGTAGAAATCAGTTCCCTGACTTGAATAAAGCAATCCATCCAGCAAAACAGGTTTCAGACTAATCCATCAACAGAGCTAAAGAATAACAGCAGAGTCCTTTTCCACCTATACTCGGCACTGGTGAGGCCCCACCTTGAGCACTGTGTCCAGTTTTGGGCCCCTCACTACAAGAAAGACATTGAGGCGCTGAAGCGGGTCCAGAGAAGGGCAACGAAGCTGGTGAGGGGTCTGGAGAACAAGGTTTATGAGGAGTGGCTGAGAGAGCTGGGCTTGTTCAGCCTGGAGAAAAGGAGGCTGAGGGAAGACCTTATTGCTCTCTACAGCTACCTGAAAGGAGGTTGTAGCGAGGTGGGGGTCGGTCTCTTCTCCCAAGCAACAGGTTACAGGACAAGAGGAAACGGCCTCAAGTTGTACCAGGGGAGGTTTAGACTGGATATTAGGAAAAATTTTTACTCTGAAAGGGTTATCAAGCATTGGAACAGGCTGCCCAGGGAAGTGGTTGAGGCACCATTGCCGGAGGTATTTAAAAGATGGGTAGATGGGGTACTTAGAGATATGGTTTGGTGATGATTTTTGTCTGAATTAGGTTGATGGTTGGACTAGATGGTCTGAAAGGTCCCTTCCAGCCTAGGCAATTCTATGAAATTAAAAAAGTGGTCTGGTTGAGAGACCGGCCACTCACAACTCCTCCACAGTACTGCAAACTGATTTCTCACTTGAGTTATAGAAAATAGTTACTTTGTAACAGCTAAAAGGTATAATTTACTATCAAACTGCACAATGAAATAACTATTCTTCCTGCTGGATCAGAACTGTCATTTCTGTTTCTCTGCAGATAATCCAACCTGAACCATACCTGGAGAGATCAGAGAAATATTTGTTAAAAATGATTGTTGTATATTTTCAGTGTTCAGGCATATACTCACAGAATGTTAAAAAAAAGAAAAAGACAAGATCCATATGTTGAGTCCATAAATAATGTTGGACATTATCAGTTCATATGTTATGAAATAATAGTGGTTCTCACTTATTCATCTTCTTAGGTATTCAGTTTTTTGGTCCGTATCTGAATCTGACGAGTCACTTCCATCAGAAGAATGAGAAGAAATTTGCCATTCTTGAGAGCTGTTAGGACAGAGTGGTTTCTGCACACTTTCGGTGTCATCCAGAAGTTTTGCTTCAAAAGCATGAGCACACTGCCAGTCAACTCCATCTTCTTGGGAAGGAAGAAGAGCTGCAGAACTGTCTACGTTCTCTTCAGACGCTCCCAACAGCACAGTATTTAAGTTAATGGTAAAGCAAGCACTGTTCCTTCCCCTAGAAGAATAGTTGCAATTTACCTCAGAGAAAGTATTAAGTAACTCACTGCTTGTGTCTTTGTCTTCTTCAATGTCCATCTCATGCTCTTCAAAGTCTTCTGGGTCAATGTCTGGATGTTCGCTTGCCTGGCTGCTGCTGCTGTCCTCACATGTGCTATTTGTAGAGTACTGCACAAATCCATCCGGCGTGCCAGAGGAATGAGGCACTCTACCTATGATATCACGCCTTGCATAGTCATGATTACTTATGGCATCGCTGTCACTGTCGTCACTGTCATCTTCATCACTGACACCACCACCACTGGATTCATTTGTCTTTTTTTTAACCTCTTTGTAAATGATCTCTACAGAGGCTATTTCTTCAGATTTGAATGTCCAAGGTGGATAGGTTAACATCTCAATGAACACCTGAAAGAGCAAATTGAATTAAAAAAAGATCAGCCAAATTTGCACACATGCACAGAAAAATTTGAAAAAAAAAAAATACCCCCGGTCATGAGGTTGTCAGTCAAATGATTCCTTCTCTGCCACATTTTTGGCTTTTTCTGCAGAATTCAGTGCATCTAGGATTGTTCCCTCTTCTCCATTCCTGTAAATATTACAGCCTTCACTACAAATCAAGGCACACAGCACTGGATGGCCTCAAAGAAATGACACTAGTGCTAAGAAGCATCAGGTACAAAACGCTTTAATTCTAATTTTTAGGACACTTCTCTAAGACTGAAAGCTCATTTTAGAAGTACATCTTAAACCTGAAGCGAGCCTTGCAACTCTCTATTAGCTCTTGCAGTTACCATGCAAAAGAGAAGCCTTCCACGGAGGATCAATTTTAATGTCCTTTAGAAATGTACCATTTGAAGCAATGAACTATATATATAACATCCCAGGTTCCATTTTCTTAGTTTTACTCTGAGGACCCTTTGAGGATTACTGAATATTCAAAGCATTGGTGGGAAAATGTTGACAACAAAAAAAATTAACCTTAGACAGTGTTTGGCAAAGTCATGTTCAGCAATCTTAGGGATATGAAGCTAATGACATAGCAAAAGACAGAAACATGAGGAAAAAAAGTCTCAGAAAGTTTATACCAATCTGCTCTGGATATGCTTATATAAAATGTAAAATATTCATGCTGAAAACCACCGCAGAATTAGATGTAAAAGAAGTCAGACTATTAAAAAAAAGCAAGCAAGCAAGCAAAGACGGATAGAAACAAGTCTCAGGAATCTCATTATTTTTGCTTGAAGTTTAGTGGCAGTTCAGTCTCTTCTATTAAAATAAAAAATTAGCTGACTCGGAACTGGCTTCCTCAAGCGCTAAAACATGACACTTGATCCCAGAAAAAGTCAAAGAATTTGAGTGATATATTACCATTACCTTTCTTTCTTCCTTAAGTACTCTTCCTGTGTGAGGTGATTCTGCCCCTCTACTACACTTGTGCGAGACCCCACCTGGAGCACTGCGTCCAGCTCTAGGGTCCCCAACTTAAGAAGGATATGGACCTGTTGGAGCAAGTCCAGAGGAGGGCCATGAAGGTGATCAGAGGGCTGGAGCAACAGGCTGAAAGAGCTGGGGTTGTTCAGCCTGGAGAAGAGAAGGCTGCGGGGAGACCTTATAGCAACCTTCCAGTACCTAAAGGGGGCCTACAGGAAAGATGGGGAGGGACTCTTTGTCAGGGAGTATAGTGACAGGATGAGGGGTAATGGTTTTAAACTGGAAGAGGGTAGATTTAGATGAGATATTAGGAAGAAATTATTTCCTGTGAGGGTGGTGAGATGCTGGAACAGACTGATCAGAGAAGCTGTGGAGGCTCCATCCCTGGAGGTATTCAAGGTCAGGCTGGATGGGGCTTTGAGCAACCTGGTCTAGTGGGAGTCGTCCCTGCCCATGGCAGGGGGTTGATCTTTAAGATCCTTTCCAACTCTAACCTTTCTATGATTCTGTAAGTGGCTACTGAGAATACTTCATCATTTGGAAGGTGATGCAGGTACTATTTGCCTTGCGTACCTGCTCATCCGACCCCCTATCCCCACTCCGAGTATGTTTTCTTCCAGAGCTATATCACTTCTTTTCTTTCCCTTTGCTTTTTGTTGTCATCCAACTCCAATATTCAGATGGATTATGACAGCCTGGTCCATGAGTTAGTTTCTATGATACTATGCCAGCTCTAGATTCTGGCAGAGATTACTTGCCTAGAAATACCCTTTTTTTTCCTTACTAAATGTTCCACTATCAGGCATCCTTTTCACTAATGCCTGTTTATAACAGAATACAGTAATAAATAATTACTGAGACTGGAGAAGATTGACAGACATGAGGCTACCCAGAGAAGTGATCCTGAACTTGCTAGTAACAGTTCTGAAACTAACAACTAGGATACTTTTCTAGAGAAAAATCCTCACATAACTGCATGCTAATCTATGGTATGAGATACATGTGAAACTGGAAGGTTGGGGACCTCCAAAATATATCCGATTTCAGTAAAGAGGATTTTTCCTTTGCCTGAGAAGCTACCATTGATGTTACAAAGCAGACTCAGGTTTCCTGAGAAACAACATGCCTTAAAGTCTGCTTCCTCAAAGCAGCATCTCATCTCTATGAAGGTCTTTGATGGTCTGTCCTTTTGTCTCCTCGTTGAGATGAATTGAGAGTAAGTTCTTACTTGTTTTGTGAGAGATTGTTTCCAATAACCATCCAGATCTTGCTCTTACCAGGCTGCTGAACTTTTACTATTAGCACTTCCCACATGCTGTCCTTGACTCTTTTTGCGGACCACAAAGCATAGCTTTAGGAAAAAAAACAGTCTTAGAGCACTAACAGTGACTTTTCTTCTCCAGACGTGCCTAAATAACCGGCCCATCTTTGTGGGATAACAAGACCAAAACTCCGAACTCTTGACCATTTTTATGCCTCGCTACAGGAACAATATACCCGTACCCAAGTGGGTGTCTTAAAGCTACCTTTTGTCTTTTCAGCTTGCTTTCCTATGGAAACATGATAAAGAAAAGACCTTGAAGGCAAGTTTAAACTATTTGCTTTCAGTTGTAGAATCTCTCAAAATGCTTTTAAACTCCAGCAATCAGGGACCTGGCTAAACAATCTTTAAGTCTTCAGGGAATGCTCTGATTTTTTGTGTAATAAATGGAAAAAAATATTATGGGGATAACTGGTTTTGTTCTTAGAGAGGAGTGCAATACTGCAGGGTGAAATAATGGAGGCAAAATCTGCCAGAAACTGCTTTGCTAAGGAGCAATGGATACACATTGCTCCTGAATGTTTTCAGAGCATCCTTCTTGGTGGAGAACAGGTCTCCTCCCTATGCACTTCACCTAATAACTGGAGTAGGTTTTTTGTTTTGGAGTTATTGCCCTGGCTCAAATGGCAGAAGAAATTTGTCTGCTGCAGGAACGATTTACGTGTAAGGTCATTTTCAAAGAGCAAGGGGTTAATTGTCCTACGCTAGGTTCTCTGCTGTAGGACCTAGCCTGCTTCCGTGTATCATAAAGAGTTGATTTAAAGATATTTGGGGGGGGTGTGTGTGTGTGTGGGTGTGTGTGTGTGTGGGTGTATGTGTTCCCTTCACTACTGCCTGGCCCCGCTAACTTCACAGAATCCTAGAACAACCCAGGCTGGAAGGGACCTCAAAAGACCCTCCCCAGTCTATCTGCATCTTTCTTGCGCTGTGAGGACCAGAGCTGGACACAGTACTCCAGGTGTAGCCTCACAGTGCTGAGTATGGCGGGATGATTATGTGTCTGTTTCTGCTAGTAACTTGTCACAGAAGTAGCAAGAAACGGTTTTGAAAAAGACTGAGTATTTGCTCTGCAGAACGGACAAGATTTAGCAGCCTATAGACTATCTTTGGCATTGATAAACTGCAAATTAAAACATAACATGTACTTATATAACTTGTGCCTAGTACACGGGATTAGAAATTTCAGATGATAAACTTTGTCCTCCCAACCAGGAAGGTTAAGTATGAGAATTATTACATACCAAACTATGTGGAAGTAAGTTTTTTTGAAGAATATAACCTCCTGCATGCATACACTTCAGGGCACCAGCTAAGATGAGTGAAAAACATATAGCACCTGCGACTGCAACTGTATAATAATCTGCAAGTGAAAAAACCAAACAAACATACATGAATGAAGCTTCCAATTATCACATTTCATATTTCACATTCAGAACAGCTATTTAGAATCACAAAATAATTTAGGTTAGAAGGGACCTCTGGAGGTCATCTGGTCCAAAGTCAAAACAAGATCAAATCCCAAATTAGATTCAGGAATTAAAAAAGAAGTTACACCATCTTTGATAACCATTTAAGCAGTTAGTGGACACTTGTAGCCCCAAAGTGGACGGGTTTTTACATTTCACTTATAAATCCCCACAACATTTATCACTCAGAGGGCACTTTCTTCTCTTATTATTTTTAGGATTAATTTACTTGTAAATCTTCCTATGTAAAAAGAAAACACTTGCACATAATCAAGTCAGAAAATCCATTCCTGCACCACAGCACAGTTACCTTGCTGAGCGACAGAATCTGTAGTTATACATTTCCAGGCTGATGGGATGGAATTTTTGTTTAGAGATGCAGTGACCATAACAGACACACAGTAATTTCTATTTGGATACAATTCTTCAATGACAGTACTAAAAATTTCTTCAGTCATTTTCTTATGCGGCCTCTGTCATGAAAGACAATGTTTTAAAGTTAGCTATTTGCCTAAAAATAGCTCCCCAGCCACTGATAAAACATTACGGCTATTTCAGAGAAATGCAGTAGTATGTGAAACTGCAAGAACTGACACAGTAACTCAGCGGTTTACCTAGACAACTGCTTCATCTCTAGTTCTAGATGATGTCAAGACGCCTACCTTACACCTGTTTGTGAAATAGTGTATTATCAAAGATAAACTACTTTTCTATCTCCAACTGTTGGTCATTATATGTCCCCTTGAAGTAGCCTCACACAGATTCTACAGATTTGAAACGGCAAGTGATATTCTGATTCAGAAATCAGGGGAAAAATATCCATGGCAGGTAAGTTGTAGTCCTCCTTCTGTGACTCACAGCAGAATGAGTTAGACAGATTAAACTCCCAACAGGTACCTGTCTGATTCGTTGTTCAAAACTTCCAGTACAGGCAGTTCATGCTCTGGTTAGGCAACTTATTTCAGTCCTTTGCCAGCCCAGGTATTGAAGTCTCTTTTGATGTTTAACCTGAAGTCTGCACAACTGCCAATTTCACTTCATCGTTTTTGGTCACAGCCACAGTGAACAGTTTTTTTTCCTCTTTTTCTGTAGTAAATGTTTACATATTCAGAGACTCTGGCCTCTAACTGTGCTTTGCTTGCTTACACTAAATCGGTCCCCTATTATTCCAGCATTTCCTCACAGTTTATGCGTCAGGATCCCCCACAGTCCTCACTATTCCTTCTTGAATCCTGCTCAACTGGTCTGTGCCTTTTCTGAACCCCAGGCTGGTGCGGGGTAGGTGGGCTTTACAAGTACTAAGTACATAAAAATATGATTTTTTAATCTCTCAGCAACACGTGAGTCATGTTTAGCTTGTAATATTACAGAATGCTCTCATCCTTTCTGGCAAAACTGCTGCCTGTGTAGCTGTTACCACTCTACTTATTACACAGACAATTATTCTTAAGTGTTACGCCTTGCATTGGTCCTTATTGAATTATCTCCTATTATTTTAAGATAATTTCTTCATTTTGTGAGGATCATTTTAAGTTCTAATCATACCTATCTACCTATCTATTTCATCATGCAAAAAAATCCCCCACAATTAAATAGTACCAGACCCAGAACAGGTTGTTTCAGAAACAATTTTCCAGTTTGACAGAAAACTACTGAACTGCTTTCTGAACATATTTTTCTGTCAGCTGTGCATACACCTGCCAGTAGTTTCAGCTAAACTGTCTTTCCCTTGTCTTCCCAGGGAATAATCACTTGAGCCAGGGCCCTGTGCTTTATTTCAAGTAAGGATACAGGACAACTAGTATTCCTCTTCTAGGCCTGCTATTCTGCAGTAAAAAGAAGCTAAGATTATGTTGGTTTCTCTTTGTTTGTTGTTTTTTCTTTCCAAGCATCTTCTGTTGACATATTTGCTTCTGTAAATCTGCTAAACATCAGAGCCATCCTATGCTTTCTGTCTTTCTCCTCTTAACTCCTCCTGTCTTTCTCCTCGTTAAGAGTAGAAGTACTTTACCTTATGATCTCCATCAAGTGTTTTCAGTGTTATACCATAATCAAGCTCTCCATATATATCAATTAAAGACCATAGCTTTTCATTTTTTCTTAAGTGAGAGGTTGGCAGCTTTATGGTGACATTTATGCAGTTTAGGCAGGAACTGATATTAACTTCTGGTGGTCCCAGGAAAGCTATTGAAAAAAAGAAAGAGGAAAGAAAAAAGATGGAAAAAATATACACTATGTATTCAGTACAAATTCTGTTTCAGTCATGGATATATAGCTGACTAACATGATTCCAGAGTATACAACTGTTGTAAATCCACAAGGCCTTGCAACATATAAGTTCCATGGTCAAACGATCTTTTCCCACACGACTAGATTTCAAAAACAGAAAGCAGTGGAAGGCAGGGAAGAAGCAGAAAGGTGACAGAGGCTTTGCTTCAGCTCCACAGAGCTGTGAGCTTTTTATCTGTTTGAGAGGAAAGCTGAGGTTAATGCATAGGAAAATCTGATTACTTTCTTGCTCATCATCTTCTAGTCACTCTCTGTAGAAATGCAGTGGTGTGTCACCCTGCACATATTCATACTGGTTGCAAGGAAGGCTACAGGTCTAAACTTGACAGCTGAGCTCTGAAGGCTAAAAACTCTACAGACAACCGAGCAAAACATAGTTACACTTCTGTGAGACTTCCATTGGGTTCAAAGTAATCTCTCAGGTTTAGGTCCTCAGAACATGCATGAGCCAGGAATGTGAGCATGAAGAGCCATGCACACTAATTGTCTCCTCTCTCCAAAACTACACATCCATCAAGGCCAGAGGAACTTCCAAAGTGAATCAAGCCTAAGATCTTCTTTCCTCCAACACAGGAAAGAAGTAGGAATGTTGGAAAATGGTGTGAGAACAAACTATCTCCATAACCCTCCATTTCTGTGTAGTACATTGTCAGGCAAAAAACCATGAAAATGTCGAGTTTGCATTCTGTCTTTTACAGAAGCATGTACATTTTGATCAAGGTGGAGACTGGTTTGCAAACCTCTGCAAAATTCAAAAAAGCAATATACATTTGCCAACTACTTCTGTTCCTGAAACAGGGTAGAAAGAAAAAAAAAAGTTTAACACTTAGAACAAATATGAAGCGTTCCTCTACTCTCAAACAGGAAAGCATGTCCTAGTCAAATGGTTGCACACTTACTCCTTTCTCATCTTTTAAGTTATAAATAAACTTTAGCTTAAATCTGATTACAGCCAAATGTGGTTGTTCTCCTGGCTCTTTGTTATGAAGCCTTTCTGTCTGCTCAAATCCACCTGTCAACAGAAGTGAGATTCCACAGTAGGTATCTGAAGGTAGATATCAACTACACCCAGTAGGGAAATGTCACAGAATATTGATTCCTTCCTACTCAGGCGCTGTAAACCAAGAAAAAACTACAGGATTCATCTAAGTCCCGTGCCCTGGAAAATATGACTTCACTCAAGTGAGCTTATAGTTTGAACTAGAGAACTACTAGCAAAACATCCAATTTCAATTTACAAGTTGCCAGTGATGGAAAATCAGTCAGAGCACCTGACAGTTGTTCCAGTGGTCAGTTCAAAATATGCCTTTTGTTCCTTGCTGAAATTTATCTAGCTTCGGCTTCCAGTCAGGGCATATTGTTATACTTTGTTTTCAAGACTGAAGAAGCCTGCCACCATATTAACTAGTGGTCAATGCACCTTCTGATTCTTCAGCCTGCAGAAAGACTGAAGGTCTCCACCTCAGAGGGATGTTCTGAAATCCTTCAGTTAGCCTTGTGGCTATTCTCCCCATCCCCTAAAATTTTTCATCATTTCTGAGACTATAAGCGGACACAGCAGCGACTACCTCTGTGCTGAATTTAGAGGTAACGTGACCTATGTCTCCTCCATAGTCCTCCAATTGTTCCTCAATCTCTGTTTCTGTTACTTCAAAACTGAATACTAAGCAGAACTAAGGGTGAAGCCACCTCTGGCATTAGATGTCACAGCTGTTAAGCATCTTCTTTCAGCAAGGAAGGGAAAAGAGCAGGTTGATGAATAAACAAGTAAATCTCTTCCCCTACACCTAGTGCAGACATGGTATTTCTTTAACTCTTAATGATGACTACTTGAAGACATAAAAACAATGTTTGAGTGGTGGTGGGATTTTTTTAAGTTACGTATCTTATGCACTTAAGAGATTATTACTCTGTGCTTGTCAATGCATGGCACAAGACTATTTCCTCTATATTTATATACATATTTTATTTCAAAACCAGAGCCCCGTCCATTTATCAGAACGACTGTAGCCACTAGTTTTAGAAAGCTATCTATATATTCTGCCTTGTAACCGATAAGTGATAGATTATACACAAATTCATATTCTCTTAGATAAAGGAATAAGCTAACAACCAAGTTAGTTTGCAGTGTCTTAGTGTAAAGCTAGCAGAATACCATTTATACATCAGCTATGAATAAAAACCACTAAAATGAGCACATGCAGACAGAGAACTTACTGTCAGTAAGTGGCTCAAAATCAAGTACAGAAGAATTGAATACTTCAGTTCCTACAAAGCTCTGAACCAATGCTAAATACGGAGTGTCAATCTCTTTAAAATCATCTGTCAGGTTACAGGAGAGTTGTGTAATATCTGAACATTGTTTAGCAGTCATCCAGTTCCTGTAAATCAAGATAAATTAAAAAAAAGATCAAGATAATCTATCTGGATTCTCTGATACAAGAAAGCATTTGGGGGGAGGGATTTCTGAGTGGAAAAACAAACAAACAAGAAAACCTCAGCCTTAGTATTTTGAGCTAATAAACAATAAAAGTAAAATTTATGCATTATAAAACAAGACTTGCCTGCGGTCATTGTACAGTACACGATAGGATGTTGTCACAGTTGGATCACTTTTTGCCTGCCAAGACAAAATGTGCTGAAAATTGTGAGATTTCATTTGTAGGTTGCTAGGCGGCTCTCCCAGAACTCTTTCTATAAAGGAAAAAAACCAAACACACAAAACCAAACAACCCATCAATATGAATTGCAAACAAACGTAAGATTGCAACAATCCTAATCAATAAGCCAAATCAGAGCAGCCCAATATTTCCCCCCAAATAAAGCAACCATAGAACAGAGCTCAGCACAACAGAAACAACAATGCAAAGGACTATATTTCTATTAAGTTCTTTCTTCAAAAAAGCATGAAGTTTTAAAACTATGCTTGGTGGGAATATGCAAGTTTTTTTGAACTGTGTTAGGAAAAGCATTTGAAAGACAATAAAAACTCTTACCAGGCAAGATGCAACAAGCTGCAGTCAGAATGCTGATGTGCACTGGAAATGAAACTATGTATTAATGCATTTGTATGTCTACAATATCTGATTATTAGCTTACTATTGGCAATAATTATTTGCAACAGTTAGATACAATACTCAACATTCCCTCAGTGGAAGTGTTTCTTTCTTTCACTACTTCTTCCCACTACTTTCTTCTACCCTTCCCTCCTTCCCCAGAGCATGGGATGTCCCCCTCCAATCTGTGTCATTAATTCTAAGGCTCCTAGGAGCTAGTTCTTTGATAACTACACTGTGGTTCAGGCTTATGCTGATCCCTGCCAGATGAGGTTCAAGACTCAGTGTGAATAAATGTACTTAAGATATTCTTATCAAATATTGTCTGAGAGGGTTCTGATTCTATTACAGGTAGTTCACTCCGTCTGTTAAACACCATTTTAAGTCACAACAAGAATCTTGAAATTGTCTGGGAAAAGATACTATTACTGCTTGATAAATATTATCCAATCATTTCCACAATGTCCTTCTTCGCTAAATGTGGGGAGTCCTCAAGGCTGTAGTTTTAACAACTTTGGTATATTACTCACTGTCTTTAGTCAGCTAACTCCTATAACTCCCTATTTCAGTCTCTATTTCATAACTGCCTCTCTATGTTGTGTCCTGCTTCCGTAACATTTCCCTGTGGGAAACTCTACAGCATTCTATTCTCTGCCTGCAAAAGAAAAGGAAAAAAACCACCAAAAGATGCTGCAACACTTCTTCTCCAGCCACATTCAGCCTGTCAGTCAGGCCTACTGTCGGAGTAACGTCTTGAACACAGCCCTCTTGCAAATCCTGATGTTCTAGGAGTCTCCACATCTTCTTGTATAACCTCCGTAAGAGACTATTCATTCATCCAGATTCTTACTGTATCCTTAATTCTCTTCCTTAACCAACCCAGTCTTGCATCACTCATATCTTTTCAGCATGGTGCTTCAAGACATTCTTGAAATTATTCTTCTGACACTTCTAATTTTTTTCTCAAGATCCTTTAGCTCCCTTCTGCTTTCTGAGTGCAACAAATATAAACTTCCTGTCCTCATTTTAAAAACAGTTTGTGGTCTGTCCTCTTACTGATAACTCCCATACTCAGTCGGCCAAAGAAGTTACTAGTTTAATGTCAAACATGCATGCTTTTTCTTACGCTTTAGATGAACAACCCAGAAATATCTGCAAAATCACTGCATTATTTTTCCTAAAACTCTTCTCTATGAACTCTCTGTTGTCTTGACACCTAAACCCTCTACCCAAAAATATGACAATCCTCAGAATACCACTGGCCTGATGAATACCTCTGTTGGACTGTGCTGATTAATACTGCCTTAACGTGTTATTTCATTCTCCACATCTCACTTAGAATGGTAATTTCTGTAGCACAAGGAATGTCTTTGACTTCATATTTGTACAGCAACTAACACAGTAGCACTCTGCTCCACAACTGAAGGTCTCACGTGACACGCTATTACAAATAATATAACAGAACTACTTTGACGTGTCAACAAGGTGTGACACAGTAAGAATAACTGTGAAAAAATGAAAAGAATTCTGGGACATACTTTATAAAAAATTAAAACATTTTTTATGGAGATCTACAAATAACGTAGACAGGACTATCACAGAGTGGCTGCGGCTGGAAGGGACCTCTGGAGGTCGTCTGGTCTAACCCCCAACTATGTGAACTGTATTCCCAGCAAATTAGAGGGGATTCAGAATAGAAGTGGGTCAGTGGGAACTGTCCTGTCCCAGACACACTGGGAGAATTTCCTAATGGATTATTGCATTTATTTTATGATCCTTATCTACTTTTGCAGAGAGTACTGGAAGAGGAAAGGAAAAACTTCCTACTCAAAGAGATACCTGCACAGAATCTTCATGGATGCAGAGAAGTGCCTTAAAAATTGCCCTTTAATTAGCAACGCAGAAGCACACACAAACGCATTTGGGCACTTAAGTTTCTTGAAATCATTTGGGATGGATACTTAGCCAAGTATCTCTTATAGATCTGGCTCTTTGGACATCTGTCTCACAAGTATTAAACTATGCTCCCAGCATCCCTTCTGAAATTAGACGCAAAGAGATAAAGCATCTCACTTGAGTTGCACATGCAGCAAATTTATAATTTTCACAAGACAGGAAACTCATCTCTCTCAAGCTTCATTTTGCCATTCAAACCACAGACATCCTGTCTTGTATGTCTTCCTTCTGCACTTGGTCTTCCATGTTATTATTGAATAGTAAACATCCCCTTAGAGAAGTGCAGTTAAAAGTAGAACAATTGATTTCTTGACATGTAGTAACAGATCACCTATCTGGAAACAAAATCCAGTGTGTATGAATAACAAAGTAATACTTTAACAGTTAGTATTCTTTACCTGAATACAAGTTCAGATTTGTAATCATTTGTGGCAGGAATTCTCCTTTCTCTTAACAAGCACACAGCCTTTACCAAATTAAGGCTATTCCCATTACAGAAACATATAGTGTCAGGGCACAGACTCTAGTCATGACACTTTCTTGGAGCAAGCCCTTCAAATTAGGAGATGCAAGTAGTCTTTTGCCATTCTCTCTCATGCCAGCCACCCCACATATGTCAGCTGTCTTGCTGATGTATTTCCTGTTGACATAAATGTTTTTCCTATTCTGTCCATATTTATGATTTTTAAATGCCTCTCCGCTACTAAAATCAAATCCCGTTCATCTGGAGTTCAAACTGCCTCAGAACTTTGTTTCAACAAACATGTTTACCAAAGATAGTTGAAGAGTTGCAAAATTTTGTAGGTTACACTTATATAAGAGACACAGGAAAGAAAAAACCCAAATCTTAGACCAAATAACTGGGAAACTTTAGAACGGGGAAATAAAGATGGTCTGTAAACCGAATGGGGAATATTCTTTACCATCTTATCCTTTTTACAGAATTAAATGATCCTATCGAACAGTTTCCCATTATGACTACAGCTCAGCCAACAAACTATGTTTTTTGTGCCTGCTAATCCTGAAACTAAGGAGTGCCCCCCAAAAAATAAAACAAGAAATGAAAAGCAACACATCCAACTAAGTTCACTGGACACACAGAGAGGCAGGATGCAGTATGCTGTTTCAAAGCGTTTCTTTCTTATGGGAAATTATGGTTTATGTATCAAATGGAGTATGCAGAATGTAATACACTAGAGTCTTGATTCCGTGAATTATTCCCGGGAGAGCTCTATAATAAGATGATGGTATCTTACTTCAGTAACTCATAAGGAGTGGTAGTGAAAAATTAGCAGTACTGGTCCTCTTACAATATAAAGGCACAGGCAACTTACCAAGTTGATAAAAATGCATTGATCCACCCATCAGTGTTTCCAGAGTGATTAAGAAATATAACCTATTGACTGCAAAATAAACATTTTGCTTCTGTATCTGCAAATACATTAAAAACAACCACATTCAGCAATTCATCTTAGTAAATTACTTGCAGGTAAAATGAGGTCCATGTACAAAGAGTTCTATTAACCTCTTCAATGTTTGGGGGGAGGCAGTGGTACTGAAACAGTTTCTGCTGTTGGGCAGGGTGGAGTTGGGGGCAGTGGGCAAGGATCCTCAAGTTAATCAGGCAATTTTATGACAGCAGCACTTTCCTTTTTTCACGTGTAAAGGGCTCTTACCCTTTCCAATAAATACAGAGAAAGCATTGTATGATTATTTGCATTAATTCTGCATGAAGATATCATCTGAAAATTCTATACCACTCACTTCAACTTATTAAATACAATGAAAATAAACATTTCTTTACTTTGTTTGAAACATTACAAGAACTCATCATTGTTGTAAAAAATGTTTCCAGAAAGAGGGTAGATCAAGAGGGAGGTATAAAATTACTAATTATAAGGAACTTATGAAGTTTATGTTACAATTTTTAAGACATAAAATCTATTAAATATTCCCTCTCCTCAATGTTATTATTTTATTCTATTTATTATCCTCATAGCATTAATATTTGCAGGATCTGGTTTTGAATGACAGGCAAAGTACTAAGGAACAACAGTGAATCTATAGACAGATGGGCAAGGGTATAACTATTTCCAGAGAATCTTCTCAGGTTTAATACAAATAAGTTTTTTTAAAATTTAAAATTAATTTAAAAAACAAATTATTTTCTCTGTAAAAAAATAGTTTAAAATTTAAAACCACGACAAAGCATACTATGGTCAAACTTAACACAGCATGTTAAAAAACATGTGAATTAAAAACCCCCTCATCTGAGGTGTAAATCTTCCTCTCCTCAAAGTTTTAGCATGATTATAAGAAGTCTCTGGATAAATATTGAGAACCTGTATCTGTGCAACTGATAATCATAATTCCACAGACAAAGCAAACATCAAATCAGTTTAGTTCTTTTTATCAATTCATTCAAGCATGAGGAATATTTAGGAGATATATAATAACAGTCTTCCTCTTTTCAATCAAAATTAAAAATTATGGATAGGAAGATAAGATTTACTAGTGACAAAATCTTTAAGTTGATCACTGACATCAACAAAACTGGAAAGCAATTAAGTAATACGTATCTATCAAGTCGATTTAGTTTTGGCACTAGTGAATGTGACATAAAATAAAATAATTTCACTTTCTCATTCAGATCGAGCTTACAGATTACACAAGTAGAATAAAAAAATAATCTTTCTACTTCACTAAGGTTACCAGCTTGGTTCAGAAGTCACACAGAAACCTAAAGCCAAAGAGTGTTACTTTCACAGTTGCTTAAAGAACAGTTACACCTGCAGGATCTGATTTTTCAGGCTGTTCAAAATTTTCTCTTAAGGGGAAAAATTTAAGGATCCTGAATTCACTTAGCAAAATGTTCCCTTTATGTCTTAATCCTTGCAATTTATCACAAAACGTGTTCAAAGCAATGCATATATAGTATTATGCAACAGATGTATTTGCCTACCTTTGATCCTTGCTATTCATGCTGTCACGAATAACAACTATCCCAGTCTCAGAATATGAAGTGACTCGTGCATGGCTCGGTATGCTGAACAACACATGCATCTTATATGGTGCATATTCAAAGCCAAGTTATGTGTTTAGCACCTCAGAATATGTAAGAAAAATGTGACAAAACAGGTTTATCTCCAAGTTTGCGAAGTTGTCTAAATCTGGATGCCCTCTGCAGATCTATCAATGCCGGTGAAATTCCAAGGGAAAATAATTTCTGTCAAAACTCTGACTCGCTTTTGTCACCCTTCCTCTTCACAGCTTTAGCAGTCCCTGGAAAAAAGCCATAGAAATACTAGTCAATCCAACCCTCACTCACCTCATCAGCTTGGGCTCACAGTAACTCCCCTGGGAGCTGCCTGAAGCTCCCAGCACTTTCAAAACTCAGCCTCAGTGGCAGCTCATTTTTAACTGGAGTTCAGGCTGGGTTGTTTTGTATTTGCTCCCAATCAGAAAAAAAGCAGGTTTTGAAGTTTTGAAAGTCACTGGCTTGTATTTCTGAGAAGCTCCGTATCAGTAAACCTACACTGGTAATACAATATATGAATCAACTTTACTACTGAAACCATGTGAACCAGGGAATCGCACTGTGGGTTCTAACATTATGCCCACACTCTATTCCTGGCTTTGCTGGGGGACTTTGGATAAACGTTTCTAAGGGTATCGAAGTCATTTAACCTTAACAATCCAAGTCCATTCAGCAGAAGTTCATTTTCCATGTACTGCCAGCAGTGGTCCTGCTGAGCTGGACACATCCCTGAAGGAACCAGCATGGGACACGCAGTGTTAAAATATACCAACAGACGCCTTGGCTGCCCTGAGCTGCTCCAGCACAGGAAGGAGGACAATGAAACAGTACTTGTGACAACAAGCTCTATCAGAATCTACCATCGTGTATTTTTCCTTACAAAATTCTGGCCTTGAGCTACAGTTACCTGCATCGCAACCAGCTATAATGCACTTCACAGACTATCACTGGGGCCAATTTTGCATTCAGTGACACTCCTGAAGAAACAACCCCAATAACCCGCTGCTTTGATGTGCAATTCAGCTGGTATTACGCCAAAAAGGGATGCGGGAACACGGATTTCTGCCGAAGCGCGGCCTCCACAACACGCCCCACAAAGCGCTGACAGAAACCAGGGAGCTTTCCAGGAAATCCCAGCAGCCGACCGCAGCTCGGGAAAGCACACCTGGCGCCCGCGGACAACCTCCCCTTTGCCGAGGAGGTGCACACCAAGGGCGGCCGGCCCCGGG
The DNA here is from genome assembly GCA_013396915.1 of Stercorarius parasiticus. Classification (NCBI taxonomy): domain Eukaryota; kingdom Metazoa; phylum Chordata; class Aves; order Charadriiformes; family Stercorariidae; genus Stercorarius; species Stercorarius parasiticus. The sequence continues at coordinate 487,556 of VWZL01001206.1, forward strand.
CCGTGAGGCGATGCAAGGCCTCCCCACCCCTCGCTCCAGCCGCCCTAACAGAACAGCTCCAACGGCCCCACCACAGACGCGCGGCCCCGGCCCCACTCCCCCGGGCAACGACACACTAAGGGAAAGACACGCCGCCGCCTTCCCAGCCGTACCTCGCAGCCGGAGGCCTCCCCGCGGGCTCGACTCCGCACCAAATCCCCCATAACTGCCCTCTCAGGCTGAGGGAAATGGCGGAGGGAGCGCTGCGGAGCGCGGCTGGCCCCGCCCCGCGCCCCCGGCGCGTTGCAGGGGGCAGTGTCCGTTACGGCCGTTGGACCCCAGCCTGCGGTGAGGGATGTGGAGCTGCTTCGTCCGGAGCGGGGGCTACGCCTCGCCGACGGCCGGAGGCTGCCCTAGCGAAGCCCCGCTTTACCCCCCGCACTCGCGGAGAGCGGTTTCTGCCCCTTGTTTCGCTTTCTTTTACCCGCCTCGCCCCTCCCGTCGGGCTTCGGTGCTGCTTGTGAAGGAAGTCTCGGTGGAAAGCTGCGAAAGCGCTTGCTGATCCCCTTGCTCCTTTGTGGTCTCCTTGTCCTCAGCGTTGAGGAAGCTTGGTGGTGCTGCTGCTGCTAAGCATTTCGTAAAGACAGGAGGAAAGGGCCTCAGGTTGCGCCAGGGAGTGTGTAGATCGGATATTAGGAAAAATTTCTTCACTGAAGGGGTTGTCAAGCACTGGAACAGGCTGCCCAGGGAAGCGTTTGAGTCGCCATCCCTGGAGGTATTTAAAAGATGCATAGATCTGGTGCTTAGGGTCATGGTTTAGTGGCAACTTGGCAGTGCTAGGTTAATGGTTGGACTTGCTGATCCTAAGGGTCTTTTCCAACCTAAACGATTCTATGATTTGAATGGGCACCCAAATGGATGAGGTGTCCTCTGTCCAAGTATTTTCTGGTAGTGGAAACAGCAGTAATGTGGTATTATAAATAGCTTGTATCATGTCATATGAGGGATCCTCATGAGAAGATCTTGGCACCTACCCAAGGCAAGCAAGGGGTAAGAAACCAGGTTTGATTAGTGGCCATGTAGTCAGTCTCACTGACTACACCTCCTTGTCCTACATCCTACACCTCCATCGGTGCCTCTGTTTCTTCACTGACAGAGACGCGAGTCATATTGGGAGTTGTTTTAGCGGTTGGACTTGAGGTTATGCTGCATCTCCTTAAGCCATACAAGGCAAAGCAAACCTGAGATTTCCAATCACAATCTTTTAGGCTTCTACAAACTTTCTGGTTAAAAATATAGCTTGCTTTAACCCATGAATATCTCAAAAGCAGCAAAGACAGTTTTTCTCCATTAAACTTCATGAAGAAAGAACCTTGGATCTGACATGCAAACTGAAACTCCAAACAGGCTAAATTCACTGTATGTCCTTGTATGAGTTTGTCTCGTGAGTATTATATGTGGCATCATTACTTGTGTTTCTCGATTCCAGTTCCAAACTAACTTTTTGAAGGGCAGAACATTTACCTGGAAGCAGATTCTGGAATGAAAATCAGAAGAACAATCAAAATTTTAATGATATTCTGCCCTCATTAGTTCTGCCACAATAGTACTGTGCCTTTTGGCGTGCCTACTTCTGCTTTATACCTCTGACACTACCTTCCCATGGCTCACTCAGCTTGTGCCTATCCAAACATAAAGGTTTCCTGAACTCTAATTTTTATTTTTTTGTTGTTGTTGTTTCACTTGCTCCAGCACACATTTTTTTTCTTAAGACTGTTTTACCTGTGAGCCTTTCTATTTTTTGTTAACTGCTTTTTCAGCGTTATCTTCAGTGAAACTTCTGATTTCCTGCCATCTTTGCAGAAGTTCCCCCAATCTCTGTTCTTCCCTGTCTATCAGATGAATTCAGTGGCTCTCACGGTCTCTCAGCACTTTGTGCTGAAGACTCTGAAATTTACCTGCGCTTTTTTTCTCTTTATGTTGCTTTCTCCCTGTTTCTGATCATTCCTTGCCTCCCCAGTTCTTTAAAATATAAATACAGCAAAAAAGTGAGATCTACAGCTTTCTCGCCAGCCTTCCTCATTGTCTCCAGTGATAATGCTGTCTCTTGGTCATGCAGTGAATCTTCTGTCAGGTCTAGGTACAGGAGGGATGAAGCAACCTTGAAGTTCCAGGCTCCATTGTATGTGGGAGAGAGAGTGGTGAGGGGAAAAAAGCTTAAGTGAGCAACAGCAGGAGGGGAAAGAGTTCAGCTGCTTTGGCTCATGCAGGAATCAGCTACTTTGCCTTTGACTCTTCAGATGCAGGGACTCCTTCACCTGCTTGCCTACCTTCCTACCTTGTGATGAGGAAGCCGGCAAAAAGGATATCATATTATGGGAGATTGTTATTCACCAGTATTTGGGGGGTTAAAGGGAGAAGAATTTTGCTGGGAGGAGTAAGGACATCATCTTTCAGCCTGAGTGATTGGCAAAAAAGCCAGAAAAACCTTGAAAAACATTTCCAAGGAAGCCTTTCGGAAAAGGTGTAGCAGAAGATCCAGTGGATCAGGTTCCCTTTTTATAGGTCCCCAGCTAGTGGCTTCAGAGAACTGTTTACATCCGTGCAGTGACTGCTGAGTAAGCTTGTTTTGCAAACTTCTTACAATAAAATTGCAGTTTGTGATATCAGTTGTGTGCTGGCATCTGTGCTATCCTTTACCCATGCTCAGAGCCAACTTCATGATCTCTGGTATCACTGAGTAATTTAACTTCAGGGTATGTCTTTTTTTGCCTTTGCTTTTTCCTTTACATGGTTGCTGGCTTATTCTGTTTGCTCAGACTAACAGAGAGTACACAGAGCTGAATTGTTCCCTTGGCTGTTGGCATATCCTTGAGTTGCAAGGTTGCTGAATTACCTGAAGAGCACTTGATCCTTTTCATAAATTAAAATCCCTCTCACTTAGATGCGGTATCTGTTAATGTTCTTGTTTCTTCCTCCATGCAGAATGTTTTTCTTTCTAATGAGCCTCAGGGTCTTTCTTACATTGTTTTCCATTCCTGGAATTGTGCCTTTCCTGCTTTTGTTTATTTTTAAAGAAGAAAACTCTTTCTTTATTTGGACTCATTTTTTATAACATCATACCTGTTATTTCTATTTAAGTAGGGTTTTCTTTCCATGGGCTTCAGAGCCGTTTGCAGGGGATGGGAAAATATTACTATTTCATAAGTGAGATAACTAAGGCAGAGAGGTAAGAAGGTCTGTTTTCAAAGGTGTTTGACCCTTCCAACCTCTGGTGATTTTAGGGTGAGTTACAGGTTGTTGGCAGTTCTTGTAACTAGGATTAAAGTATGAAATGACCTGTCCAAGTTTATTCTGTATGTTTGTGGTGAAGGAGAGATAGAACTCAGTTTTCACAAATTTTTGGTCAAGTCACCAGGTCATAGCTATTACCAATATAAATGTAAATTGCCTCCCATAATGATCTGTCTGTGACTTAGAGGTAAATGTACTTGTGTGCTGAAATATTCCTTCCACTCCTAGCTATTCCTGATTCTGAAGCACTCAGCAAAGTACTCTCACTCAGGTACTGACCCAATGCAGAGCGGGAGGAGGGTAGGACTACAAGCAAGGAATAGTGAAGATTTGTCTAGTGCAAAGTATAAAGCCTCTTGATTTTGGCAGCTCAGCTTTCATTTCCCATGAAAGAAAAAATGTGCTGGAGCCACAGGGATGCTCAGCTTTACCAGGAATAAGATTCTGTAATGAAAACTCCAATAGGTCGGGGGAGTGTGGGGGGGGGTTAGCTGATTGTTTGATTTTGTTTTTTTAATGTAGAGAATGGCTCCATCTGTTGCACTTCATGTGAAAAATTGCCTGTAGAATTTGTAAGTGAAATGAGGAGCCTGGCTTTGGGCTTTGCCATAGTAAACACTGACATTATTCTTCAAAGAAAATTGCGAAGAAATTGCACAGACTAAATACTCCGGTATCTCAGACAATTATTGTCTTAGTTCTGTTAATGTGTGCGTGTACGTGTATGCATGTGCACATGTGTGTGTTTATACATAAAAATCTATTTGTGTGCACGTAACTGGTTGATCAGTTGCTCTCTGAGAGATCATCTGATGCATTACTTGCACAAGGTCAATGCTGGATGAAGTGCAGCTTGTTACATGGAAAACATGCCGTGTAAAGCTGATACTGAGGAGGAAGGAAAGCATTTTGAAAAAGTAACTGAGATGCTAAATTTCCTATTCGATGAAGGCATCTGCCCTCTATTTCTTAGTTTCTCTTGTTGCAATAGAATGTTACATAAAATCATCTGGAGAATTCACTGCTTCATCCGTTACAATCAATCAAATTTAATTTACAGTAAAATTATTCCTCAGGATTAAATGTGCTACTGCTAACCCATGAAATACAAGATTATGAAAAGAGGAGGAAGTTCTAAAACTAGATTCAAAACTAATATAAGAAAGGCAAAGTTTACAAAAGGTTAACTAACATAGAAGAAGCCACTGTCATCCATTTGTTCTGTTCTGGGCAGAGGGAGCTGGTTGCTCTTTCATTAGGGCAATAGCAGAAACCTTTCCTTCTGTGTTTTAGTACTTTATGTCTGAATTTGGAGCAGGAATCTTAACACACAGCGCCTGGGTTCAAAGTTAGATTTTAACACTGGTAAAATAAGCGCCCTCTCTTTCCAGTTGTCACTTTGCTATTCAGTTTTTGAATGGAGGGCTGTCTGGAAGGAAAGTCTCATCGGTCTAGACTGGCACAAACTCAGGCTGTTGCTGTACGTGCAGGCCAAAGCTTATGGACGTTGTTCAGAAGTCCGAAGTATTCTAAGCATATCACAACAAGCCAGCCTGGGACACGACAAAAAGATCATCCCGTTCCTATCCAGAGCTCCTATGGCATCTAGACGAGCCAAAGAATTGCCAGCTGTGGGCAGGTCTGTGGGAGCAACTGCTGCTCTAGAACTAGAGGAGTAAGCACAGCAGCTAAACACACATGGCAGTCTCCATTCTGCACTGCACAGAATGGTAGTTCCCAACCTTTTTGGAATGACAGACAATTGTCACACCTCCTCTCTTGTGTCTGCTCAGCCTAATTGTGCTCAATAGTTTTTACTATTAAAGAGGATCATGTGTGTATGCCATACTCCAGGACAGGCAGTAGGATGAAAGTAATTCAAATGATCATTTCAAAATAGCTCAACAAGCTGGTATTTGTCCTGAAGTTTTGCATTGGTACATCTGTTTTTTTCCCTGGTATGAAGGAAGTTCCTAGTGTGTGTGTAGGCCTTGTTTGGCTTGACCTAATTTCCGCTGATAGCTTCTGCTGCTCACACACCCCGAAACATCTGGTTTTCTGCCCTTCTTACACTATGTTGATCTTTTTGACTGTATTATTGTTATTGGGGACTTTAGGTTGCAAAATAATTGCTATAGTAGTTTGCTACTGATAGGTTTGATGGTAAAACTGGCCCATTGCAAAGAAAGAGAGAATAAAGAAAGAAGTAGAAAGACAGGACTGAAGTGCTCTTATTTTCTTTGTGAATTCATGGGGCACTTATTTTGTTTCACACATCCAATTGAGATATCCTCAACTTTTCTGTGTCCTGCATTATTTTATTCTTCTCCTTACATCCTATTACTTTCCCACCACTAATACCTCTAGTAAAGGCAGGGTTTCACTGAGTATATAAATGCTGGGGATTAATTACAGCTAGTCTAAAGTGCTGTGAGCCTGTCTTTCAATTGCTTACTGTCAATGTTAGTACTGGTGCACCTGATTTAGTGATGGTGTTAGGGAGAACATTGTTATACAATTTCCAGGTGTAGGCATCTTTATATAACTTTCCCTGATTATTTACTTTTGACACATCTATGTCTATTAAATCTTATTTCTGTTTTTGCTATCTTTATTTCGGTCTGAGCTTAACTGTGTGGACGGTTCTGAAACTTCAGTGGATTCAAAACTAGGATAGACTGCCCCTTCCCCTGGTTTTGTTTTTTTTTTTAAATTTATATACAGCCCTATAAAATTTTTTTGTACGTTTGAGTTTTGCAATCTAGGATCAGAACGAAATAAAAAAATGTGCAAGATTTTGAGAAGTAATTTTTAGGTCTTTCCGGGCTACAGAAATTGGACTGTGATCTTTTTTCGCCTGAAGGTGATGCTGTTTCTCTAGGAAAAAAGTATCGGAAAAGACATTGAAGAGGAGTACTTTGGAAATCTTGTAGAAAGTACTTGCATTAAAATTAGATATACACCTATTTATGCTCTTCGACTTTGTGTTAATAAGATTTCATCAACACTTTGGAAGACTGAGACCTCTCTTAGCAGAATTGAAATGTACTTTATTAAACTTTCCAGCATATCACAGACCAGCACACTAAAAATAGGAGACATTAATTTATCTTTTTTTATTATTCATGTATATCTGTAATCTCTCTTCTTGTGTTGGTTGTATGCTTTGACATGCTTTCAGATTTCTTGGTGGGAGAGAGGAGTGGTTCCTGTGCAAATCCCCACAAGAGATGCTTATGCTTATTTGTTTTGAAAGATGTCACTGAGCAAAACTGAGAGACAGAGTAGGTTTCCGGTATTACTTCAGAACCTTGCAAATGACTCATTTCAATCAGTTTTTACCACCTTTGTGTTTTGACTCAAATTGTAATATACAGGCAAAGTTCTGAATTTTGGTTGAACTTCCTTTTCCCTTTGTAGGCTTAGCAAACTGGTGAGATCCTTCTCCTTTTTACTAAGAAATCTTTTGTTTCTTGAAAGATTACTTAAGATCCACTTCCAGTCTTAGATGTCTCTAGGATGTGGCCTGTCACCTTCAGGTGTCACCTGTGTCACCCCTGTGTCTCACCTTGCAGGCCAATTAATCCTGATGGGGGAGGGAACTTGCCTTATACTCGTGTGGGTGGGTGTGTGGGGAAAGGTGTCACCTACTGCCTTTGGTGGCGGGGCCTGAAGATGCCATACATTTCTGGTGGGGTGCCAAGCACAACCCTTGTTTATTTTTGGAGTCTGAGGGAATATAGGACTCTAGGATAGGTTAAACAGTGGATGTGGGGTGTTTTTCTTCCACATAGACATATGTTGGGCCTGCACTGTTCAGCACATTCAGAAATCACCTGGAAAAGGGAGCAGGCAGGCAAAGTTTGCTGCTAGTGTGAAATTACACAGGGTAGAAATACTTTGCAGTACTTTCCAGCTGTCACTGGGCTACTGGATAGATTAAAGTGGCAGATGAAATGAAATGTTAAGGTATGACTAGATGCTTAACCCATTTTTATATTATTCCTAAGGTCTGTGCTGGTGGCTGCTGCGTGAGACAGGACACAGGTATAACTGAATTTTAGGTATGATGAAGTCTGACTGAGTTTATGTCCTTATGACTGCAGAATCAGGAGGACAGACTCAGACTGCAGGGCGTCCAAGCCAGGTGTCCTTAGGGATAACAGGACGTTGTGAACATGGTCTGTTTCAGTGCCTGTGAACTCCCAGAGGTTCCTTGGGGAGTTTCAGGTACTGTGAAGGCTCCAAACTCCACATGAACCTAATAGGCATAATGGCTCCTGGAACATATCTGAATTCCTACATACAACTGCCATGTAGAAGTAAAATCCACAGGCAGGCCAAGACATGTGAAGCTCAATGTTATTTAGACCTGGTGGCATTTCAACTGCACAGGGAAAGATTCTGTTTCATGTTTGCAGAAAATGGCTTGTCCATCACATCTTTTCCTTGCCTAGGCCTCTACACCTGGGTTGTGGATGTCCTTCTGTACTGGTTCTGCTTCTTACATGCCTTGTACTGTGTCCTGTCTGCATTCTATTGTGAGTTATGTAGGTAATGAACTCTCTCTGGGTAAAGATCGCTGTCAGGCCATGTGCATATAAAAGGTGACTACTGCTGATTTCGGGTCTTTGGCTGAGATTTTGAGACACTTCTGTAACAGCAATGACAAATATTACCTTTCAACACTGTTTATTGTAGAGAACCTGCTAACTTTTCTCTGAAAACTGCTGCCTTAGGTAACCTTGATCATTTTCTCAGGGGATGTGCAGGTGCTAGACTGAATCCTTGCTTACCAGGATCTGCAAAATTTAATTTGATCTCTCCATGGTTTATTATGTAGAGAATCACAACTGGAAACATCATATTGTACTTCCCTCCTTGGACTAGGGAGATGTAGAAGAGGAATGGTGGCTCCCTGTTATCTAGTAAGTACTTTTCACCCTGAAGTCTGTCCCATACTCTTTGTCTGGAAGAAAAGAACTAAAGATGGTAAGAATTTTCTCAGTTTTATAGTGAGTTTTGTGTGCTCTCTAAAATATGGTTTGTGTTTGAAAACGGAAGTCTGAATAAGCCTTTCCTTTCTGGTTGGATAATCAGTGCTGGCAGCGTACCACTTGTTAAGCGGTCTTAAGAAAAGTCTGGTTAAATTTCTGTGCAGCTATATATGACAGACAGGAAAAGAGTGCTAGACAGTACTTGCCCATGGCCCTGCTCTTTGGCTGTTGCCCACAAAGCAATGTTCTTACGAAAAACTGAGCACTTCAAAATATAACTGATAGCTTTGAAACTGACTGAGGATCTAGTCAGGGATTAAAAAGAGAGTTTTAAGAAAGTACAGTGAAATGCATACTTCCCAGTATGTATTTCCCAGTGAAATACATACTTCCCAGAGGGGTGGGCACGAAACAGTACTTATCCTTGCCTTACAATGGCACAATGAAAGTCCATGATTATGCTTCTAAATGGGACCCTTATTTTGGTTGGGAAGATGTGGCCACTTTCCAGTGTAAAATTAACCTTTCAGGAAGTACCGCACCTCCTTTCCTAAAGATGGTGGTCTCTGAAGTCTAAACCTTGGAAAAAATTCCAAGTTGCCACTTTTTCCCGTGTGTAACGACAAAGGATTTTTTCACCTATTACTTCATATTTTTACAACTTACTCTAAGTGGTTGTATAGAATAAATCCAAATCTACTTTTACTGCTAGTAGTAAGCAGTACTAATTGCTTGAAGACAGTTTTTTTTACAAACAAGTTAATATATGAAGTCTTTTCCATGTAACTACATGTCTGTGCTTTGGACATGTCTGTTTGCAAGCCAGAGGCACAGATCAGTACTTTAGATGTCTTCTTTTTTAATGGTCAAAGCTTTGATTTAAAATCATGTTAGTGTTTCATTACTTGATTGAATCCTATTAATTAAATAATTTCTCCTATCCTCCTAAACTGCCTATGAGGCAGTTATAATACAAACAGAGAAGTCTTAAGTAAAAAAAAACAATGAACAAACAAAACAAATCAGGAAATTTACTGAATATGTTCTTACATTTAAAATGTCTACTATAATGAGTACTTCCAGTAACTAAACACAATAATGTATCATCACATAACAGCATGGAGTGTAATGAAAACAACCCTGGGAACCTTCATACAAAGCCCCAGTGAAACATCCATTTCTAGGCATGGAGTAAGCCATGGATGAAATTGTTGCACAGTTTAAATAGAAAACACGTGTGAAAAAAATCTGTTTTAATACTTAGTAATTGGAATATAGGTTACAAAGAATTAATTTCCCTGGCTAATATTACTAACAAATTGTCCTCTTTATTATAATGATTCTGTTAGCCTTTGATGCCTTGATATATCCCATAACTGAGTTGGGGTCTGGTTTGGTATCGCACTGACAGTGAATTTGGTACCTGGCCCATAGATTTCACTGCCTGTAGTGCAATAACTAAAACAATGTAAGTACGACTTGTTAAGCCCAATTCTGCATGAATTCATGCCACCTCAGTGAAGTCAATTAACCTACTAGGGTTTGCAGTAGGGTCATACAGAATCTGATCTCTGGTGATTTATATTCATTAAAAACCAGCACTGAGCTAGAAGACTATCAAATGCTTTTAAACACTCAAAAGTGGTTTGATTTTCAGAATATTCAGTTTTGGAAGAACTTTCATCAACCTGTCATTGATTAGCACCCAGTAGGGGTAGAGAGCTGCAGAAACTGCACAGTCCTGGAGCATATGATAACATATTATTCCCAGTGTGGGACCATTAGTTTCACAGTTTTCTCAGATAAATATAAACACAGAAACATGTAATAAGTGTTACTCAAAGCAGAGCACGCATCAGCTGGGATTTCACTGTCTGCATGTTTTAAATTCAGTGGTGTCCCCCAGGGTTAATCAATATTGATGGCAATTATTCTTAGACCACACACCAAATGAAATGAACACATATTTTTTCCAGTTCTGCTTTGTCTCTTCGCTAAGGTGTAACACAGAAATACCAAAATAATAAAAAGATTGTGTTGGAGCTTTAGCAGGCTGACAGAGTAGTTAGATTTATTTTGTATCAGGTGTTGTTCAGGAACAGTCTCCGTTGCCTTAGTCCTTTGGGAGAAGGATGATGTGTAGCAGCTCTCTTCAGTGCAAAAGAATGAGAAATCCCAACAACTTTGATTAGAGGGACATGTGAAGACTGTACCTTGGGGGGTTTTATTTCTGTTTTCCTTTTTGTAAACTTCAGCTTCTGCAAAGCTGGTGGCTTAGATCCCTGGGAAGTTTTTCTCAGTATTTGACAGGCGCTGTATCTAACAGGAAATGCACTCAAACCACAGTATGGTTGCTAAATAGAGGTGATGAAACGTACGTGTTACTGTAGCCCTGCAAGCATTCACATACATCCTTGGTCTTACTCACACAAATTGTCTCAGTGAAATAAGTGAAATTATTAAAGCCTTATATGACTGCATGTGAGTAAAGGGCCTTAAAACGGTAGAGAAAGAGTGTAAAATCTTCCATTGCCCAGCTGTGGGATTTTTCAGCCTACAAAAGCTGTCAGGATCTGGACATTTTGTTTGCAAATGACCAGCCTACATGTTAGTCTGGTGCAAAGATTTCTGCTGTTCTTCTTGGTTTTTGACTACTCCTTTTAAGTTTTCATTGGGCAAGATTTTTTTTGCCTTACCGGAGTGTTTGAGTAGAATGGAAAAGAGCAAGTGAATGGTGTTAGAAATTACCCAGCTAGTGAAGTGCTGCAGGCCCCATGTGCAATATGTGCTGGGCTTCACAGATGTGGGCAAAGATTTCTCTTTCTGTGGGTATCTTGTTCTTGAGAGCATAAGTCCTGTGGTCTCAAACATTGAGCCTCACTGTTTTAATGTTTTCCCTCCCTTGATGTGTTCATTCTTATAAGTAATCACTTAATGGCATGTCAGAGCCTAGGAAAATCATTGTTAATATTATAATAACGCAATTTGCAGCTCAGCTGGCAGTAACCAACTGCAGACTGTCTTTCTACATGGGATGATAATTTTTAGCTCACCATGAAGATGCATTTCTACTAGCTCTGTCATGGGAGCCCAGAAAAGAACAGAGTTAAAATAGGAGTCTGGATAGAAGTGTGGAGGGGGGGTGGAAGGAGTGACCCTGGAGAGTCGCAGGGGAGAGAGGAGGGTAGTTAAGGTGACAACCCTCTTGCAGTTTCTTGTGGTTTCTCCCTCTTGCAAATCCAGTGCGGCCTCAGTTTACTGAACACCAGTGAACCTAAAACCCCGAGCAGTCAAATTTAAATTGTGTTCTGGGATGTGTCTGACTGTGTTGATACTCTTGGAAAACTGCAGGGTTTCCTGAATGGCAGGGCTGAAAAGAGGAGCTGGAGAGTGGGAATCTCCCCTCTGGCCCTGCCTTCTCCAGAGGCTTCTGTAGGAGGGCAGTGGGTCTGATGTTTTTTTTTTTCTGCAGCTTCTTAGTCCTTTATTTCACAAAAGTTTGAGGTCTTTGCCAACGTTTTTAAGACCTGTAGCCTCCCATGCTCATGGAGAGCAGCAAAACTACCACCTTAGCAAGCCTCAGTGTTTCCTTTCCCTTCGTATTTTTTTTTTTTCTAGTGTGAACACTTCCTTGAATATGGAAGGTAGCATTTTGCCCCAGCAAGAACACAAACCTGTCTGGCCACTGGGCACTTGGTGGCTGCAATAATGTGGAGAGTTATGTATGAATTTGATTTGATCTGATCTTTTCTTCCCCCTCCCCCCGCCAAATTACAGGACAAACTGCTTACAGCCATTGTGTGAAAAATGACATTGTTTAGTCTGATTAGTATTCTTTATTTTGGGGAAATAATGCATAGTTTTGCCAGAAGATGGCAATTGGAAACACTAATTGTAAAACTCTGTTCATTTAATTTTACAATTTGAAACACCTTATAATAAAGGGATTGGGTTTGTAGTGGGGATGTGTTGTTAATTATCATTAGATCTCTGCTTTTGATTAATGCTGCTAATTAGTTTCTGTCCTTGACTTTTTCCAATTAAGGAGTAGATGCCTTGGTGCTAAACACCTGGGCATATTATCTAATTAGATGAAAGAAACATGTACTCTCTTTGTAGGTAATTATTTTAACTTTCAGTAGTTGCTTCGTACTAAACAGAGGTAGTTCTGTCTCTTTGGATGATAGCACAGGAAACGTCAAGATACCAGGGAGCAGTGTGGTGGGTGTGAGTCATTTCCTTCAGGTAATTTTCTTGATTTACACATGTGAGAAATTATCAGTCTGCTACTTCTGGCAGACATAGGGCTCAGGAACGAGGAAACAAAACAAATGAAAACACAAGAGAAGGAAATGTAAGACCCTGCAGCCCAGCTCCTTAAATCAACTTAGGGGCAAAAAAACTTGCATTGCTTTCAGAAGATGTAGCCATCTGAGTACATTTAAGGGCCTGACAGAGTCTTATGATATATGTATTTGAAAACTCTCTACTTTCTTCTCATTGAGGGCTGGAAGAAGCAGGTTTTTGTGCAATGGGCTCCCAGGATGCCTCAGGGGAAGGAAAAGGGTCAGCTTCAGGAAAACAGCTTGCTGTCCCTCAGCTGTGCCTCTCCCTGGCCTCCTTCCTGGAGAAGCTGCCCAAATCCACCCGAACATGACAGTAACATCTGCCTGGGAGACCTGACAAAAAGTGAATGCTGTGTCACGTGGATCTGGCTGTCACAAGCCCCTGTGTGGGTCTCTGCTCCCTCACTCTCCTGTGGGATGGGTTATGTGCAGTTCCTGTCACTCTCTTACTTGCTGCCAGGTGCTGTCCTTAGTCTCCAAATTCTCCCTGTGGATGGTTATAGTTCTGGCTGTCACGGGGACAAGGCAATCTTCTTACTGGTGGGCTTTACTGAGAATAGAAACCAGCTAGCAAACTCCATCAATTGATCCCTAGTTTTGAATCCCAGAAGCTTTTTGGAACAGGAGACTTTTGAACAAGAGGTTTGTCTCTCTTGTTAGAGTTGTAAGGTGCATTTTGAAGATCCTAGCTGAGACTGATCCTGTGTGATGCAGGTAGTGTATAAAGCAGGTGCTTTCCGGAGACTGCATCTCCAAGTAAGCATCCCACCCCACTTAGTATAAAGAAATAAGGCAAAGTCTCAGACTCAAAGATCTTATTATCTAAATTGAAAAAATAGGGACCACCATATACGGAGTATGGGTTGTCCATATTCTGGTCTTAAACAACAATAACAACAAAAACCCNTGAGTCTTGTGTGTGTTGATGAGGACAGAGAGGGAACTCATAGGTGTCAGTAAGGGACATATAGGGTTATGGAGAGAAAGGACTGTAGCACAAGGAGACAGGCAAAAATTGAGAAGATGAAAGAGTATTAATGCTGGCGTGACATTTTAGTGACTGAAGGGCTGACTGGTGTATAGGAGGGAAGGCAGAGGATTCTAGTGTTATTGTGGTGACATTTTTTACTGTGTGATTTCTAAAGTAGCAGAAACAGGGTAGGCAATGATGTTAAGACAAGAGAAGCACCCAAAGCAGCATCTTGCCACTCAGAGCCATGACATTCTTCACATCTTTGTCTTGAGAGTAAGCTGCTTAAACTGAGTCAGGCTTGCAAGGATGAGGAATTAAATTGCTTTTTTTTTTTTAATAATTAGCCCAGATTAAAACCAAATGAAATTTTTGGGGTATATAGAGAGAGACATTTATGTGGGTATATATACATAGACATGTACATATACATATCTCCTGTCCCTGTAGATACAGGAGTGGAAAGAATGCACAGGAAACTTTATCAAGTGCTCTTAGAAATTTATTCCTTTGCCAGAACATTACTTACAGACCCATGTCACAGGGATGACAGTTGGTTGCTCTTTGTACTGACATTATTTTTTTGTGGTGGTGGGTTGTGGTCACCATTGTTCATTCTGGTTTTTGTAGTGTTGAAGGGATTGCTTGATGGGGATCAATATTACTATCCTTTCTGAACTAGCTCTCATATGTGTTTTGTATGGGGGAGATCTCAGAGGGCATTCAGGTCCCAGTGGAAATCAGTGAGAGTCAGATATGACCCAGGTACCTGTTATTCTCAACCATATTTGAAAAGCTCCTGTTCTTTTCTTCCTTTCTTTTCTGAAATATGGGATGGAGGGCTATATAAGCATCACCAACGATGCTTTTTTGTTTCCTTATAAAATAAATGGTACCTCGTGCTTCACAAAGACAATAATAGTAACTCTACAGCCAGCAACTTGCCAAGAAAATAGCATCCAACCACAGTGCATGGACAAATGATAGCTAGCTGCAGAGTAACAGAAGTGCTCCTGTGCACATTGACACAGGCACCTACTCAGAAAATGTGTCTCCTGTGTGTAGACAGGCTGCAGTTAACTGGCAGTTCCCAAGCAACAGGACAGTTGTCTAGAGAACAAGAAAACCCCTTTAGTATTTCTTAATTCTAAAAAGAAGAAACAAGCAAGGATCCTGTTGGGCTTTTTTTGGATTGATGGCTTGGGAGAAGCAGATGTATATCAAATCTCTGTTTGACTGAAGGTGCATAGGAAGCTAGCAGGACCTGCTTGTGCATTTAGACCTTTAGCAAGACAGCTCTTAGTTGTGATCCTTCTTTATACAATCCATCGAGCTATTGGGAACATCTGTAAAGTTCAACATGCAGGGAGCTGCAGGGGACTACTATGCAATTAAATGTTGATTTGCATATAGTATTTATTCAAAAGCAACAGGTTTTTAACCAGTTGGAATTATAAAGTATTCCCATTATGTTAAATACAGTTTATTTAATTGAGAGTAGTTGAAAGATCGCAGAAACACATTTTCCTAGTCTATTTGTCAATATAAATTTGAATAGCCAAAATGGCAATTTCTTCAGAGCACTTTGAATTCCTTGTATGGAAGCCACTATAAAAGTGTAAAGTATTATCATGCTAATAATGCATTGTAGTGGAATGTCATGATTCTGCACATAAAATCGGAAAACTATCATTTTCCTTGTTTGCATAAACAACTCACTTTACACTTCTAAATAATGGATGGAAATCCAGAGAGGATTAAAATAAATGAAGGAACAGATCATTTTCAAAGGCTAAAGCTTTACAGCTCCTGGAGTTACAAAAGAATGAACTAACCACATTTCTTAAACTTTATTTTAGAGAAACCTTAGCACCTATTTGCTTTGAAAATAAATTTTACCCTAATCTATCTATATACTTGTGAACATAGTGCCGGATACCACAAAGCAGTCAGTTCCGATAATCCCTTTATAAAGTTGTCCAAATTATCCTTGTGTTACAGTTGATGAAAACCTGAAGTTGTAAAAGGGTTCCCATAAGTTTCAGAGACAGCTGAGGTTGTTATTTAGTATTTGTTGAATTTTGTGTAGTAATGATAAGCCCAGTGTCGTGTCCTTGGAGTTGGGAGACCTTGGGTCTGTTCCTTTCTCTTAACTTGCTTGCTGATTTGTACTTACATGTGCCTCAATTTCTTCTCCATGACATGAAAATAGTGATACTGACTTTCAAAAAGAAGTTTTCTATCTTTAACTCTGATTGCAGTTACGGTTTGTAAGTAATTTTTACAGCTATTCTATCAGGTAAGGTCTGCTGTAAAATGTAAAATTTGGTAGAAATAAATTAACACCACTAGAACTTGTTTGGGATAAAAGTATTTCTCAGTGTCTGTGTGAGAGTTACTCTGTCTCATAAATATGTATTTGTAATCGAGGCACTCTTTTTATCATCTGTTTATTTTTAATCCTTTCCACATCCATATCATAAGTGGTTCACGTAAGTGTGGCCCCTTGTGTTGCTCAAAACAAAGAAATTTTATCTCATATTATTTAGTAGTTTTTTGATAATTGAAAATGTTAGTACATATTGTGAAAGAGTAGTTTCAAAACAATGCACAACATGTTTTTCGAGAAAACGGATGTGATATAGTCTTTTTACTTGTAATACTTTATAGGATTCAAGAGAAAAAGCTCTTTTTTTGGAAGAAAATATTAATTTCGCTAGTTGCATTTTGTTTTCATGGCTTTTTCTGTTACGAGACGGTATTTCTTTCTTGGAGGAATATATACTTTAATTCAGAAGATAAGGGAAGAAATAATTTTCATCCTATTATTTCTTGTTATGCTGCAACTACCTGAAAAAATCACGCCCAGAGTCTGTGTTTTCTTCAAAAAGATCACTGTCTTTAACTTGGAAGTATGTTTAAATATGGTTACTCTTTAGAAATAACCCTTATCAGTTCCTTTATTGTGTTTTCCATTGATAAATCTAGGAGTTCCGTGTTAGTTTTAATCCACTGAATTTATCAGAGGGATTTGATGCAATTGAGCTAAAATGCTTAATGATAAATCCCTCATATTTGGGATTTAACAGTGGGTCCTCCAGCAGTTCTTCTTTCCTTCAGCATTAATTTCAATCTTTTGGCTCCATGAGTTTAGTTTAACAGTGGCATGTAATAGGGACAGTGTTCAGGACAATCCATGTGTATGATGCTTTAAATCAAGTAAGTTCAATGTAGAATATATATGTTTTATATTCAGATCTATCTTTTCTGAGGGTGTGTTTCTCCTTGCTTTTCCTTTTCATCAACTATTTCCAGTGGGATATGCCTAAATTACTGGTGTAAACCATGGCTAAAAGCCTTATGTCCTCTTACGGTAATCCTTATATAGCCTTTGCTAAATTCTGCCTCCAGTTTGCCTGAGGTGAAGTACAGATTTCTAATGTTAACCTTCCTTGGATCAAGGTAGAAGATGGGAAACAGACATACTCATGTAATTTTTTCCAGTGAAATGACAGCTTATTAAGGTACTTATTAGATGTTTAGAGTTATGCTGTCATGTGGAAATGAAATATTGCTTTCCTTCTCTATGCTACAAATAAATTGTTTGAAACAATATTAATTTTTTTTCCTCGAAGATCACCACATTTTGGCCAGCTCTGAGGTGGAATGAAAGCCCTTCATGTATGAATGTGATACAGGTCACTCATGAAAAATTTCCAGTAGCTTTAATCCAAAACAGATTTTCAGTGAGTCATCTCTAGAAGCATGGAAGAACTTAGCAATCATTAAATGAAGTATCAGCTTCTGTCTCAAATATGCAGGAACACAGAGGCACCAAGAGCAGCTTACAAAGAGACACTAACCTGACTGTGCGGGGAGCACCTATCCTGACTGTTCCTGGACTGAAAGAAGTCTGTAGACGCATAGAAAGAAAGGGAGCATTAATGTCCTCCAAATCATGCTTTATGAATTGAACATGCCTATTTGCTCAGTTGGGGTGTTGCAAATGCCACTGCTATAGTGTATATGGGCTGGTTTGTACAGGGTCAGAAGAAATGTGCATTGAGCTCCACAGCCTTACTCCATACAATGGCCCTAAGCACACATGAATGCTCCTATGAGCTTTTACAAGCACCTGAAATGCAGAGAAGCAGGAAGAACCCAAAGGTGGTGTTGGCTGTGCTCACAGTCCTTGTGTGTGATGATGAAGCAGGGCTACACTGGTTAATTAGAGAGAACTGATGATCACACGTGGGAAAATTGTTGTCAGTCTCCCAGGCTGACTCAACAAGTGTGATGTGATCTGTCTCAGGTTTGGTGTTCAACCAAGGGGTTTGGGAAAGCAGCAGAACAACCTGCTGTGCTCCTGTCCATTTGGTTAGTTAGTGCTGACAGCCTCAGCTGGTATTAGGGATTGTGAGAAAGTCCATGAATATACACAAGAGGCAAGATCCTGGGGTTCTTTTTCTAGGCTGTCTAAAATGGGTACCCTGATAATTAATTCAAACCCAGAGACTGCTGGCTAGTGGCAAGGACTTAAGGGAAAAAAAAATGAAAACAGGTAAGAACCTACTGAGGCAGAGACAGACTTACTGAGTCATTCTATTTTAAACTTGCTGCCAAACAAAAGAGGGAGATGAATGAAAGTATCAGTCGCTATTTCAATAATTTGGTGTTCTGATAATCTGTGACTGAGCTTTATCTGCCCTCCTACCCTGTGAAACTCTTTGTCAGTTTGTAGATTTATATATTGTGTGGGGAGAAGGTAACTTCAGTTAGCCCATTTCTTCCCGAAGTGTGGAGTGAGTAGACAAAACACTGCTGCTTCATTACTGAGGAGGGGCAGTAATGAAGTGCTGGGCTTTGCAGTGGGCGTAAAATTTGCGTGGTGCTTTGAAGAGGTCTTCTATACATGCCTAGGATATACAGGTTTCTAATGTGCTGTTTCCCATGGTTCTGAAAAGTCCTTCTAAACTTTGCAGGTTTGCTGTTGTGCAAGGTCTCTTTTGATGGAGATTCCCAGTGATTAGATTGCATGTCTTGAATCCATCACACAAGCAGTGTACAAGTAGTCCTGGAGGCTTCTCTTTGCTACCGGGCACGGGACTGCTGCTGTTGCTGCACATGTTCTTTGGTTGTTTGCAGCACATTGTTCTAGTTGGATTATATCTCCTCCAGTACTTCTCCTGATCAGGAATTCTTCAGCTGCTGACAGACTTTCACCTTTGTCCTATCAACTAAAGCCAACGAACTACCCCACAATGACTGACAATGGCATAAAAAGTATATTCTGCTGTTTGGGTTACCAGCCATGGAAATGTTAGCACACTGCACAGTCATTACCATACACAACAGAATTAAATGTAGATTTCCAAGGAGGGGGTGAGGAGAAGTTTGTGCACAAATCCCCATGAACAATGCTGTGGGATTTGTGCAGCCCTCTGAAACTGTCCCCCTTAGTGTAAGTGAGAGCATTAACTCCTCGTGTATGAATGTGTTATTGACTCTGAGTAAACAGCTTTTTTTAAAGACTCTACAAAGTGTTATTGGCCAATAATACACAGTAAATAGACAAAGAATTACACTGTGACAGTTAGAACAAAAGAGAGAAAGAGAAGGGTAGAGATAATGAATCATTAATGATCAGGAGTTGTGTGTTGCTTTTTAAGAGTTGCCTGAGGGAGGTGAGTGGGAGGGCTAAAACTCCTCCATGTGGCACGGACATCAGGCTGGCTGTGGGGAACGCTAAAAGACGGTTTCTTTTTCATCTAAATGGGGCTCCCTCCTGATATTGCCAGACCCAGAGTGTCTGTCCAAAGGCTCTAGCCATAATCTTATGCTATGAGCTTATTTGAAATGCAATGCCAATAATAGAGATCTGAGGAAAAGAAAGGATCTCAGAAATAATATATTCTCCTTTCATGATGCTGTCTTCACATTTTTGGCTGACTGCAACCTACCAGAATGTGCTTGGCCTACAAGTACTGGGCTTGACTTGCTTTGATTGGGAGGAAGACTGTATTCACTTTGCCCTGCTGTTTGTTTATCATGTAAAAGAGAGCTCTGCTCAGCTGCATTTAACAGAGAAGAGGAGGGAATATTCCTCATCTTTTAAATGATATAAAAAATTAGGAACTAATTAACTGCTACTCAGCATATTAGAAATTTCTTGGTTTGCCTTAACAGAAAATCACAGACATTCAAAGGCAGTTGACAACTTCTTAAATGCAAAAATTAGCTCAAAACCCAATAATCTGATTTCCGTAGGATAAAAAAAATTCTTTAGCTAACCGGCTACCCATTTACAACTATGCAAGTGACTACAACTGAGCCATCCATATGGAAGAGAGAGTCTGAAATTACCGTATTCGTACATAGTGGAGATTAAGGTAATAATCACAGAAACTAGTGTACCTACTCTTAATTTTGCTTTGGCTGTGTGGATGCGAGCTTTTCATATTGCTAAGCAAAGTCTACAGGAAAAGATGTACTCTGACAATTTCTGTGCTGAGAACAATGCTTTCCCGCTGCTTTTAAAGGTTCCATGTCAAAGGGAATGTGACGCCTCAAACGTAACCAGACATGGCATGGAGAAATAGCCTCCACTGAGACAAACATACAGCACCAGCAGGATGGCAACACATGGTAGGGAAGAGATGGAGAATTGTACTATCTTTCTGGATTATCTGTAAATTAAATTATAGATAGCCCTGTGTTGCACGGTCATTGATTCACCGGCTGAATATACAGAATAATCCAACTCTAGTCTGCAGTGTTTTTATGACAGTTTTTAAAAACTTCTTAAAAATGGGGGAGGGAATAAGGGGAAAAGTGGGATCTTCCGTATGTGTTTAAGTATACAGAGCTAGATAGACACGTGTATATACAGAAATATATATAAAAGATCAAATTGTCTTATTTGCTAACCAATGCTGGTCTCTTGTCTTTAATCTGCAGTTGCTCTTGGGCTGTAGTTCCCAATAGCAGATTCAACAAAGCCCTGTGTAACTCCCAACAGGTCCCATATATAGATTTCGTGATTTACAATTTCACTCTGTGCATAGCTTTAAAATTTTAAATTGAGACAATTTGAGTTGTGTGCAGAAAAGGAGTATGTGCCATCATTTTAAAGGCAAAAATACACTGGTTTCCTTGTCTAGGAATTCAGATGTGTAAGGGATGTTTTTGAGACTCTCCTCAAAATGATTTATTCTTTTTTAAGCCAAGAAAAAGGATAAGGACAAGAGTAAGAAAGTGAATGTGTGAGTGTGAAAGCCAGCAGATGCACAGTCTGAAACAGAGGCACTGCCTCTGCCATGTCTGATAACCAGCAACATTTACTGTTACAAAAGGTGCTCGTGGGGATTCACTAATGGTTCTTGAGCCTGGTGGGAAGAGCTGCTGAGGAAGAACCATGTATGGGCTGGAAAATGAAGAGAAAATTGTTAACTGGTCAAGTGAGAAGGCTTCCTCCGGCATGGAGAATGCAATCCCTTTCTGCTCATTCCTGTTGCTCCTCCCCATCTGCCTTTGAGTGCTTCTGAATTAACTTTGCCAACTTCTAACTTTTGATAAAACTGAGAAAATAGATGGCACAAGGTGCTGCAGGTGACCTCTTTTGAGCAGCTGGGGAGGGGCCATTTTCCTGGCAGGCTTTCAGGTTCGGCGCCGCAGCCTGCCGCTTCCCCTTCCCTGTCCTGGAAGGGGAAACGTCCTTGGCCGTTTGGGTTGCCGCTGCCTCTCCTCCCCAGCGCCAGCCCCAGGCTGCGGTGTCAGCAGCAGTGATATGGAGGAGCAGCAGGGAGAGCAAAGAACAAGTGACATCTTTGACTCGCCGGCTGCCCCCAGCACTGCTGTGCTGAGTCCAGGGCTTTTCCTGGCTCGGAGCTTCTTTGCTGGCTGGGCTACTGCCCTGCGCCGCTCCGGCCAGGCTTCTGCGCCACGGCCTGGGGCTGTTCACTTGTCTTGTTGGTTAATTAAGGCTGGCTGCCTAGGAAGGCCCATCTGTTCCCAGGTAAATTGTGTTGCTATTTTTTTCCTTTGGCAGGCGTACAAAAACCTCCCATCGGTTCTTCCAAAGGATGGACGGGTAGTCTCGTGTGCCAGAGCTTGCGTTCCTTCTCTGCTTTCCTGGAGGCCAACATGGAGTCACACTGAGACTGCCATGTGTTGGTATAAAAGACGGGGTAACACCCTCCCCTATGGCTGCACGCTGAATGCTTGCAAAACATCCGCTCCTTTTGCTCCCCTTCTGGCAGCTCCCATGTCCTTTGCTTTCTCTGATGTCTCCTCTGTCTGCAGCTATATGGGTACCTCCTTATGATAACCCTGCTCCCTCATTTGCTATATGTCTCGTTTAGTGGTCCAGAGGGAGACTTGGGAAGGGAAATGTTTACCTGGCATGCAGGTGTGATAGTGAGCTCAGCACCTCACACATATTCATGCATGGGTCACTGTTGCCACAAGAACTACAGGTTTATCTTTGCAGCATCTGCCCTGGCATGTAAAGTGCCGCTCTTTCCTCCATTTCAGGGACTGGGAAGTGAGGCACTATAAATAGGGGCAGATAAACAACTCACCCCAAATCTGTGGCGTGTGACCCCAGTCTTCCCAAAACCTAGAAAATGCGTGGGTTCCCAGCCACCTTTGCTGCAGCTCTGCTTACATGATGGGGACGCTGGAGGAGATGATAACTGCCATGGACAACTGAGCACTTGTCAGCTGCACTTCAAGAGAGCCTTGGCAAGGCCACAGTGTGTCCATGTTTCTCCTCTAAGCCCCTTTCTCCCCTCCCAGCTGTGACCTCTGTTAGCACAGCAGTCATCTTCACTCTTACCAGTGAAGAAGAGGGACTTTATGGGGGAACAGCTTGGGGACTTGGTGATACTAAGTAATGACTTCAATGCAACAAGTCCTTTTTAAAAAATGGACTTTATGCTGTATACTCAGATATTTGGGGTTGTTCCAGCAGTAATTAAATCAAAATACTAAGAGGGAGCTAAGATGAGCAATCTAAGTCATAAAGCAATTGTATAGGAGCGTGGGGACTGACTGCTCTTCTCTCCTCCAGTGCAAGGTGGGAGTGCTGGGATGGGGACAGTGGCAGTATGGTTACCCTGTACTAGGGGAACATGGCCACCCCAGGAGACGGAGAGATAAAATAAAAGAAGTTTTAAGGTTTTGAAAGTAGTGAGCTTTATTTCATCCCCTGTTTGACAGTCTTGCCTGGGACTTGCCTGGAACTTGTCAACATACCGCTGGCAACACAGCTCCTGCCCAGAAAGCTTAAGAATATGCTGTAATGGGCGAGCTTTTAGGTTTTTTTTTTTTCATTTTTTTTAAAATTTATTTTCATTCTGAGTAAAAGGTAGGATAGTGTGTGAGAGCACTACTGTTGGTCCCCAGACTGAGCTGGAGATGAGAAATTCCCCACAGAAACCAATTACATCACAGGACAAAATTTGGAAGAACTTTACTAACACTCCTAAGTAGGGACTGCTGTAAACAGAGGAAAATGCAACACTAATATTGCATGGAAGGAAAAAGATACAACGTATAGCACTTATGCAGCTAATGGAAAGAAAATATCTCAGTTCTAAAATTTTAAGTAGCATTGAGAAGGGAATGGCCCTGTATGGGTAACGGTTCCCAAAACTTCTGTGGCTATGCTCTGAACAGGGCAGGTCTTGTTGCATCTGCACTTAGAAACATCAGCTCAAGTTAAGTGTCAGAATAACTCTGCCTCTGGGCAGAGCTCTTCCCACAAAGTGAACATAAAGCTGCATTTCCGCAGTCGCAGCAAGCAGAGTGTGTCTGGTGAACCAAACTCCAGCTAGCCTGGGCTTGGTCTTTGTGGTTAAGTGTGAGGGCTTACGCAGGTCCCAAGGCTTCTGACTTCCCTTGGCTGGGCTTCCTGTGACGCCAGCTATGTTAGGTTTTAAAGCATGACTTATAAACCATAAGCTGTTTGTTTCTCCAAAACATGAGGAGAGGCCATTGCTTTGACCTGTCTTGTGCAGCACCTCGTGCAGCCTGGTGCTGCTCCGTGCCTGTGCTTGGGGGTGCTGCTTAGGTCCTGATAAAAGCTCTGCCATGAGGAGCCCCTAAGGCATGGGATAAATCTGCCCAACGCAGGCTCATTGCCACAGTGGGAGAGTGCAGGCATGGGAGCGTGGAGTCTGCTGCCCTGGCCCCAGGGTTGTCCTTGCCTTGGAGGGGTGTGAACAGTAGCCAGCCCCATCTGGCAGGACAGCCATGAAGCCACTGCTTTGAGCCTGTCCTTACTGATGCTGTTACAGCCCCGTTTCTCTGTCCCACCACCTACCTCAGGAGTGGGTGGGGGCACAGTGAGGAGGAGGAATCTGATTCTGTCTTTCCCAAAACCACCCTTTTGCATCAACCCACACAACAAGCTGCTCCTGCAGGAGAGGGTAAGACCTAGCTCCTGGTGTCCCCAGACAGCTGGATCCTCCCCTTTTCTCTGTGAAAATAATAGTAATAATAATCCCACTAGAAGAGATCTGAGCCGGCACGTTTTTTGTTGCAACAAGGACCAGCTAACTATTTGCACACCAAGGATGGGAAAGGTCATTGGGCTGGCCTGTGGTAACCAGAAGAAGGCCACAACTCACCATGTGCCATATTTCCTATCAAAAGATTAAGGTATTGCTTTTCCTGGGCAATGTGGTTTTGGTCAATGGTGTCATAACATAACTCATGGAAGTAACTCATGGTAGAAAGCTTACGCTAATGGGGAAAGACGAGATCTACTGAGAAGAACAGATCAACAAGTTAATGCAGTTACGTAATACAAACCTGTGTAAGCCTCAAGCCCTGATATACTGTCCTCCTGAGGTGCTGGGCTGCACAGATTCTCACTGCAGGTTCAGTGGCATCACTGAACCACTCAGTGTGACAAACTGGGTGATTTATGCTCAAAAAGGAAGGTTTAAGTTGTGTGTTGGTGAGGCAGTCTGGGACGTAGCTGGAAGTGTCATGTACTCTTTGTAAGACACGTTATCCTTTTGGAAGCTACATCCGTGTTTAGGTTTTGCAGTTTCCTACTCCTTTCTCTGACATGAAAGATAAAATGGTTTAATTGAAACACCCCCCATCTGATACACAGCATATCAAAGAGTAATGAGCAAAACAGGTATTAAACTGAGAGAAGGGGCTAATAAAGCAAAACATTACTAGTCAAGTTAGGAAAAAATTTGAGTCTGAAATGCATTTGCTCAAAAATAGAACAATTGATTTATTATTATTATTTTTTTTTAAGAAGAGAGACTCTGGGGGAGCACAGCTTTAGGGCTAACGTAGCTGACCGTTTTCTGTGATTGGTTTCCTTCTCCCTGTGAACAGGTTGGAAATGAAAGACAACAATTCTGTTGGAGGTGTTCAGATCACACTGGCAACAATCAGCACATGTATTGAATGAATAAAATAAGGACATTCTTGCCAAGTAGTTTCACAAATGCTCAAATATAGTCAAACAAAGACTTAATCTGGGCTCAAAGACACGTATCTCAGCAGATGTGTGTAAACTAAATCAAATCCCCTGGGAACAGTACTTAGGAGTTATTCTTAGGCGTTGGAAGGACAAGGATGGTCCATCTGTGAATTTATTACAGGAGATGAGAAGCATCATATGAAAGTCATTGCTGGACTGGAGGACAGCATGGTTGATTTTTCAGGAAGTTTAGAGGTCATTCCTAAAACCTCTGTTTAATTAAAATAGAATCCCTCAGAATCGGAATACAATATAACATATGAAGACTCTCATTTACTGAGGTGTGTCCCGTTAGTAGGAAGACAGGTAATTTTGCTACTGGCTTCAGTGGGGCCAGGATTTTGTGGAGTGATTGAAGTGATATAGAAGTTTTTACTGACTCTTCTGACATTTCCTCACTTGTCAGAATAAATCTCTTGAACTGTCAGGAGCATAAATGTTTTAGGAATTTATGATTTAAAATAGTATGCAAGGATTCCAGTGCAAAGATACCAGTTCTGTGGCAGCTTATTACAGTTACACACCATTAAGAAAGCCAAACTGAAACAATGAGTTCTTGAGAAGCATAGTTCAGCCCTTCACCTTAAACCTCTAGAAGAACACATCTCCATGAGGCCCTAGCTCCTCTTAACCCATAGCTGAGCTTACTGAAATAGGCTCTGCCACATGCAGAATTCAAAGCTGTAGGACTGATCCGGTGAGAAGCAGGTACCAAAGCTGAGAGGCCCTTACACTTTCCTGCTAGCTCCAATATAAATGATGCAGTGATCAGCATGGCCCGAATGCGAACATTCAAAGAGGAATGTCCCAATCCACGAAAGGTCTTACAGACCAAATTCAACACTTTTAATTTTACTCCAGGTTCTCAGCCATTGGCAAGTGCAAATCTGAAGGCACTGGAACCACTTCTATAGAAATTTATCTTGTACTGTAAACAATCCTTCCCTTCAAACTGCAAGCAAACAAGCTTTGTTCTCCAAAGAAACCCTCTCTGCGATAGTATCTTGTTGTGGATAGAGTAGCAGCTTGTTTTTGGAAAAGAGAGATTAAAAAATGTTGGATTTCAGTCTTGCTATGGGAAGCTGCAGCTTTGAACAGGTTTTTGCGTTAGCCGGTTGGAACAATTCTTGTCCTCTGCAATGGTCTGAGCACTGAATGGTGCAGACCTCTCAGATTTTATAGGTGATTTTTTTCTTTCTCCATGCAAGGTGTCAGATATGAAAACGAAATAAGAAAATACCTGTAACAGTAGGCTGTAGCAGTTAAAAATTCTCTTAGACCTGAAGCTTTTTTAGAAACATCTGAAAAGAAATAGTTTGAAATAGCGCTTCCTTCTGTATCTGAAAACCATGGATACCTGGGAGAATGAAGTAACTATGAAATGCTTCACATATGTTGGAGGAGCTCTGCACAGCATGTAAATGTGAATCACGACATAATTTTAATCTGACTGCCAAGAGAGAGTGAAAATAGTTTTGTTGCTATAATGCCAGGGTGTTGCCTTTGGAGGCTAAATCAGTGCTAAGAGTCCAGGTAGAGATTTGGTCAAAGAAATGAAAACAGGAGAACCATCCCAAACAAACCATGCAGACAACCATCGCCGCCCACAGGTGGTGGCAACTGAATTAATAGTTTGCTAACCAAAAAAGGTCAGCAAGGTTGGAATGAAACTCGAAGTGTGACTGGTTTGAATAGAAAAATGTCTGAAAGGGAGCAATACGAGGTCAGAAGGCATTTGGTTTGTGAAAGTCAGACCCACAGGAAGCGTTGCATGTTGGAAAAACATGTTGCAAACAGCTGCATGAACTCCAGCAAGCCAATCCCAGCTGCCTGCATGGGGCTGAAAGCATCAGCCCAGCACACGACGTGAGCAACAGCTCCGAAAGCACAGGTGGGTTCTCCACTGGAAGCATGAATGACATGACTGCTGAGGATGAACGAGCTGCCGATCAGAGAGCAAACAGGGTCATGACTCATGTGAAGTTGGACTTTGGCGCTTATTAGCATGAGTGAGTGAAGTTTGGCTTGTGCTGTTGAGCTTGTCCTCACAAAGGCACGTAAAACTGTGACACCATGTAACCCTTACTCTGAACAGAAGATCCATTCCCTGGTTAGGTGGAAAAGAAGTACTAAAACCAGTCTACATATTACTAGTTAGCTGTCACCTACAAATTACTGGGATAATTTTTGAGACGTATTCATCTGTGTATTTGCTTCTAGGAAATTTCCTCATGGACTACTTCAAATTATTCAGTTTCCATCCTCAAAATGTATACTGGGTAATTTCATGTTTCTTCACTCCTTGTTGTTAAAGAGCAGTGATTTCCAGAAATTCAAACTTTTGCATCCACTTATTCAGCCTGACGCTTCTTTGCTATTTGTAGAATAAGAATCTGAAAGACAGCAGTTGTAGATCTTAAAAACAGAAATGTGGTGAGAGGGAAGCAGGCTCTGCCAGCGTGCTGTGTTTAAGATCTGATCCTCAGAAGTGTTCAGCATTTTCCACTCCTGCTGTCTTTACATCTGTAGAATGTGAAGATCCAGCTGGATCTCTGCTAGTTCCTGTGCTACAGCTACCATTTCTGTCCTTGCTGAGATTTTAGCCTGTGAATATTTTTCTTTTTCCCCAACAAAACATTTGAGCAGACAGAACTGCTTTCCCATTCTTTTTTTTCACCAGAGCTTAAGGTTAGGTGGAGAGAAAAGTTGAAGGTGACCTTACATGTTCGAAATCAGTGCTGAATTTAATTGCCAAAGTTCAGCCTTCCCTCGCCATCTGGAAGCTGTAGCATGACTGCAAAACGTGGATTTGTGTCAGGAAAATACTAGCAACCTTTACATTATTGTCTGACTTCTCCTTCCAGTGCATATTGCTGCTTAGCTTTTGTGCAACAATTATGAGTGGATGACTTCAAAAGTTTGTAAATATTTTTAAAGTTATAAATATTTTTAAATGTTCATAGCCATATTCTTGAGGGAATAATGCCAGCTTACACCACTTGAGGATTTACCCTTGAGGAGGCTTCTGGATGACACTTTGCAGTAATCAAATAACACAATCAAAACTCCCAACAAAACTTTCAAATGTATTTAATTATAAAATCATAGAATCATTCAGGTTGGAAAAGATTGTTAAGATCGAGTCCAACCATAAACCTAACACTGCCAAGTCCACCACTAAGTCATGTCCCTTAGAAAAAAGCCTAGATACCTTTTTCTCTCAAAAGGTGTTTGTTAATGGTGAAAGTGAGACAAGGTCTTCAATTAATCTGTTAATATATCTAGCTTGCTTTCTCCATCACAGAGTCTCTCTGCAATTCTCTGGTTTCATGAGCACAGCTGACAACTGTGGGTACCTGTCATTCTCACCGAAGTGTCTCACCAAATAGGCTAGAGACCAGTCTGAGTAGAGGGTGGGCAGTCTGTGCTGCTTGAAGACTTGGGCACCAGTTGCTCCCATAGGCTCACAAATTTACAGTCTTAGATGATCAGGGTGCCGCCTAACCTTGGAGCTGCCTAAATGTCAGCTTAGAAGTGTGCCTAGTGCTGCTTTGATCCAGATGATGCTGTCCTCAAATCTCAGTGCTCAATCTGACGTGTTGAGCTGAGACTCATGAATCCCTCATTCACTACCAGTCTTGCTTCCTAGCCATGGTTTAGCTGGCTTCCTCAGAGCATAGCTACTATTTTCCATGCGAATGTTGTTTTTCTAGTAGCCAGCAATTTGGTTTAACTTCCACTTGTGCCCAAAGGAATTTGAACTTGGGTCTTCCACCACTGTGATGAATGCCCTCAGGACTATACTGTAAGGCCTTCCAAGACTGGGGCTAGACATGTTAAAGGAAAAGCGGGCATTGATATATTTTGCTAAAGAGAAGGCTGTCAGCAGCTGAAATGTGTATTCTGGTAGAAACAAAGATCTGAATCTTTGTTTCATGCTCTTTTCCCAAGTAACAGGTGATAGACAAGAGGAAACAGCCTCAAGTTGCGCCAGAGGAAGTTTAGACTGGATATTAGGAAAAATTTTTACACTGAAAGGGTTATCAAGCATTGGAACAGGCTGCCCAGGGAAGTGGTTGAGTCGCCATCCCTGGAGGTATTTTAAAGACAGGTAGACATGGTGCTTAGAGACATGGTTTAGTGACGGCTTTTGTCTGAATTAGGCTGATGGTTGGACTAGATGATCTGAAAGGTCCCTTCCAACCTAGGTGATTCTGTGATTCTATGACAAGTGCTCAATGCATGAACATCATGAATAGGGCCCTCTCAAAATAACAGGAATCCAGTAACTTAGGGTCCCAGGTGAATAGCATCCTCTGCACCTTCTAAAAGACCAGACTTAGGCATTCTGTGGAGGACAATAAATAATGCAAACTATTTAAAGCTTAAGTAGAGCATGGAGAGTTATCCTAGTTTCTCCTGCCCCAAATGCTGTAACTGCACCAAGAAAACACCCTTCCCTCCCCCTGCCAATGCGTAAGTGTGTGTGTTACGCAGAGCAGGCCATCATCTGCCACCCTGACCACAGAGAAGACTGTGCAGGACGTGGCAGTGTCCGGTGGCTCGAGCTTGCACTTGGCAGCTAGAAGAGATGTGTCCCCATCCCTTTCACTTGCAAAGGGAATTCTCTCAGGGTGTCCTGGGTCAGGAGAGAGCGCTCTGGGTAAGGGACTGTCATGGCTGTCCTTGACTTTATCTGTGTGTGGGCTTTAAATCAGGCAGGTCTCATTCTGGGAGGTGGAGTTGTCCTCCCTCCAGAGTGACAGTGGGTGTTGCTCAACATGAGAGAGGCAGGGCTAATGTCTCAGATCTTCCCTTAGGATGTCCTACTCACTGATGGTAGAGCTGTGAACAGGATTTCTAATGACAACTCTTTCCATAACATGTTTAAAACTGTTTAGATGCTTGACTGCTGTTTGCATTCATATTGACAGCCTACTTAATTGCATCTTTAGTGTAGGAGTGGTAGCATTTATCTTAAACGTCTGTTATGCTGCTGAATTACCAAGGACCGACCTTCCTTTTCTTTACACACTTTGCCTGGCTATGGAGAATGGGAATTTAGCTCAGTGTTCCTTAATCATTCTTAGACTGCTGTTCTCAGTAATCTAGCAGGAGAAAGAAGCGAAAATTAGCAGCATACTTGATCCTGCCTGCTCTCGACTGTAACTCATCAGTGTAATTTTCAAACAGAGAAATGGTAGGAAAGTAGTAGGAGAAGTTAAGGCTGTGGGAGTAGTTACTTTATATTGAAAGAAGTATTTTTGTGAAAAAGTCTTTTCAGATCACTGTGTAAGAAAGAATCTCCAAATTGTCCACAGTATTTTACTCGGAGATATACTCATGACCGGGACAGAAGTTTTCCTGTCATGCATAAAGGAAGATTTGAAGGGAGCTCTGCTTTGTTTTGTGCTGCCTTTTTTTTTTTTTTTTGGTGTTCCCATTTAGGTAAAAGCAGTAATCTAGACTAATTAAACTTTTCTCCAAGGCAGAGGCTCAGGAGTCAGTGCTGTCTGCAGCCAAGCCGTGGGGACCGAGTTACAGGCAGTGCAGGAGTGTTTTTCTCACAGGAGGGCTGTACTGGTTACACATCGACTGATGCTCTTGACCAAGCCCTGGAGCACTCAGGGCATGCTGAGCCAGGCAGCACTGGGACCTGTCTCCTGGGAGGCTCGTCCCGTGCCTTTAGGTCTAGCACTCTCTTATTACAGTGCCAGTTTTATTACCTCTTTGAAACCCTCGTTGTTGAAGACAAAATTATTTTCTGTCGAAGGGATTCCCACCTGTGGTCCCGGGGCCGTCTTTAAGGGATGAACAGGAAGTGATGTATTGTGGTAGCAATCAGCGGCGGGGTGGGGGGTGTGATGAAGTGCGATTGCTTAGTTTTCTCGGGAGATGGAAAGACACCTGGGCCTGATCCTGCAGGATCGGGGGTTTTCCCTTCCACCTCAAAGAGATGGGGAGGAGGCGTTTACCCTGCTCGTTATAACGACTTACTGCCATGTTGGGTATTTCTGTGTTGTCATGTGCACACGCCTGCTATGTGGCAAGCTGGCCTGAAGAAAGTGGTGTTCGCTATCGCTATTTGTAGGATGTGCAGAATGCCATCTGATCTGATCAAGACTATGCTGTTGCAGAGCAGCACAGATGATTTATTTTTAATAAAAAGAGGTTTTAAGGTGATTACCTTCAGCAGCTCTCCCAGAGAGAGCCTTTTCCCTGCTGGAGAGCTTTTAGTCTGACTCCCCCCCCGACCCCTTGCCAAGAGACCACTTGCTACGACGCTTCACCGTCTTGGCTTTACAGCTCGGGGAGCCAGCAAGACCTTTTCCCAGCCTTCCCGATGCACTGGGCATCCTGCGGCGCTGCGACTTGGCGCACGTCGACATCTGAATCCCTGCGCTGGAGCACGGGGCTGGGGCTGGCTGCAGCCCGGCCAGAAGGCTGCGAGGGGCCGAGCGTAAACAGAGGCAGCTGGTGACACAGCATGGTGTGGCGGGCCCACGAAACATGGCAGATGCAGCTTCAGCTGTTATTGGGTACAGAGCATCAGCCTCCGAGCCTGGGTCACATGAAGGACCCGCTTTCACTGTGACAGTGCGGTGTCAAACTGCCATTCTTCTTCTGAAGTCTGCCACATCTCCCGAGCAGCAAAGCCCCAGCCTCCGGTTCACAGGCCAGGGGACAAAAAGATCACGTATATCAAGGATTATGCATTTACACTAAGCTCTGCAGTTACGGGAGAGTTCTGCTTTTGGAGTTTAAGACTTCACTCAAAGCTCTTTTTTTTTTTTTTTTTAAAAAGATAATTCTACTACAGAGTTAGGGCATGCTGATACAGGCTCTGTGATATAGCAGAAAAGAAATCAGAGTGAACTGACTCTCTCTACATGTAGCACTCTCTTAGTACATCATTTAATCAATTTCTTTTAAAAAATTGTATTCTGCAAGGTGATCAAAATATTGTGGAAAGAGCTGTTAGTGTTCTGGAAAACCTGCCAGATTTTCAGAACGCTAATAATCAGTGGCACCCCACTCTGTTCTGCGCTGCCTGTTACCGAGACACTTCACGGTGTTAAATTCCTTTCTTGCATTGCTGTCACCTGCTGAAGCCAAACTGAGCTAAAACTATGGCTACCAGTGTAACATGGCAAAATTCAGATTTGTTATGACACAGTATTTATCGGTTTGTGACATGCAGGATATATAGATTACCCATACAGATTTTTAGTTGCTTGTTGCTATACCTAAGCACCATGCTGCAAAGAGTTAAACATTTTAGGAAAGTCTTGGAATTATAAAAACAGTTTTTTACTTCACTATTTGAAGACTTTCTCCTGTAGAAGTTAATCAAGAGGCTTAAAAACATCCCAGTAGAGTCTTTTTGACACTGTGTTTGCAAAACGATACGTCCATTCCTATCCTACAAAAATGTAAAATGTTTCTAAAAATAAAATCTCTTTCTTTTCCTTTGTCAGGGTAATCTTTAATTGAGTAAACAAAACCACAAAAGGAAAATAAAGAGAAATCCTAGGCAAGGCATCAAGAAAAAGGATTGTGATGGGCCAGCTTTAGGTCTGCAACTTAAAAGGCAATTTCTTTAGATCTTTTGCATTCAAGGGACTGTGGTTCTATTTGCCGAGGGATCAGCGGTGGGCATTTGTGAATCAGTATGAATTGAAGCCTGAAGCAGCATTGCTTCATTGCTGGTACGGGTGTCTATAGAAACAGATGTAAAAAGAAAAAGGAAAAAAAGGCTAATACAGTATAATGTTCAAAGACTATCCAGTAAGAGATGTTCTCGTTCAGCCCTGATCTTTTCTGAAAACCTGGGCTCGCGCGAGCCAGGGAAACTTGCGCTGTGGTTGTACAACTGGGGTCTGTCACAGGGATTACTTCTTAATCCTGGGTGCACAAATTGAAGCACTGAAATTGCTTATATTTTGATGCCTAAATAAAAGCTGTCTGATTTTTCAAGGTGCAGGGGGGACTTATATAACACTCCATTTTACCTTAGCACATCTGGAGATGGGGCTGGTGATTGAGATCACCAACACAGTTCATTCTTACTTAACTACTGTGTCTTAAGCTGCCACATCAACTGAAGTTATGGCTTAAGTGCATCACCCTTCTCTGCAGATCATATCCTTGACTGTTCTTGTTTTCCTCCCCGATCATCATCTAAGAAATGTGGGGTCTCTGTTAGTAAAATGAGCCAGCAGAATTGATTTTTAGAATTTGTCTGCACTTCTCCAGTGCAAAAGAAAAAGACAAGAAGTAAAACTCATGAGAGAGCCATAGCACCATTTCTAAAATCCCTTGCTGTGCTTCCACCCTGAGCTGGTTGCATAGACTGCTTGATGCAATCTTGGAAAAAGACCCACTCTGCCAGAGAGGGATTTGTCCTGTCTTAAGGCAGGTGCTTGAGATGCCTGGGGTGGCACTCCGGTGGTGCCCAGTTCTTCCACTGACTGTGGAGGACAACTGCAGTCAGGGTAGATGCTGAAGCATCAAGAGGCTCGAGTAAGGTGAGATGCCCCCATCTCTAGGACTGCCAGCTGTCCTGAAGATCGGTGTCTCACAATAGTTTTTTGCCTTGAATCCTTCACTGAGTTTTGCATGGGGGCCTGCCTGGCTTGTAATGTCCTGGGTGGGTTTCATCAGAGGGTTTAATTTAGGTTGGAAGGGTTTCAGGAGGTCTCTGGCCCAACCCCTGCCTCAAGCAGGACCAGTTCTGGGATCAGACCAGGCTGCTCAGGGCTTTGCTCAGGTAGGTCTTGAAAACTGAGGACGAACCCTGCATGACCTCACCGGTCAATGGCTTCACACACCAAAAGATGGCCAGGGGCAGGAGGAAGGAGTGGAGGGGGGCATATGGGGGGCCCTGAAGTCTGGGACAGCACCTGGATGCCATCTGGCAGTAGGGAGCTGAGGCTTGGGAAAAGGAGTCTGACGGAGAAAATTGTATTGCAGGGTATGCTGCCATGGGAAGGTTATTCCCGAGAGACCAATTGTCTCACCGCTGCTTTAATGTCTGTTTTCTGGGAGAATGCCCTTGTTTTCCAAGCTGCAGGGTCTCCATGGAGAATCCTGGCCCAGGACCCAGGGAGAACCCTGAGCCCAGGCACAGCGGGGTGCTGGTGGAAAGAAATCAGTCCCGACGTGTGGAGGGGGCCTTGCGAGATCATTAGGAGGTGGTCCCAGTTTCAGTGAATTCAGTATGGATCTCAAAGCCTGACACCGTGCTGTAACTGTGTATCAGATGGCAATTTATCAATGTTTAAATTAGGTTTTTCACATCATCAGAATATATTCCCTTGCATTTACAGATGTAGCTCAGAAATAACCTGTTTTTTACATTATCTGTGTATTCTTAAAAAAAATAAACCTCGGAACACATTCACAGTATATCTGGAAACATCTCACCAAGTGGTACAGGAAAACTCTTTCACAACTAGTGACATGAATGTGCCGGGCACAGAAAAACTCATTAATTTTGCCATTTTTCTTTTTGACATTATTTACTATTGTAATTTCTCTGGCTTTCTCTTTGACATTTTTTAATATTGTAACTTATCTGGTTTTTTAAGGCTATTGTAATTTACTATCAGCTCTTTTAAGACCACCACTCCTCAGGACAGGGAACTGTTTTGCAATGTGTGGACAGCCTGCATATTTAAGGGGTCTGTGGAAACCAGGAGCTTCCCACTTACGCTGCCGGATCCTCCAAGATTAAAGACTGCCTCTGTTTTGTATTTGCACAGAGCAAAATGCCCAGCAGCACCGGTTTATGCCTAAATGCTGGAGATGTCAAAAAACATAGCAGGTCAATTTGTCCACTCCCTCTCACAGCCTCGTCCCTCCAGAATACCTTTTTCTTCCTGCTTTGTCCTGTCTAGTCCTAGCAAGTGACGGGACTTCTGCTGTGGGATTTACGCCTTAGATTAATGAGCTGCAAAACTTCACATATGTTTAAATCATTGTACTTGCTTCCCCCGCCCCCTTCCCCTACGTTTATATCTCCGTTGTCAATAAGGCGGTGGAGAGGCCAGCACCAATCCATTTATCAAGCCGCCTTTCCCGGGCGAGCTGCGGCTCGGCTCGGCGCCTGACATGATCGTAACCATCAAAAGCTTTAGCACCTGATGTTAGCGCAAGGTGCCTTTCCTCTCGAAACATCTGGTCCCTCGATAAATCGTTACACTTGCCACCGCTCGCCATTCCCTCCGTCGCGGGAGAGCCCTGCCCCGGTGCGTGCTGCTACGGGTCTGTTCTCAAGTTGTTGCGGTGTGCCGGCCGTATGATGACAATTAGAAGCAGTTAGTGCACAGATGAGGCTGGCGAGTGGCAGGTGGCGGGAACGGGGCTCAATTAACTAACATGCACAAAATCCTTTGCTAATGAGGCTGGGCCACCCCAGATGAGCAGGAAAGCATGTGTCGCTGACGGCAACAGAGGATTTGAAACTGAGAGGGAGAGAAACCGGTCAACAGGTATCAGCGGCGAGCGAATGAGCCTTTCCAGCCCGCCGCCGTCGGATTAAGTGATGGGTTTGCGCACTGAAAGTCAGCGATAGAGATGGCTGTTTGCGGAGAGCTGGGAAAAATTTCATCTCCCCTGTCTCCAAATTGGCTGCCGTCTTTCCTCTTCCCTGCGTCCTCCCTTCTTAACCTGCTCTTTTGTGAGACCTGCGGCAACAATTACAGTACAATGTAAACTCAAATATCATGTGCCTGTATTGCCAAAATACTGATATGAAAGGCAATGGAGGTCAAAAAAATAATTCCTTTGCTTGGCTTTCAAATTAGGTCATTTTAAAACAATGCAAAAGCTGTGTTTGGGATGTGTTACTTAAGCCCCTGACCGTTTTACAAGGTACATTCTATTATTTTTTGTCCTTCTATGTTAAGCAGCAGTTTGCAGTTAGAGAAGAGAGTCAGAGGTAACCCTGTGAAGGATTTTTAGTTCATAGGTCATAAGTCAGCATTTTTCTTTGGACTGAAACTTACTGTGGAAGCTGTCACTGTGACCATGATAACACTTCTAATCCAAGTCTCCAAATGCTGCCTTCTTTATCACCGTTCATTTTTAAATGGTTTGCAAGGGGATCTACAGCTGTGAATATTTATGCGTGTGTTGTTTACAGTATCTAAAATTCTGCAACATGGAATTTTCTGCTAAACTTCTGTTTTCCCCAGAAATGTTTTTAAAGAATAGGGTATTTTTTGTTGTTTGAGTGCCACGGGCAGTGTATAGTGACTTGTTTTCAGAATGTATTGGTAATGCGAATGAATCATAGAATCATAGAATATGTTGGGTTGGAAGGGACCTTTAAAGGTCATCCAGTCCAACCCCCCTGCAGTAAGCAGCGACATAATAGGACATAACGAACCTGAGAACACACAGACATTTCAGATTCAATGTGGTGGACTGATCAGAAGTCCCAAGAAAACATAGTACTCCACACCCAGAAGCAATAAGGCGAAGCCCGGATGAAGCACAGCCCAGACTGTGAACGCCCCTGGAGTCCTTGACAGTATTTCAGTACATTGGGGGTTGTATCTGTTTCTCTAACTGTATGTTTTCAAATGACACAGTGGGATGAGGCTTGAAGAAAGGAAAACTCCCTTTAAACTCTTTCACTGGAGCAAGTTCACAGGGAAAAATTTGCTTTTCTGCTTGAAGTTGTAACAAAACTTCACACATTTCACGTATTTCTGTGAAAAAAATATCCCAGTTTTCTCAGAAGTCTGGCATGATTTCTACTACATTTTACGTTGCATGTTGCTATGTTGGTACAATTTGTACCAGTTCTGCTTGAGTATGTTTTGCCTTGTTTGCAAGGCATCCCTTGCAAACTGACAAGAAATACCCCATAGGTTTCTATAGTGTCCAGCCCTAGCAGAAAGTTGGATTGTTATAATTCCATTGGAATTATCAGCTTTGTAAAGTGTCTATAAGTTGTTTTGAATAAAATTTTCCATGCTTTGTTTCTGACTTCCATCTCCCCAGCCTCCATACAGATACTTCACGCTATTGAGAGCTGAATTACTGAGCTGTATATATTGAGTTATATACCGAGCTATTAAGACCTGAGCAGCTTCTTCAGTCAGTCTTCTGACAAGTGGCATGTGGTTTTTTTTTTACTGTGAGGTAACGGTTAAAGCTTGTACGTTCCTGGGTCAATGGCTGTTTCTCTTTACATGGCATGCCATTAAATTACCTTGTGTGGCGAGCTGACTCAGTATAAATATTTCTTCGTGACTTTAGGGGATTCTGCACTCTGGAGTATTTTTGGCTCAAAAGCCCTTAAGCACTTTTGTTTGTGTGAAGGTTTCATAGGGATATTAACCTTAGCGTCCTGGGTAGGCTTGAAAGTAACCAACTTACCCTTGTGAATGGAAGCTGGGGAGCAGACTGATTGGACCTATTTTTTTCTTTCCTGCCCCAAAGTCGTGTTTGCTTTTTCTGTGGGTTTCAGAGCAGCTGCTCTGTGGGACCCACTTGTGCATGGGGTGGCATGCGTGGTAGGGTCATTTGTAAATGTGTGCCCACTTAAAACAAAATGCTGGATGCTTGAGGACCCCATGCACATTAAATAATGTATAAATATGCATAGAGTCATAGAATCATAGAATGGTTAGATTTGGAAGGGACCTTAAAGATCATCTAGTTCCAACCCCCCTGCCATGGGCAGGGACACCTCCCACTAGACCAACTCTTCTGTAAATGATAACTTACTTTGAGGAAATGACAGAAACACTTCGAAGATTTTTTGCATCCTGCAGACAGAAAAAGGTGATGTGCTAATTTTTCTAATCCACCTGTAGGACCTGTTGCAAAAAGATCATCAGAGACTTTGCTTTTTTTTTTTCTGGAAATGAAATTATATAGAATGGCTTTGAAATAAAGACTTTGGTTCAAGACTCCCTAGGTTTTGGATAATCCCAGTATAAAGTGATGTCTTTGGCCCTAACTTTAGGAGAAAATGGTACTCCTCCATCAACATGTCCTATCTCACTTTTGACCCAAGACCAAAGAGAGTATTTTGGTTCAATGTAAAATTAAAATAATGAAGTAACTGTGGGAAAATATTGGAGGATAGACATTGCTGACTGCTGCTTTTGAGAAGCAGAGGGAAAAACTCTGAAAGGGAAAACTCCCCCATGGCAACTCTGTCACACGTTCGTACTTGGCGTGGCAGCTACCTACTGTGTAGGCCCCCACACAAGGACAGTGATGGAGAGCTTTTGTCTGGCTTCAAACAAAGCTTGCTCAGCTGGCAGAAAAGGGGGTGTTTCGTACGGACAGCCACCGGGGCAAGGGAAAGGCATCAGAAGGGAAAAAAGGCTAAAAAAAAAAATAATCAGGAAGAACAGGTTCCAGAATGAGAGGGAGGAACAGGTGTCAAGCAAGGAGACAAAAGGGAAAAAACCCTCAAAGATGCTGTCTGAGTCGCAGTGATGGACTGTCACAGGAGCACGGGGACATCGACTTGGTGCTGGCGGTGGCTGGTGGCTGCTCCGCTGAAGGCTACCTAGCAGAAAAGTTTGCTGCACAGAGGAGGGCTCGGGGCGCACAGTGCCAAATAATCCAGCTCCCCTTCTCAAGGAAAAAAGGCTGAAGGGAGATGACCCACTGAATGACAACCTTTGCCAGGCACAAATAATTGATGCGGGAAGAAGTAATACTGTACGCCAGTACTGTAAAGGAGCATTCTCAAAGGAAGTGGGTAACAGAGAGCAGATAATTGCAATATATCACAATATAACACACAGTACCATATACTGAAGTGTCTATATGTGTGCTTAATTTCATCTCAAACAGTTCAGAGTTTGCAAATCACCCTTGTGAAGGTTTAGCTGCACACCTTCCATTTGTACAAGCAGACTGCTGCCTGCATCCCATAAATCGCCTTACAATTCCCAGACCTTTGATATCCTACAATACAACCCACTGGGATAAAACAAGAATAGTCGGAAGTCATAGCCCTGCCTCTGTTGGATGGGATCTGATACTATTTTGATACTATTTGGACATCCTAAGCTTGAACTATGGAACCTTTTCTGGAGGTCAGCAGCTTCTTTACAACATGGATTCAATGTCCTTGGTGGGTGGCATATGTGCAATGGGCCATGAGAAATGCTCATAGTGTTGAGATTAAATTAACCTCCCAGGCTAGAAGAAATATAATTCTAATTTATAACCTAACTGTGGTGATTATTAACTCATTCCCCTCTCCACTCACATAGATTTTATTTCTATTCTTCCTCCAACACATCCTGTTAGATAGAGAGGGAACAAGGCCACACACAACTTAAGGAGAAAAGTGGGGGTTTGGTTAAAATTGCTCTTTGGAGGGAAACTTAGACAGTTCTTTTTACTGTAGAGCTATTAGCACCTGGATGGGTTACAGCATGTTTTAAAGAAGGAGAGAAGTGTGTACCACCAGTATGGTGGGCTAAAAAGCCAGTAGCAGAAATTAGTGTTAAAATCTCCTAATGGATATTAATCCAATATATTATAAGGATGATAATAGTGTAGATACTAAAGAGTACCTCTGTGTTTTCAGAAGCAGGTGCTCATTGTGCGTAAGTAATGACAGATACACTGGCTGTAGTGGAGCTGTGCTGATTTACACCAGGTCTGAGCAAGAAGTCTGAAAGCTTGGAAGTTATTTGGCAGAAAGAAAACCAGTGAATGGGAGGGGCACACATTATAACAAAGAATTTGAATGAACAGCTGTGTGTGAGGGCAGTATGAAATAAACTCAGCAGAGGGGAATCCAGAAGCTCTTACAAGGGATTGCATCTAAGACGAAGGCAATTCTGAAAGCTTTATGTTATTTTTTCCTTGTGAGAACTCAGATGTGGGTTTCCATTTTGCATTATAACCTTTTTAAATACATTCCAGGTGATGCACCGGGAACTCAGGTTTTCCATCCTCAGTGCCATCCCCCCATATATGCAGTGGGCCCTGACTTCCCTCATGGAAAAGCTTACCTTCTGCAAATGACAAAAAGATGCATACACCTGTAGATTTAAACAGCAAAAGACAAGGATTTAACCACCCCTTCCCCATCACTTCCTTTACTTTACAGAGTTGAATATCACCTCATGAAAACTCTGATGATAAAGCCTTTGCTTTACCAGAGACCTGATTGTAGGTGAGTGGGAAAAGAGAGTGAAGCTTACAACATAGCACACTCTANTGCAATGAAAAATCAATTCACAGAAAGTTTAGGCTCAACTGCACTTATTGGCTGTGAACAAGCTGTCAAATTATCTTGGTAGGAAGCTGCACTGAGGTATTGTCCTTAATTGCTCTGATAATGCTCCGTTTTGACAGCTGCAATACCTGGTTCAACATCCCTGCTAACAAAAAAGTCAACCATTAAGTATGTTTTCTTAAACAGTGACTGATAAGTTGTTATCTTTCAGCATCTCCAGCTAATTAGACATCACGAGTCAAAGTTAATTTGGTGGAAAA
This sequence comes from Stercorarius parasiticus, assembly GCA_013396915.1. Taxonomy (NCBI): domain Eukaryota; kingdom Metazoa; phylum Chordata; class Aves; order Charadriiformes; family Stercorariidae; genus Stercorarius; species Stercorarius parasiticus. The sequence continues at coordinate 528,140 of VWZL01001206.1, forward strand.
CATTTCTCGACTTAATGACATTTATGGGCAATTAGGCACGTTGCAGAAAGGAATACACATTTACATTTCAGCCTATTTCCAGTGCTTAACAAGAACCCACCTCTTTCTCCACTGGAGATTTCTCATTCTCTGAGGAATACCTTGGATGCAGACACCGCAGGTCCTCTTGTTTTTCTGGAAACCAGCAATCACTCGCGTGAAACAAGCTACCACACAGTAATAAGGCACACACAGAGAAAAAATTAGGTGCAATAAAAGCATTTACGCTGTTTAGGCTCATGTCTTGTCATGGCGAGAATTGTGCTTAACTCCATAGTAGTAACGTACCGTATGTCTCTGAGAAATGTTCGTAGTCCTAAAGCCTTTATGTGAAGTTCGACAGAGGATTTGGAAAAGCAACATATGAACTTTTACTGAAGGAGAAGACAGAATGTAATTTGTTTCTCTCTAGCTGCTGTGGGCTGAGGAAGCTGGGGAGGAAAATCAGTAGTGGTCCTTGCTAGTTACGGGTGGGCACGGGCACCCATGTGCCCCCCTCTTGCCCTCGGGCAAGGACGTGGCAGAATTTGGGAGGCGCTGCCCATCTGCCACCTCCTGGCATGGGCAGGGGGCTGGCTTTTGCTTCTGCCACTCAGCAGAAAGCACCCTGTTGAGGCCACTGCCTGCTTCTGATTTTCACAAAAATTTGCAAAAATGTAGGCTTTGCATGTAGTGCCAGTGTCATGTTTAGCTGAAACTGGTCAAGTCTGGCTCCAAAGGCCATGTGGGACAACAAATCCTGGTTATGACATCCCTTTTCCTGAGGAGTTCAGGCTAAACTGGAAAGGAAAGGCTGGCTGAGCGTGCAAAGATATCCTTCAGTTTCGCACTGCTGGCACAGGTCAGTTGCTCTGGACCCAGCCCTGGTGGGGCTGAGAGCTGAGGCCATGACTAGAGGCAGGTAAGCAAGGCCTTACACTTTTCTACTGGAGCCAGAAGCATCTCCAGAGCAAGCTGGAGGACCACCGAAACAAAATGTTTGGCAAAACTGTTTGACGAAGCCGGTGTGGGCAGATGCAGGTGAAAGCACAGTCTTCTAAGTCCTCCCTGCAATTTCAGATGAATAGCACCTGCAGGGAACAAACTGAGGTTTTCTGGGGTCTCACGCGTCGGGATCAGGTCTGGGCCCATTTTCCTTGGGCCCAGATTTTTTCTCTAAAACCGCATTGTTTTTAGAGTGCACGTTGACTGACCAAGAAGAATTCTGGTATATGGCATCTACAGCCAAATGGTGCAATCGTCTAACTTGGTGTTACTATCTGGAAAAATTAATTTATTTTAAACTAGATACCTGCAATGGCAAGAAAAAGTCACACCAGGTTTTTATCTCTGTTATATTTAGATAGGATTTCTTTATTCTGTTCTTTATATTTTTTTTCGCCACGGATCAACATACACCAAGTCTATGCTGGCACTTAAGAAATGGGCAATGATCATAGAATCATGGAATTATAGAATGGTTCGGGTTGGAAGGGACCTTAAAGATCATCTAGTTCCAACCCCCTGCCATGAGCAGGGACACCTCCCATTAGACCAGGCTGCTCAAAGCCCCATCCAGCCTGGCCTTGGGATGGGGCAGCCACAGCTTCCCTGGGCAACCTGTTCCATGATGTTAATCAACGACCTTCGGTAAGTGAAGCCAGGACTCGTGTAACTGTGTGTATAGGTGTGTGGTGGTCCCGGCAGATGAGGAGTTGCTGCCACCCTGGTACCGGGGAGGGGTGTGTGTGTGTATGTGTGTGTGCGTATTTGCTCCTGGAAGCAGGAAATCCACTTCGGAGTGGAGGAGGGCACAGGTGGGGTCTGAGGCCTTCATCCATTTGCTTGGCGTGCTCTACAACTCAGTAGATGTAAATAAGCAGCCTGGCATTTGTTAGCCGTGAAAAGCGGCACACTTTGCACGGATGGGCTTTATTTGCTGGAGCCGAGTATTAAATGTGTAATTTAACTGTAATTGTAAGTGCCGCTGACAGCCGCTGCTGCCGCCAGCGCCACGCCTGAACCATCCCTCCTTTCCATTCACCCACAGGCCACAAGCGGCACCGGCACCGGCTGCTGCCGCCGCGGGGGGACCGCCTGTTCGGGTGCGCTCGGTGTCCGGCGGCGGGGCGGCGGCACCTTCCCGGGGCACACCACCACGCCCCCGCTTCTCCCCGCCACCGGGACCATCCCCGCCGGCCGGGACATGCCGGGGCCGGCAGGCGGCGCTGCGGGTCGAGACAGGCGCGCGGCGGGGCGGGAGAGCGGGCGGCGGCGGGTTTCCGCTCCCCCGCGACCTCCCCGCGCTTTGTACCCCCCCGGCCAAAGCAGGGTCACCTAGAGCAGGTTGGACAGGAACACATCCAGGCAAGCTCTGAATATCTCCAGAGAAGGAGATTCCACACTCTGTCTGGGCAGCCTGTTCCAGTGCTCTGCCACCCTCAAAGTAAAGAAGTGGTTTCCTCGTGTTGAGATGGAATTTCCTGTGTTCCAGTTTGTGCCTGTTGCCCCTTGTCCTGTCGCTGGGCACCACTGAAAAGAGTCTGGCCCCATCCTCTTGACACCCGCCTTTAGATATTTATAAGCATTGACGAGATCCCTTCTCAGTCTTCTCTTCTGCAGGCTAAACAGGCCCAGGTCTCTCAGCCTTCCCTCATAAGAGAGGTGCTCCAGTCCCTGGTTCATCTTTGTAGCCCTCTGCTGGACTGTCTCCAGTAGTTCCCTGTCCTTGAACCAGGGAGCCCAGAGCTGGACACAGTAGTCCAGATGTGGCCTTACCAGGGCAGAGCAGAGGGGGAGGATGACCTCCCTCGACCTGCTGGCCACGCTCTTTTTAGTGCACCCCAGGTGATCGCTGGCGGCCTTAGCCACAAGGGTACATTGCTGCCTCATGGATCAGATCTAGAGCTCCCTGTGAGCCCCCTATAAGGGCTCCCTGATCTGTCCTGAGCTGTACCTGGGAAGCAAGTTGTAATAGTTGGGACTGGTTTTCAAGAATAAGAGTTCCTTACACATACTGCATGGTGGTGCTGACACCACCTTTGGTCGCCTCGGCTTAAGATCAAGTGGGTTTTCAGTTCACTGTTGAGTCATGGCATAAGATTTAACGCCACAAAGTAGGAATTTTCCAGGAATGCCCTGAAATCTCTCCTCCGGCTCACTCCTTTGTACGCTTCCAAATTGTAGAGGCACCGGGGTGTCAGTCTGGATAACAGAGGGCTACCCAAAACATTGCTCGAAGCCACAGAATGCTGTGCTTCTGCCTCTCCGTCCTCCTGCCGACGCACCTCAGCCTCTCCTCTTTCCTTCAGCCCACCTCTTTTTCAGCATTTACTTTTTAGCTGTTCCCTGTGTTGTGTTCCCCTCCACTCCCACAGAACGTTCCTCTCCCTGCGGGCATTGCCCGGGGTGTGCAAGTGAGGCACCAACTCGGGGTGCTGGGCAGCATCCTCCCCACAAAGGGAGACTTCCATTAAACGAAATGGGGCTGGACTGGGCCCTCCAGCATCTACATATGCTCCAGCCAACCTGTCCTGGGCTGTTGCTCCCACACGTCTCAGAGGCCTGTTTGATGGCAGCACCACCGAGAGAGAGAAGCCATACGGAGAAAAAGGTTTTGTGCGTCCTCTTTTGTACCCCAAGGAATTAATCTATTGGGAGACAAAGAGAATAAACACAGCACTTTATAACTTGAGAACAAAATACAGAACTTGGTGCTTAATGCTATCTTTTCTATACACTGTTCAGGAGGGAAGAGGGGACGGAGCCCTGCCCTGCCAGGGACATTTTAACACGTTGCAGCGCAAGTAAGAAAATGGTTATGTGGGCAAAGCATAACCAGTAATGGGTAAAGTATCCAGTAATGGATGGATGTTCACAAACAGGGATCAAATTTTGACTTCCTGGGTGACGCGTTGAATCCTGCACTCTTTCTGCCTCTGTTTTCCATCTGTAAAACGGAAATAAGAATTCACACAGCCAGCGTAAGCATGAATTCTGTTGGGTTTGGAGCGGGCCCATATAATCCTGTAATGGGGGTTGGATGTTGAGGGGTATTAGTAGTTTAGCGTAAATAAGTAAGTTTTAATTAGAGTAAATTACTTTGGATTGTATTACTTATTTGTGGGCTTCATGTCATTTTGGCTGCACACAGATGCCAGGGGGGGATAGGCTTGTTTTCCAAAGCTGGGTAGCCGATAAAGGACCCGTATGCCAGGCAGGAGAGCTGCATCTTCAGCTTTGTGTCGGGAGGGCAAGGAAGGTGTTGCAGGAAAGCTCTGGCCCTTGCAGCAGCAATTGCTGGGAATGCAAACTGGACAAAGGGAAGGTAGGATTTCTTCCCAGGGGTAGTTCTGATTTGTCACTGGCAGTGAAAAAGTTAAAACTCATAGGGTTATTCATGAATTCCGCTTTTTAAAAACATGTCCCATTAAAATGCAGATTTAGTCTTCCATTTGCAAAGAACATAGTTATTTCAAATTCTGTATGGGAATCCTTTTTGTATTTGTATCTTTTGGGTACAAAGTCCAGCTGCCTCTTGTGAGATTGCACATATCTCTTCAGATGTCAACAAATCATTGAAAAGTGTCAGAAAGGGGGAAATGAAAGATAATTATTCAAACCATGGAGAGCTACTTTGAAAGTGAATAGAATCTGTCAGATAGTCTTTTGAGAACAGCAGTTGGCTGCTTGTATTGGATATATTAAATGGACATATCTAGAGGCAAGTAACGCTGTTTTAGATTCTGATCGGTTTAAGTTGGAGGATTTTTCTGGTGGAGGTAGCTGAAACCACCAGAAATTTTTGAGGGGAAATTAGTTGGGAAGGTGTTATGTAGAGTTACAGTGACATATGAAAAGAAATAGAAAGCTCTGTAAATAAAATGCATGCCCTTTCAGCTAAAGAAACAGAAGCTTTACATATTTGTCTATGATATTTTGAGAGTGTAGTGGGATTAAGAACAAGGAGGATTTGACTAAAATGGAAATAAATAGGTTGGTGGCAGCGTAAAGGGGCATATTCCTGAAAGAACCATATCACAAAGAGCTTGGATAAATCACCATTATATCTGACTAGCACAATATTATTGAGAATTTGCTTAGACCTACACTCCTTGCTCTTACGAGCAGCCTCACGATGCTGACCCTTGAAGCTGCAAAACTCGCTCCTGTGAGTAACTTTCTGGATGCCCATTGAGATCTCCCACAGCCAAAGTCTGCAAGCAGACCAGAAATTTACCTCCTTTTTTTCCCTTGAGAAAGTTGAATGGATGATATTTCATAAGGAACGGAGTACAGCTCAGCAAAAGCCTTTCTGAAACTGCTGTAAATGCTTGCTACTGTATCTCCCAGGAAAGATGTTGATGTTTTTACTGTAACGCTGCAGTAACGATGAGCATCTGACAGGTATTCTGGACTATCAGCGAGTGCCGTGATGCAGGCTGAGGAGTGAGAGGCCGTCTGCGGGAGCTCTGTGATTTAACCACATCAATCCACATTCGCACGGTGCAACTACTGTAGGTAAAGAAGACGTGGAGCAAGTAAAAGGTGCAGAAAGAGGTACCAAAGGTGAATGAGAAATACATGCAGGTGGGAAGCTTGCAGCCAACATCTTTCAAGTTTATTTCTTTCAAGGGTTTTTTGTTTTTTTTTTCTTTCCTTTTTCATAGGGCTGTCTACCTTGCGCTTTTCCTGACTGTGCCAGCCTGTTCTAGGTTGTATGTAAATGGCAGAAAAACCTACAGCAGCATTACGTTACCTGTGCTCTTGTAGTACTTAATCCTCTGGAGAGGAAGACGGACTGTGAAGCAGGAGCGTCTGCCCCAGGCTGGGAATGGCTGGTGTGCCTGTGTGGGGTTTTTCTACTCCAGTGATTCCTCTTTCTCTCGTATGGCCCAGAAATGTTTTACCCGTGTCCTGCAGCTCCAGAGGGACTGCCAGTTCTGGCACATTGTATCTGCAGCACTTATTTCTGCTCTCCAGCATGAGATGGGCTCTCCCTGTCTCAGCCTCCATTTCTACCTTTTTACAGCAATCTAGCTTTCAGCTTTTGCCTCTTAAAAACCCGGCACACCTAGAAGCCCATCCCATGTGCAGGTGCTTTATCATAAGCACAATGACTCCTGTTGTCTACCAGATATTTTAAAATCCCTCCTGTCACAAGCCATCCCATCAGGTCAGGTCAGGTCATGGTGCCTAACAGACACAAACCGGAACACGATTGTGTCAAGGCCTAGATGCTCCAGGCAGCCTAATGGAAAATCTAACTGAAGTTTTCAAAGTAGGAATGTTTTTTTGCAAGCCTTGACCATAAGTCACAAAACTACATCTCATTAAAAAGTCTTCTTTATCCTTTTTTAATTCAACTGAATTTCCTAAATTGTCCATCAAGAGCAAATTGAAAGTCTATGCCTACATTGAATGTAATCTAATCCTGACCAGCATATCCCCTCCAAAAAAGCACAGGTGAACGGAAGTTTTTGCAACAGCTGGGCCATCTACAGATGTGCCCAAGCAAAAAGTTGAGGTCCAGATCTCAGCTCCTCCAAAAGCCAGGAAAGACCAATGATGGGGACTGGGTTCATGGCACTGCAGATGTCAAGGGTAGCCCTTGTAGAACCTGAAAACTCTCTCGTGAGTTCAAGCAGTTCAATAATTTTGGTTCAAGTCCTGCTCCTTTAATACTTTCCTTTTTATGATCCACACAGGTAAAAATGAATATAGCTTCCAGGTGTCAAAACACACCACCACGTGCACGCATAACCAGTGTGGGTTTTGCTTTGTTGGCTGAGTTAGTCACCCTCTTTCAGTGTTGTGGTGTTGTTATTTTTAGGAAAGGAACCTTGCAAATGATCAGAAATAGACTCCAGAGTCCTCAATATTATGTTTGTTTTCAACCCCCCCTGCCCTTACCCACAGGAAACTGGGGAGACTAGAGGATCAAACTGTCCATTTCCTTGCCCTGCCGGGAAAACCCCAACACTTTATGTACAATGGAAAAGAAATGTTTAAGTAGTGACCCGCAAAGTACCTACAGCGCACAGTATTTCTCCATTTCGTGCATTTTCTCCATAGGCTGAACTTTCTGGGACCCTGCTAAAGAGCCTTTTTTTTAGACCCTGCCCACTCTAGGCCCTGCAGCAACTTGCATGGCCAGCTCCAGCCCCTTTCCATTGAAGAATTGCCTACACAAAAATGGGAGCAACTTAGGTATGGTTTTGCTTAATTTTCTGCTGTGCTGACAAGAAGCACTTTCTCAAAGTGGAAGGCAACAACAGCAACTTCTTAAAACGCACTTTTTAAGGGAGGAGGCAAGTTAGGGGGTCACCTAACTAGGTCTTCTAGTAGATGAATCCTTGTCCCTGCCCTCTGCGGGCTGGGGCCATGTGCCTGGAGCTGTGCGGTGGCTCCACCAGCCTCCAATTTGGTTCCTTCCCAGTTGAACGTGGGGAGCAGTGACACCCACGGAGAGCATTGGGCATCTTCACGAGGGACTCCTCTCGCCCAGCTTCCTCCCACCTCCCGGGGGAACCTGTTGTGGGTTGAGATTCATCTTCTCTCTTTGTCAGCTGAGAGGGCTGCGGTGGGTTGGGCCACCCAACCCTTACACACCTGAAGCCAGGTGTGATGAATCCCGCTGCTGTTACTCGTCACACTGAATGGCTGGAGTTGCAATTTGGGAGAGAGGTAGCTCCGTCCCAACTGCTCATTATTTTACAGGAAAGGCAAATTTTATCCTTCCCCTTTCTCTGCTTTATCTCTTTGTATGCGGATGGCGTGCTAATAGGTGGCTAAATCAGCCCGGAATGCACATCTTTCCCTGCCCCGAGCGGGAGAGCTGCTGCCTGCTTTACGCCCTTTCTGTGGCTGGAAGCTCATGGCAGTGAGGGCTGGGAAGGAGATGGCACTTCTTTTTTAAAAAAAAAAATTCATTTTCTTTCTTATTCTATTCCACTGTCTAAAAATATAATTTAACTTCAGTGCAAAGTCATGGCTGATTTTTCCTTTAGGTTATCTCACTATTACTCTACAAAGGTAATGGGGAGTTACAGCAGATTTACTCCCCCCTAACGTACGGGGAGGAGACGCAGGGCTCGAATCAATCCAGTGCTACAGTTCAAAGGGATTAAAACAAGAGAGAGAAAGAGAGAAAGGGAAGAGCTGAAATGAAAGAAGTTTGAAAGAAACAAAAAAAAATTGCTGTCTTTGGGGAGCTATGTACTTTCTCCAGGGAGTTTTCCTACTAGATAATCTTTGAGATGGTGGAACAAGGTATTTAAATCTCTGCTTCGATACAGGAAAAGGAAGAAGAAAGTAAAGAGACAGCAAAAGGAAAAGGTGCCTTTTTTCTGGCAAAATAATCTACCTCTTAAAAAAACCCCCAAACTTGCTGTGTCCTACTGATAATTATGCCTTCAGCAAATGGTCTTTTAAATTCAAATGCATTTTTCCGCTGAGAAGCCAACACTTGGCCTTGAATAATCTTCTTCTTTCAACCTGGTAATGTTGGGGTTTTGTGCATGCATATACATATATATATAAAAAAATATATATATATTAAAATATATATATATATATAAATATATATATGAAGTTGTTGTGTTTGTGATGTATTTGAATGTTTGCTTTTCAGTGGGAACTGTGTCCTTGCCTGTGCAGGTCAACGGACCTGAGACCAAGAAAGCATCAATGAGAGCTCCCTGCTGGTCCAGATCAGTGGCACTGGCACCATGCCCCAAGACCAAAGCTTCTGCAGTATTTTTCAGGGTACTTTTACAGACTTCAAGGAAGCTTGCAGGATATTTAATGCCAGGTGTTGTGTGGCTGAGAGGCCTGGGTCTGGAAACCTACGTGGGTAACAGGAGTGCCATGCCAAAAATGCGGCACTGTTTAATGATCTGTGCAGGAAAAGTTTAATCCTTTGGGTGCGAGGTTTATAATTCCACAGCGGATTAAGAGCCTTTGCCATTGAAAACTCTATGTTGGTGACTGATTTTTTTTATCTAACCTGGATTTGGGCCTGCAAACTGTATTTTCATATGAAAAGATGGAGTTTGGGTATTCAGGTGTTCAAGCTAAGCGTGCTAATACAAAGGCACTTTATGGATGAGGGAAAAAACAAAAAAGTGGGTAAAAAGAATTTCTGCTAAATTGAAAAGAGAGTTTTGAATTGGTCCTGAATTCTGTTCCAAAGAGCCAAGATAAAACCGGGCAAGATAGTCTGCTCCTGATTTTATTTTCAGTTCACTGTAATTACAGTTCTGATGCTATGTTCGCTGCAAAGAAGAGCCCGCTTGACCTGTGCGAGGCGAGTGTGCTTTTCCAGACAGGTGCTATCACTGTTTAGAAAATAGAGCCTTTTCGTGCCTAGCACGAGGCTTGCTTCCCTTTCTGGACATGCCAAATTGATCCGAGTTATTACAATGAAGCAATTCCCTAGCAAAGGTGCCCCTCTCCCGTTTCTATCCTCTCCGACCACCTTTGGCTTTTAATACCTGTTGACCCATGGGTCTGACCCTGCCCCAGTGCCGGCAGTGCCCCAGTGAGAGGAACGACGGGCAGCAGTTGTGCCGGGCCGAAGGGACGTGCATGGCTGCTGGCACGCACTGCTGCCGGCATGCCCTCCTGTCACAGCGCCTTCCCGCTGCCCAGGCATTCCACTTCATAAACTGGGCCTTTGGCTTGCCTTTAGTCATCCGGGTTACAGTGAAGCGTTCCCACAAAGCCCCTAAACATCCGCACATCGCTAGCATTGTCCCTGTAAAAGGATTAGCCTCCTTAATTAGATCTATTCGTCCCCTTTTTACGAACGTGTCTCTAAGAGATGGGGTGGTAGGAGCGCCATACCGGTGAAGATAAATTGTCTCCTTTGAGAGCACGACGTTTCTGCCATTGAGGCGGGCCCTTTGCCGGCGTCCTTGTTTTGCCCCATGAAGCCGCCATTCAGGTACAGTGGGGCTGAGGGTGCCTTGTTCAAGCTCAGAAACTATTTGTGAGGCCGTGGCAGACTTGGACTTTCCAACTGGCACCGAGGAGAAAGAGACGCTTGTTTCCCCGCTATCGGGG
>VWZL01001206.1:538321-555446 GCA_013396915.1 Stercorarius parasiticus
GGGGGAGAAAAAAAAACACCCCAGAAACCAGAAGGGGGCCGGTGCAGGTGGTGCTCCATCAGTAAAACGCTGTTGGGAAGAAAAGCTTGCAGGTGCTGGCTCTGAAAATGGACGGGTGCTTCCTGGGCCCGGGGCGAGCTGAAGAGGACTGCCAAGGCCAGACAGAACCGCTCTGTTGCCTTAAGAGTGCATAAAAAAAGATGTTTCAATGCTGTCGTCGGATCTGGGTGGTTTGCCACGGAGGACAAAAAGTCTCCTGTAAAATTGGATTTAAATAGTCCTATCTCACTTGTGCTCTGGGTGACCAGATTCAATTGTGCCGGTGTCCCCTCTGCAGTATGATATCATAGCTTCAGAGGAAGGCTTTATTTAGAGGTCACATTAGTTTGTCCTGTGGATGTAATCATTTTTTGTGTCACGGACAATGTTTTACTGTGAAGATATGGGCCAGATGGCTCAGCCACTTGCAGTCCGGAGTTAAACAGGCTCTTTATTGTGGGTGAATAAACAGAACCTATTGTCCCCAGCTCGTGAAACTCTAGTGTCCACCGCCGGGTAAAGATGAAGTATGAAATTTTCACGGCTGAGGGAAGAATATGTAAAACAACAAGTAAAAGGGGTGTGGGCTTCCAAAACATATCCTCATTGTCCCTTCTGTGTTTTTTTTTTTTTCTCTTGGTAAATACCCGTGAGGTATTTCCATGCCTTGCCATTGTCCGATGTTGCTAAGCGCTTGGGTCCCCCTCATCCTCTGCCCCCAGCCTAGCGAGCATCTTCCATCACGACTGCCCCCCCGGTGGGGCTGTGGGGCTGGGGAGCATCACCCCAGGATTTCCTGCTCCTAGCCCCCTGTACGGGTGTGGTGTCTTAGCAGGTAGATCACTGCCAAGTCCTCCTCTGGTTATTTATTGGTTTATATCCCCAAAAGCTCCCCCTTGGCCGTGACTCTCCCTTGAGCTGGTAGCACATAGAGTGCTGGCCGGCAAGCGAGTAGGGAAAAAGATATTTTCTTCCAGACCAAAGAGTTCAAATTCATTTTTTCCCCCATATTTCTCCCCCCTCCCCAAGCCCGGCATAGTAATTCTGAGGGGGTTTTTTCCTAAAGAAAACATACATTTTCTGTTTAAACTCACCCTATCCATAGTTTCCTACGTGGCAATGTCAGAAGTATTTCTTTCCTCTCTCTAATTGCAACCAAAGCCAACCTTGACTGGCAAGGAGAAAGTCCCTGACAGGTTTGGGTTCAGTCCAGACCTTCTCAGAGAGTCTGTCAGCCAACTGTTTGACAGTATGCAAATGTATGCAAATGGGGGGACACTGGCCGAACACCTGCAGAAAGTGTCCATTCCCCACTCCCGCTATGCTCTACCTCCTCCGCACGTGGGGGCTTTGAAACTCTGCTTCGTCTCCCTCTGTCAGATTATTACGCGTTCGTCAGCAGAATGTGGGGCTGGTGAAAACCGCGCTCTTTGTCCTGCCGGGCGGCAGAGCCCCATGTGGAAGGGCCAGTGCCAGGAATGGTGCGATGGCTTCCATCCAGCCCTTGTGAATCCTCCTTTCTGTCTTTTAGGACCTTCCCTTCAAGCATCCCAACCCTTTTGGGGTTGCCCGTGTCAAGGAAGGCCTTCTGTTTTCCTGGGAGTAAAGACATCATGTCGGTGGAGTCTCCGCCGAACAAAAAGGCTCTTTCTCGCCAGCAGCTGGAGCGCAGGGCTGCGAGGAGCTGTGCAAGTGCTGCATGAAAACCTGCGGCCGACTCCAACCGGTGTGGGAGGGAGAGATGGAGGGAGGACGGAAGGAAGGAAGGAGAGGCACCTTGAATAAAGCAAAGTTGCCAGCCGTGTACTGACTGCCGAAGAGAAATGCCGGCTGCTGCAGCCATCGGGAGCAGCTGCAGGTCTCCTGTGTGTCCCCATGGAGCAGGCCCTGGAGAGCTGAAGGGTCTGGCAAGGTCTGGCAGGGGGAACTCCATGTGCATGGGGGATACTGGGTGTTTTGTTCCCCTAAGTTTATGCAGTGGGAAGGAGAGGGAGGGAGGGAGGCATTTTGGGGTGCTCCTTAAATAGAGAAGGGCTGCAAATTTGGGAAAGTTTGGGACCTTCAGCCTGAATCCAGACCCTGGCTGGGAAAATTGCTGGGTTTTGAGAACATGCTGGTTAGATCAAGGACATATATTCCCCACCAACTTCTAGTCAAAGGGGAGTGTGAGCCCTTCCAAATCCTGTATAGCAAGTTCAGTTTTAGATAGCTAAACATCTGAGCCAGTGGTGATCAGGTGATGGGTCTGAAGACGAAACGGAGACATGGCCCTCCAGCTCCCAGAGAGCTCACTGCTGAGACTGGACCACAACCTGCATCAGCTCTGACTGCTGTTGGGGCAGCAGGCACCTTCCCCTGATCCATGGTCTCAATTAAAAATCGCTAGCCTGATGCCAACACTGGGCCTCCTATGTGTGTCTGACTCTATCATATGCAACTGCATGGCTATAAAGTCATAACCCACAGGTGCTGACCCTGTGGTAATCTGCGGCTAAACATGTTCTGTGCCGTAAGACTGATATTACATCACAGGGATGGTTAAATCAGGGCTCCTAGGGCTGCCTGGAGAGACCTGTGCCAACGGGGGTAGGATCTGGACTTCGCTCTGTTGCTTGCATTAGGAGAAGCCAGGTCATGCTGGACTTGAAACCCATGTGGTAACATGTCAGTGGATATTTCAGAACTTGTTGAGCTTTGAGGATGAAAGTCCTACCTTCAGACTGACAAAATATGAGAAACGCCTCAAGCTTGTGATACCAGTGGCCTTGGAAATGCAGGCAGGATTCTGCTGAAAGCCAGGTGGACTTAAAGTGGTCGGTAATTGTTCCTAAGGCTTTTTCTTTGGCTGGGGATGAATAAGAACTGGGCTGTTGTGCAGGGATGTGGATGGACAGTTAGTAGAGTGCGTACCAGAGCCCCTCTGGCACCAGCTTTGTCATCTGCTCCCCTGGAATAGGACATTCAGAGAGACCTGCTCTAATTCTCACTGCACCATATGGAAATCAGTTCACGCTTTCTCCGGAGAGAGAAAATAAGTGCTTCTACTTTCTGGCCTTTTTTTTTCTTTTCTTTTTTTTTTTTCTTTTTTCTCCTTCTTACACTTTGGAGCCCAAGGTAGCTGCATTTAGCAGCTTTAGTGTCCTTTCATTGCTGCTGCTTGCAGGGTTGTGGTCACTCAGGCAGCAGTAACTTTGAAAAAATGACCCGTCTACACCCAAACAATAACAGAATCCCCCTTTTTATGTTGGCAACGCCCACCGCTTTCTCTTCGCTTCAAGACTCCCCACGTAGACGCAACTGTTTGACCAGCCTTCTTCTGAACAACTTAATTAAGCAAAAGAAAAAGTGTCAGTTTCTGCCAACCTCACAAAAACAGAGCTGTGGGGGTAAAAAGGGGACGCGGCATCAGCCCGCATTCCTCAACGGGCTAACGAAGGGAGACCCTCGCTTTGCAGCGCTGCCAGGCATAGCCAGGGTTATCACGACATACCACTTCGCCCCCTGCTCTGGCAGTGATGGGAGATGGTATGACCCGTGTCCTGTGTCCCGCAGGTGCCCAGGTGCCCCAGGAAGTGCCAGGCACTTGGCACGGCCGGAGGCACATGTGTGTGCCTCTTCCCGTTGGAGTCAGCCTGGGGGATCGAGGAATTTTCTAAACTGCATGGAAAGGGGACCCCCTTTTTTCCTCTCAGGCCCAGGTGAGAGCTTAGCAGAACAAACTGCTTGTGCTCCCAGGTCAACTCTGGAGGCTCCCGAATTTCCCTGCACCTGTGCTGAGAGCTGGGCGGATGTGTGTTGCACACGTGGATCTTGCGGCTATTGCAAAAGCTCCCTTCCCCAAGCAAAAATGACAGAAGAGGATAGCACTTATTGCTTTTCCTTCAGACTTATTGCTTTTCCTTCAGAGATCTGCTCCATGTGCATTGGTAGCATCCTCTTTTTAGGCTGGCGAGGCTGCTCCTTACCCAGCCAGCTGCTCTCTGTCCAAGGAAAGGGATGAGGCTCTTACCTCGAGTGCTTCAAGGGCCTGAACTTTCATTGCTTTTTTTTTCCTGAGGGCAAAAAGTTGCTCTTAACCGAGGAGGGAATGAGGGAACAGAACTGTCTCCCTGAGTTATGTTCTCCCCTTCTGTCTTTATCTCCATTAAAAGAGCATAAATTCATTTTAGGCTACAGTTCTGCAAAGGTCGGGGGCTGCTCTGACTTTGCACAGAGCGCCTACCGCCCCTGAAATCAATGGGCCGGCTGTTCCCCCCACACAAGCGGAGCGCACATGTGGGTCTTTGAAGGACCACAGCTTTATCCGGAGGAGAGTTAGGCTTGGGTTGTTTCTTTTCAGATCCACACGGCGTTTTTCTTGCACGTTGCCCTATTCTCTCCCACCCCAGCCACCTCTCTTTAGTCGTAGCTGGCAGGCAGGAGTCGGCATACTTCTGAGCAGTCCTCTAGTCCACAAACCAGACCGATAATTTTTTTTTTAAATTATAAAAATTAACAAAGCAAAATGGGTCTCCAAGCCCTTAAATGCTTTGCTATATTTTCTTGGCCTCTTCCAGTCCTGACATACCCTCTTGTTTAAGAATAAAGGAAGCCAGCCGTCAGAAAGTTACGTTCCCAAAGCAGTGCCATCTCTTGTAAATGAAAGTGTTTTGTCCCCCTTTGAATCCTGAGACGAGAACAAATCCGGCAGATGCTGGGCCATGTTTTGCTGGATGGGACTGAAATGCAAGGTCAAAAGCCCCGCTCGAGATGCGAGCCGGCACCAGCACAAACCTCAAACACTGTGGCACCTTGAGACCCAGAAAACTCCCTCGCGCTGGCAGGGGCAGACACGCACACAGACACAAATGCACACACAGACACACAGAGTGACTGATGGCATTGTCGCTGCAGTGCTTGGGATGCAGCGGCAGGCGGTGGCAGCCTGCAACCCCTGGCAGACAAAACTGACTTTGGGGTGCAAGCGCGCGCTGGTTTTCAGCTGATTACACAGCCCAGAGGTGCAAAGGGAACTTTTTATGGCATGCAGTGGTGCAGATGGGGCCGCTGCCCCATGGAAAGCAGCGGAGTCGGCCGGAGCAAATTGTGCCGGCTTTTCACGGCGTTAAGAGCTTAAAGCAAAGGGGCGTTTGCTCACCAGCACGCCGGCGTTGCCTGCGAAATGACAACCACTCCAATATTAAAGGGTAAAGAAGTGAGAAACCTTTCTTCGCAGCCTCCGACTGTTTCATTCTCTCGACACAACAGTACAGGATCGGCGGCCTTTTATTGTGATTAATATCTGGGAAGCTTCTTAACAAGGCTTAGCTTGATAGGTGGCTCTTGTTGGAGGAAATTTATGGCCTGGTACTTCCTTAGTGAGACTTCCCACGTTGAATTGTTGAACATTACTGACCCTGATGCCCAACACGAGGGGGTGGGGATTTACACAGATGTCTGGTAACTGTGGAAGGTGCAAAAATCCAGAAGAACAACCTGCATTACATCCATTGGAAGCGGCTGGTTAACAGAGGTCAGGGGGAGGCCCGAGCCAGTGTGTGAGCCTCAGTGTTTTGGTGCAGTTTGTTTTTTGATTAGTGCAGTTCATGACCGGGCCATCCCACCTGAATAACAATCAGTGTGATTCACAGCGGGCCAGGAGAGGGCAGGGACGCCCGCCGCGCCGCCCATATGGAGCCCAGCCCTGGGAAGTGCAGAACCTTCCCAAACCCAGATGGTTCGGCTTGACGGCTTTGGCAAGGCACCAGCAATAACCTATGACGATATGAAATCATCAAGATCTCGACACCCCTCCCCCTGCCCCGCCACCTCCCACCACCCTCCACACACCTCTTTTCCCCTGCTCACTGCCCCCCCCGCCCCGCCTCCCTCCGACTGTATGTACAGAAACAAAGACATATGGGAAAGGGAGCGCGGCTGCGGATTAATGAACATGCATGAAATGGAGATCGGCTGCCACTTAACGATGCAGTCATTAAAAACTAGTGTCTGTGCATGCTTTTCTTATTTTAATTTTTTTTATTGTGTTTTTGGGGTTTTTTTTTGTTATTTTTGTTTAATCTGACATTATATTTGCCTTCATAAAGAAAAAGGCGAGCAGATGGGAGGGCAAGGCTGGGCCACTGGTGGCAGGAGGTTGTGAGCATCAATCCTTCCGTGCAGGCAGAGGTAAAGTGTTTGGGAGTGGCATGGGGAGCCTGTACCCTAACCCTCACTGCTGCCCTTCCTGCCGCTTGCCCATGAAAATCTCTACCTGCAACAACTAGTTCCCATTAACGCGGGTAGGCTGGGTTTCTCAGGGTAAATGGGATCATTACAATCAGCAGCAGCTGGAAGAGCCCGAGCAACACCTTAGAAATTAGTAAAATTAAGTCCTGGGTGCTGGTGGTGGCTGAACATCTCGCTGTTTCTGGGGAGGGCATGGGTGGGATGCACCTGGGGGATGGTGGGTGTTCAGGGTGGGAAGGGCGGGCACCGTGCCGGGTCAGCCAAGGTTTATGAGTGCCTCCACAGGAGCCTGTGGACAGGATTTGGTTTGCTGCCAGCAGCCAGGAGACCCTGCGGTGGGGGGACAGGGAAGAACCTTTTGACCAGCTGGTTTCAGAAAGACATGTAGACCTTGGAGCAGGAGGGCTGGGGTTTAATGAATAAAGTGGCTCCAGCAAAGGGGTAGGTTTTATCTCAAAGGGTGCTTGTTCAGGAGAATATATGAAACAGGAGGAGAGGAAACGCTGCTGAGAAGCCACCAGCCTGAAGACCTCCTTCTGCCTCCTTCATTTGCCCGCCCCCTCCCAAAAGGCACCGCTTTCTTCCCCCTCCTACTCCATCATTGCTCTGTTCTTGAAAATTCCTGCTCTGGATATTAGCAGTAAAGCCAAGACCTGTGCATAGCCTGTGTTGACTATCACTGTCCTTCTGGGTAAAGTATAACATGTAAGTGGGATTCGGTGTATTATTTTATTTTTAAAATAATTCCTCCCCTCAAAACAATTGAATTCGTAATCCCAAGTTTCCAAACATACAAGATGAGAGATGCTTGGCCAAAGAACTAGAAGAAATCATTTACACAAATAGCTTGTACAGTGTCCTTTGAACATTGTGCTCTAAATCTTTTTAGTCTCATGAGTATTCATAGTGTTTTTCAAATAATTTGAAAGCGATTTCTTAATGAAGGCTAGAATATCCCTTTTAAACTTCTAAGTGCCGTTGTTTTTCTTTGATCACCTCTATACATTCCATATTCCAGCACCCTTCTCTCTGCTGCATATTCATGTCCTCAGGATAATTTAAAGGCATACTTGCATGTTTGACAGTGATAAATAAAACTCATCCATCATATAGCAGAACCTCTGGGGAAAATTAAATATCCCCAGTTTCAGCACCGTTACTGTCTGCATGATTATGAACCTGATCCAAAGCTCGTTGAACTGGAGGCAATATCTAATGAGACGGCAGAATATTTAGTCTTGGTTAAAAAGAAAGAAAACCCAAACAACTTCTTTTTGGCAGTTACAGACAGTGGGATGCTGCAAAACCTCACTGCTGACTGCCCGTCTTGCTAACCAAACATTGTGATTTCTTCTGGCTGCAACCTCGGTACATCTACAGAAGAAGATGGATGGAGGATCAGGTCTCTGCTCTGGCTCAGCACGCTGCCCACCTTATTTCTGTGAAAGGTGGGAATTTTGTTTGCCTGCGGGATATAAACAACATGTTTTTCCACACCTTTTTAGCATCATGGAAAGCAGTTCCACCTCGTGAAACTGTGGAAGGAAGGGCGCCTGACTCGAGGAGACCCGTGTGCTCGTCCTAGAGGTGCTGCTGCTCCTTAAAAATGTAAATATCAGACTATGTACCACCTGCCCTCCATGTCCCAGAAGCGATGCTGGTACCAATCCTCGCAGGAGCTCTCAGACATGGCAAAGTGTCATTAGATATGTATTACAGAGGGAGAAGCAAAGGAGAAGGAAACCTGCACCAGACCCAAACGTGTGCATCAGGTTAACTGGGATGGGAGCGAGGGCTCGCCCTGGCATTGATTTTCCTTTGCAAGCTGGTCCATCTGAAACTTGATGGGGTGTAGGAGGGATTCTCATGCTAGCCTTGGCACAGGCACTGAGCCCTGCCTGGCCGCTCAGCCTGAAACTCAATGGGTTGTTTGCAGTCAGGGTTTATTTGGGGAGGAGGGAGGCACCAGTTTGGGATGGGGAAGGTTTCATGGCCCTGTTTTCCCAGTCACTAAAACTACCCCAGCAACCAACTGCACCAGCAGAAGGAGGAGGCCTTGAAATCAAGTCGGTGACTTGATGGCGGGATGCTGGGATGCTTTTTTCTTGGATCCTGCCCATCCTCATGTCCCAGCCTGGATGGAGTGAACAAAAGACAAAGCTTCCCGGGGCCAGAGTTGGAGAGAAGCAACACCACGAGCTGGGGTGGGAGGGAAACATGGGGCAGGATTTACCTCACTTCCTTCAGGACTCCTGTGTCCCCTCGTCCATCCTAAGGTAGGTGTAGGGAAGGATGGGTGCCTCTGCACCACTCCTGTAAGTGCAAAAAAGAGAAAGGACAGCCAGTTTGGACCAGGCAGTTAATTTTGGGATGGCTGAAAGCAGATGTGATGGCTACCCAACCTTCATGATCATCTGAGGGAAGATGCTGTGCAGGAAGAAGACCTCTTTGCTGCTGAGCAAAGGCCTGAGGCAGCAGTGAAGGGCTGGAGGAGCTGAGGTGGGACACAGGGGAGGGCACGGCACAACCACATTTAGCTGTGCATTGCCAAGCCACCGGCCAGAGGGCAGGTAGCGGCACAATCACGTAAATCATGGCCAATGCTCCTAGGAAATTTACAGCTGACCAGTGAAAAATGAAATGGCCTGACCTTTCGCTTTGGGCTACAATGGCTGTGCTGCCACTGGCCCCGCTCCCCTCCGGACCGCTGGAGAGCCAGTTGCTATAGCTGTGACATTCCCCCCGCAGTTGCCTGAGAAACGTGCCCAAGCCCCTGGCCGACACCTCCCGCTCTCAGCATCCCCCCCTCCGGCACTCGAGATGCTTTATGTGCCGATCCCAGTGTCCGAAGGCACAGGCGGAGGTTAAGACCTTGTCCCGTATTCTGTCCCTACTTAGCAGGATCCCTCTTCAATGCTCTCACCCGGAGCAGGAGATGATCATGTTTAGTGACCTGTCACACTAGTACTTCAGGCTTTTGTTCTGGGAAATTGGCCTTCCTCTTTTCGAGGTGAGAGGATTTGGGCTGTGTCATTAGAGCCATCAGCCTGCCAAGGTTAAGGGAGCAAGGAGAGCAAGCTGTTTCTCCATGAGCAGCGGCGGGTCTGAAACGTCTCACCTCCTTTGAAGCAGAGGTTCCCATCCCGGCGGCATTAAAGCCGCCCCAGGATGGGAGGCAGAGGTCTCTGCCGCTCACGCTGGGTGGTAGGTGCCCAGGCAGAAAATGAGCTGCTCCCTAATCATCATGGGCATATTGCAAACCTCCATCCTGAGAGTTACTGCCTTGGTATCTTGGTGTCTGAAAAAGAAAAGGAAAAAGAAATAATCTCTGTCTGCCAACCAGAGCTGTAGACTCTGTTCCTCCCTTACTTAGCTGTGCCCTTGGCAAATTTTATCTGGGAGGACGATGGAAGGAGGACCAGGGATTTTAGGTCTCCCCTCCTAGAGAGCTTGTTTTAAAGACACTGGGTGCTTTCCTCCTACTCCCAGGAGGAATATCAAAACAGACCCTGAAAAAACCTGAAAACTGCTGAGTGAACTGTGACATCTTGAGGCACCTGGCAGTAATCTATCCTGTGGATGGATATACCCAAGCCATCCTGTGCCAGGGGAGGTGCTGTAACCCCCTGATAAACCTCACGCCTGGAGAGGGGCCATGCAGTGTGGGAGGGGGTCTCTTCTGCCTGCTTGGCGTGGGAGATGGGCAGCTGCCCTTTGCATGGCTTTGCCTTCTCCTGCCATGGCCTGGACCTCACTAGAGGTAGGTACATCCTTGACATGACCATCTCCTTGGGGTTAGAGGCAGGGTGGGTTGTACTCAGTGGGGTGGTAAGAGGTCGTGTCTCTGCCATCTGTCTCCTAGGAACAGTGTGCTTTTCTTAATGCCATGGTGTCAGCAGTGCATCACTGCCCACAGCTGCCTGGGAAAAAAAATGGGTGTTTCTGAAGTACCTTCACCCTCCTGGCCTGTTTTGTCCCCTTTTCTCCTACAGCCAGTCTTTGGAGTGCCAGACTGTGAAGGTTTTTGCTAGCTGCATTGCCAGCTTTGGCTCAGCAGCTCCCCTGGACTTTGTCTGGGGGAGTCTGTGGGTGGGAGCACTGAGGAGCAGGGATCTGGGTGGCCCAAGCCTAGGGTTGCGGCCAAGGATGCAGAGCAGGGCTTGGGCAGGGTCCCCAAGGGGAGACCCTGTGTAAAAGTACAGTCTTTGGAGGACCAGACTCCAGAGGAGCCACTCTGGGAGGTGCTGATCATGGCCACGGTTGAGTCCTTGGCCACCAATGTCTCTGATATTGCTGTGTACTGATGGAAGAGATTTTCTGCACTACTTTTTCAATTCACGTCCCCAGGGAAGGGAGCCTGTGGGCCTGGGTGCAAGCAAGAACATCATGGTGGTCTCTCTTAGCATTTTTGGGATGGAGCTGGACTCCAGGCTCTGTGCTGTGAGGATGACCTTGGATGCCTTGTGCTGAGGGAACAACCTGCCTGAGGGGACCTTTGAAGTTTCAAAGAGTCTTCCTGAAGATTCATCCCATGTGAGGTTGGTTGGAGCCTGCATGAGCACTTCCGCCAAGCTGCTGCTTCTCTCCCTGTGAGCTGCACTGGGTCGGCGTGGAGCGCTGATGTTTTAGATTTGGAAGTTACCTCGTTGATCTCAATTTTGTTGAGCGTGACTCAATGGCACCTAATCCTTTTTCTCCAACTTGTTCCTACTGAGGGTGCTGTTGGCGCTCTATGCCAACACAATCCCACTCCAAAGAGCTGTTGCTATTCCAGTCACCTGCTCCCATGTTCAATACCTGTTTGTACCACATGCAACGTAGTGCTACAACATTGCTGTTCCACCAGCCAGTAGCAGGGTAGTTTTGTATGCGTAGCAAGACTTATATCCACATTTCAGGTTCAGACCAAAGGCTGAGCATGCTTTCCACATAGTGACTGTGGAATAAGCTGGAATGGGAATTTATAGTACTTTGGCTCCACTGCAGTAACACTCCATGGTAAATTTAGGCAACTTACTTGTCAGTGGAAGAGTGGACTTGCATCCAGGCTGAGGGTGCCCAACATGCACCAGGGGCAAACACCAGGGAAAGCAAGCCATGCAAAACTGTCAAAAATGAGTGGGGTTTCAACATGGAGAGTCCCATCCAAGCCTTGAGCATTGCATATGCTCTCTCTTGATCTCCAGCCCAGTCAAATTGAGACTGACCCTGGGCAGGCAGAGCTGTTACCCCGGGGACACCAGGTCCAGCAGGGCTTGCTGGTCTCAGCCGGCTCAGTGGCAGAGGAACCCACAGGTGGCTTCGGATGATGAGCCAGGTCCAGCAAAAGCTTCGTAACTCAACAAGCAAAGCAAGTTGAGCGCTGGCAGCATTGGGCCCCACTGTGCGGCTTTCAGTGGTCCGTTTCTGGGTGAAGAAGGGAACCTGGGGCTGGGGAATGGTGGCACCACACATCCTCATTGGTGCCTCCACCAACAGCTTTGTAGAAGAACCGGGACATGCCTGGACAGTGCAACCCTGGTGTGGGAGCCCTGGGAGGAGGGAAGAAGGGAAGCGCGGGTGACATCAGGTGTCACGCTTGGACCTGCAGCGTGTGGCACCTCCCCGGGACGGTGAAAATGGATAGGTCGGGACAGCAGCTTTCTGTTGCGATCTGATTACAGCCTTTCTGTTCTTGCTGACCCTTTGCTGTGGGTTGTTTTTTTGTTTTGTTTTGTTGTTTTTTGTGGATTTTTTTTTACTTGAAAGAATTAAAAAGTACAGCTTCCATGAATAAATATAACTCTTAGCTCCATCTTATTAACTAAAAGCAATTTGGGGCTAAATACAGTGAATGTTAACAAAAAGCCAAGAATAGAAAATTGTTTAAGTGGCCAAAGAAACTTTCTCCTATTGTGATGCAAGCCAAGCTATGCCAGCTATATGTAAATGTATGCAGTAGGCTCTGTGCATGTGTCCACTTTGAAGTTGCCATCTGAATTTAATTCTGCCTTTGTGATTAAATCAGGCCATTACGTTTAATCTCACTTAATAGTAAGAAACGCTCTTTGTTGTTTTCTATAGGCAACATATTCTGCCCCTAACATATACAGCTTGGCATTCACACTTTACTATTAATCCCCGATGGCTGATAATTGCTTCATCTCCAAGTTCTCTGTCCAATTCACAAGGGAACTGATTGCAACTATTCTTCCCCTATACATTAATGCACTGTTTTGGTCTTACTTCTTTGGCTCAGTGAACCCTATCAAGCTGTCCACATTTTCTGGGCATGTGGGCGTATTGTAAGTTGTTAAATTAAATTCTGCGCTGACCCCCTAAACACCAGAATCTATTAGCGCTGCAAGTTAGCTGATTGACAAGTGGGGCTACTTTTCCACTCAAAAACCTGACATAAAAAAAACCCCTAGCTTAAATAAGGCTGAATATTTTGTTTCAAGTGAAAGTCTGAGGTCTTCTGCCTGCTGTCTTTCTACTTACAATTTCATTACTGCAGCAGGATCAATTGTATTATTACCGTGGTATTGTTTCATTGATCTTACATATGTCAGTCGGGAAATTTCTTTGGAAAAAAGACCAGCTATCTGGAAGATGTCTTTAGTTTCCTTGGATCTGGAAGCCCGTGCAGGATTTTTTTCCAAGTATATTCAGTTCAGAGAGCTGGGGTTTTTTGGGTTTCTCTTTTTTTTTTTTTCCTTCTCAGAAGGTGGCCCTAATTCGTAATTACTGAATTATGCCCAAGGAGCCTCAGACTGTCATTATTTTGCTAGAAATGTAAAAAAAAAAATCCCTGGTGCAGATTCCTGCAGGGAAACCAATTGAAAGAAACACTCGAGCTCCCCAGGAACAAATACCAGCAGTTTGGGTTTCCTTTCCTCTACCAAAAGCCTGCATTTAAACAGATACCTAGGCTTTTCCATCACAGAAGAAATAGACTGATATAGTGAAAAACACATATAAACAGGGTCTTACTTATTTCCACTGCTAGCAGTGTTATAATACCTTCCATAGCTGCTGAACAGGGACTGCAACTACATGTTATTTGATGAGTGACTGTCACAAGCTATTCGTATTTCAAAGTGTTGCAGTGGTATATGGCATTTCTTCACTCTGATTAGTTTTCATTGTGTTGACTGTTAAAATAGGTCTTCTGAAGTTGTCAGACAAAGTTTTTGAAGTACTGATTTGGGCCATGCGGACAGTGAGAAAATCTGAAATTTAATAGCAATGACTGTTTTTTTTTAAAGCTCACAGGTACGGAAAGGCTAAAACCCATCATGCATCACAGCAGAAGTTAACTGCTGACCAACATGGATTTAGAGGACGTGGCTGCAGACCGTCATTTGTAGTCACAGAATCATAAAAAATTGAGGTGGGAAGGGACTTTGGGAGGTCTGTGGTCCGACCTCTTGCTCTAAGCAGGGCTAACTTTGAAGTTATATCAGGGTGTTCAGGGTTTTGCTGATTTTGGTCCACTGCCTCTTGTCCTTTCGCTGCACGCCTCTGAGACGAGTCTGGCTCCATCTTTTCTGTAGCCTCCAGGTAATCAGCAAGAGACTGCTATTAGTCTCTCCTCAGGCTTTCCTTCTCTGGGCTAAATAAATCCAGTTCCCTGTCCCACAAGGATTAATTTTCTCTCTGGTCATAGAAAAGCATCCACAAGCACTGAACGTGGCTTCGTCAGTCACAACTGAGTCAAGTAGCAACCATATCCAGGTGGCACACAGCCCTGCCTCTTCTACGCCATAAGTGGTCATCCTCAAACCTCAGTCAGCTCCTTCATGGATGAAGGGAAAATGCTGTCACTGAATGTGAGCAAAGTGAAGGTTATAGTGATGGGTAGACAAAACCAAACAGAAAATTTTGCTGCTCCGGTGAAATTTCCCCACGTGCATTCACAGCTGGAGTTGGGGAGCCTCCCTGGTCTCCTCACATGTACCTTTCCTAACCTACCTTTTTACGATGGGCTAGCTACAAGATATTTTCCTGACCTGGCAGACGCCACTGAAAGAAGAGAGAAGGCTATTTTTATCATATTAGCATTCAAGTCACTTGAAAAATGCCACTCTGAGCCCCAGACAACCAGAAGTCAGAGGCTATTGCACAAATCTGTCAGGCTTTGAGCATTATCTAAGGTTAAAAATCTGCTCGCACTAATTTGTGATCTCTCTATATGCTAATTTGTGATCTCTCTATAATCAATTCCTAATAGAAGTGCTGTAAAAAAAAAATCCCAATAAATGCTAGCATAAAAAAATCATGTAGCTCAATATAAGTATTTTGTAATCTCCTTCCATAAGTTTAAAAATCTTGAGGAGTAGAAGATAATCCAAGTCTCATCTTTTCATTTCTTTCCACCTTTTCTCTTTACTTACAGGCCTTTAGTTCAGAATCAAATGCTTTATTTGCTTCACGTACTTTTTTGCCCCCGTTTTGTTGTTTGTTCAGGGTGGCTACAGTGAGACTGGTGTCAATTGATCACAGTGAAATCATTGTGATTTATTAGCCACTTGTAGAAAGGACAAAGCCAGTGTCACCCAGAGGGTCATAAATTTTTGTCTACATCAAGCACAAACAGAAGAGTGTCTTTTTTTTTGAACGTAGATGTGGCTCCAAAAGCTGTGGCTTGTATTTCTGCCATCATCTCCCAGAATCTCCTGCTATTCCTGTAGTTTAGAGCCAGCTACGTACTGTATTTCCATAACCAGGAGCACACATATGTTCTGGAGTTGAATGATTTATTCAGAGTGAACCTTCCCAGTGATTTTCAATAGTCCCCTCCAAATCTGCGTCTCTAAAACATTGCACAGATGCTTTTTAGTTTTATCCCGTTTCAGCCGTCTCTTTTGCGAGTAGTTACGTGGCTCCTGTGAGGCATTTTAATTAATTAATTTACATTGCTAGGTTGCCTCACACTGGCTTCGACAAAAGTCACTTTATTTACTTTATAAAATGATTGTGTCCTGCTGCACACCGTAATCTTGCCATAGGCAAGGAAATGGCTACGTGGGGGCTGGAGACTCTGCTCTTAAAGCAGGAATCCAACTCCGCGAGAGTAAAGGATTTTGTCCTGCTGGTTTCCAAGGACCACTCTAAGGAAAACTGGTAGGGAACGAGATTAATGCTCTAATTAAAGGAATGAGGAGGAAACCTGCTAGTTTTGTGTAAGAAGTGATTTGTATATCAATGAAGCCTTCAGAACTCCCACAGCCCCCAAATGTTGAATGTTGTTTAATAAATCAATAATGTCTTATTAAGTTACCCATCTATCCATCCAGGTAATTAGATAACTTTATTGGCATTTTCTCTGAACTCTGACACAGCGTATTTACATTACTTTGGATCAGACAGAGCATCAGAGCTACACTTGGTAAGGCTGGCCTAAGTTTCAAGTTGTTTTTTCATTTTTTGCATTAGAAATGACTCAGGTTAAAAGTCAACAAGAAGCAGTGTGGATGCTGGTGATTTGGGAGACACCCACAGAAAATCAATGTAGAGGTTTGTTTGGGAAACACCCACAAAAAATTGCTCCATGGCCTTTTAGTTCTGACCAAACTAAGAGAGCTTACAATGAAGCACGTACCTAGCAGTGCAACTGGTAGCTATAGAGTCCCAAATAAATTAAAAATAAATCATATTTATCCCCCCTGTGTTTAAAGACTAATTTAGGTTTTGAACTTCTCCCAGGCTGCCCAGCAGCTGCTTTGAGTTTGTTCTTAGCAAGAGACGGGGGACTGATGGCAATCCCTGGCCCAAGCCGTTTCAGATGCCTCCTTTAAGTGCTTCTTCTTACCCACAGCCTCATTTGTAGGAATACAGAAAAAAAATTATACCAACCTTAAAAGGACTTTGAAATCCCTGCATGTGAAGTATGCAATGATTTCGTCTTGCTGCTATTCTTATTGACAAACGTTTGCAGCATTTTGGTAATACAAAAGCATTGTTGACTCCATTGCAAAAGCAGAGAAGTGAGAAGTGTAACGAATAGGACCTGTCGATGCCGAAACGGCTGCCTGCAGAAACCTGAGCAGCAGCAGCATGGCAAGAAAGAGGCTTATGGTAAGTTGGGCTTTGAAGAGCTGCCTTTCATTTTATGTTCCGAGCCTGTGTTCCTGGGGCCTTTTACTCCTATTGCAGCAAAAGCCTCTTTACTCCCCTTGCGGCAAAAGCCTCCAGATCAGCTCCAAAGACTTTTTATTCCTAGAAGTGCTGCAACGTCTGCACAACCCTGAAAGCCTCATGGGGCTCTCTGAGTGCCCGGCGATGTCCTGCCCATACCAATGGTGCCAGCAAGCGCGTCCAGGCAGGGGGTGAATGCTTGGCAAGCCTTCCCCTGAAGTTGTTTCAAGCTGCCCAACCTGCATCTCGGATCTTGCCACCACCCAAGTTGTACAGTAACCATCTGGGCTGGCCCTGGGACAAAGTCACCATTTCTTTTTCCTGCACACTGGCAGTGCCAGCAGCAGGGACGACGCGCGGGTTTATATGGTTTCCAAGCTGTTCTCAGAGGACACATCCTTTCTCTCCAGGACTCCAGTACTGTCTGCGCTTAGCCTCATGGATCCAAATGTGGAACATCACCCCACTCTCCCTGCCACTGTCCCCCGGCGGGTTGCAGCCATGATACCCACACACTTCATCTGCCGAGTACGACAGCTGATTGTGGGACACCTGCAAACTGAGCAAAATAAGGCATTGCACCTGTAGCAGTTAATTATCACCCCTATTTATTATATAATTATTCAATATTGCAGAGTTGAGGCTGCCGAGCCAGTCACGGGCAGAAGGAGGGCGGGATGCAGGATAGCAGTGGAGGTGGGAGGGAGTTTTTTTTCTGCTTGTGACTGGGTTCCCCTTG
>VWZL01001206.1:555506-573349 GCA_013396915.1 Stercorarius parasiticus
CGCCCGCGCGGCGGCGGCGCTGGCCAATGGGAGGGCTGGCGCGGCGGGGAGCGGGCGCCCATTGGCTGAGGCGCAGCGGGTGCGGCGCCCAGGGAGACGGGGGCGAGGGCGGCGGGGGNGGGTGCCGGCAGGTAAAGCCCGTGGCTACTCTCAAACACGGTGCTCAAGTGCCCGGGCGTGTTACATGCACGGATTTCCAACGAGAAAGGCACGCAAAGGGGTTTTGAAGGATTCTCCCTATGCTTCGGTCTGGCGGTTGGAAGAAACGGGGAGATCATTCCATGTCCGGCGGTGGCTCGGGCTCGCAGCATGCAAAATCCTTCTGAGGAGCGAACATGCTGCTGGTGGGGAGGAGGAGAGACCTACTAATGAGTCCCGAAAAACACAGGAGTGGGGGACTGCCAGGGGCACCCTTTGGCATCCCTTCCCCACTTCCAAAAATCCCTGACAAATAGTAAATTGAAGACTCCTCTCCCAGAAGCACTTGTCTTCTCTCTTTTTGCCCACTGGTGGGGTTCTGCTGCTGGATGAAGTAGCAAGACCTGCAAACTGAAACTTTGCTCTCAATGTGAGTAGGCAGAGGGAGGGCAGGGAATTGTGCTTCCAGTGTTCGTGCTTGCTTTGGAAACACAGTGTACTCCATGTTCTCCTGGGGCTCCTCACCAAAACCTGCGCAGAAATACAGCATGGAGGAAAAAGCTAATAAGCATCCTGCAGACAGTAGAAAACATAAGGGAGTCTCTCCAAGAAGCTGCTGGGACTGAAGTTCCCAAGGGTGCTCTTTTTCTGAACAAACTGTCCATCACGTGGGCAAGCTTCCCTTTGGCAGGAGAAGAAGGGCATTGGGGTGGGTGAGGACCTGGTAGGGAATCAACTCTTCCCTGTGGGAGTCCCTGGCCAGAGGGAGCTGTATTGGGAGCCGTGGTGAAATGGGATCCTTTTCCTCCTTGTACCAAGTGAAACCAGAGAGGGGGTGAGAACTAAGCTTATAGGGCTTTCCTCATCCTCTTTTCCTCTTTCTTTGTTCCACATCCTGTTTGCAAACATTTCTCTGGTGGCAGCACCTTGAAGGTCGCAGGCAGGGGCATGCGTACACGATTTTGCCTTTGACTCAGAACCCTGGGCATGCACACAACTTTACCTTGTCCTCCTTCTCCTTCTCCTTCTCCTTCTCCTTCTCCTTCTTCTTCTCCTTCTAATCCTTCTCCTTCAAGGAACACATACAGGAGCACGTATACTGATCAATATAATGCATCAGGCTCAAAGCTGAAAAATTACTGCTTAGACTTCTGCTTCATTGCAGGGTTTTGTGTTTTGGTGGGTTTTTTTCTCCTAGAAGGGTATTTTTCAACCCTGAAAAAAAAGTGCATTAAAATCCAACAGGTTTGAGTATTGTTGCAAGAGTTCAATCCTGGTCACTACCACCCCACCCCCTTCTTTGCATTTCCCAGATCCCCCAGAGGAAAAGAAAGAATGAATGAAAGAAAGAAAAACCCTCAAAAAGAAAGCAGGGGTCTCCTCTCAGTCTCTCACGCTTGCAGGCTAGCTCCTGGCACGCTTATAGGCATGGCACACAGCCTCTTCTGTCGGCACAGACTTGGCAAACCTGGGCCAGGGCTGGCCTTACTCATTGTGTTCAGGTCACCTTCTTGATTACAGCAAAAAAAGGCGTTTGTGGTGGGTGACCGAATTGGCCACCCTACTAGACAGAAGGCAGAAGGAGAAAAAATAGGAAAGAAACAGGCAAATTAGTGTTGCGGGGAGAGGGGAGAATGACACCCAGGGGAGGAAGCAATACTGGCTGCCTCCTATTTATAAGTCAGCTCTTGCCTGGCGTTTTCTGGATGCTCATAAAGCTGTGATACAGCCTGGCTGCCCTGCTCCCTCCCTGGTGGGTCCTGCCGCCAGGGACACCTGCTGAGGGGTCCCATTGCCTTTGGGGGAGCACTCTGGGCATAGAGGCCACTGGCTCTGGATCCCCTCTCGCCACGCCGGGACCACTGCAGGGGACATGGCACCCCCACCTCTGTGGGTATTGCACACACACTCTAAATGTAATACATAAGTTCATGCCTTTCTTTTATGCTATATTGGGGAAGAGGTGGGAATTCAGCACATCACCAGGAGAGGCATGTACCTGAGCGAACACACCCTGTGGGGTTAGTAAAGAGGGTGATGTGTGTAGTAGCCATGGCAAATTCTTGCTTTTTCTCATGTTTTCCTATTAATAATCCGTTTTCAAAATGCAGGCAAATGAGCACAGCACCTGGGCAAAGGAGGGATTGAAAGTAATTTCTAAGTCAAACACAGTTATTGTTTCTGCTAAAATGCCACCACTCAAAAAGCAGACTCAAATCTCAGTTGCAAATAATTCTGTTGAGTGAATATTTATATTTTGCTGCAGACATCAGTAGCTTCTTGCGATGTTCTAGTAAAAAATACACAAGAATAATAGAAGTACATCACCTTGTAAGAGCTGGCTATACTCTGTTACAGCAAAACGCCTTAATGCAAAATGTATAGTTACCCACAGTTTTAACTCACTGAAAATAAATGAGGGAGAAAAAGTTAGAAGGGGTTTTTTTCTTTGCTAAACAGCTTGAAATAAGCAATCAAATACTCACTTGAATCACATTACATGATAGGAGATGTGTGCAAAATAATATCTAGCCTTTCACAAAATAAAGCCATGCCAGCAAGCTGTGAAATCACACACGCTAGTGTGTAAAATCCCTTTCAAAGCCTTGGCTTTCCTCACGAGAGCAGGAAATATTCTCGGAGGCTTTCTCGAGTCAGCAGCCTAAGCCAACAGCTATAGAGGGCTTACACCGATACAATCCAAAAGGACAATTTGCTTGGAAGCCTGTGGCTAATTTCAAGCACAATGCCCGATGTCATGGTCAGTTGTGCTGCAGAAAGTTGGCAGCTTGGCTCAGCCTCTCCCTCAGCCCGAAAAGATGCGAGCGTTTCTGGCCGAAGCCGCGCCGCTTATTGGATGTCCCAGACGGCTTCAAACGAGCCCTTTCATAGCGACACACGGCCAAGTGCGGGCAAAGAAACGACGGGAGAAACAAAGGTGGCTCTGAAGTCATTTCCCCGCGCTGAAGCCAGCCATCCGGTTTCACTCCTTCCCCATTGAGGGGCCAGAAAGCGGCAGGAAGAGATGGGCTGAAAGGGAACAAACCGGCCAAATGGGCTGGCAGGGAGGCAGCCAGGGACGGGGCCGCACCGGGAGAAACTCCCATTCTCCCTGCCCAGAAAGGGATGAATGATTAATTATAGGCATCCAAAAGGTAATAGATGTGGCGGGCCGGCGTCCTGCAGCCAAGTTCCTAGAGCACCTGCGAAAACAGGAGGCACCGGGAGACAAAGCCGCTCTCCCCCTTTATGGAGAGCACAGAGGGGTTCTGTTCCCCCCCTTCACCTGGTCCGCTTTCTGCTGGCTCAACCTCCTTGCAGCGCGGGCGATTTCCATGTCCACTTGCTGTATGTAGGAAGAAACGCCCCCCCGTCCGCAGAGGAAGGAAATGGGATGATCCCAGATGCCAAAAGGGAATGGGGAGGGGGGAGTCTGGGATCCAGCCCAGAGACTAGAGGATGCAAATCACAGATGTCGACTTTTTTTGTCTTTCCATAGCCTGACAGCTGGTGCACAAGGCCACTGCGCCCATAGGTACTAGAGACGGGATTTTCAGAGTAACCTGAAGAGAATTAGGCACTCAGATCCCACTGCAATTCAGCAGAGGCTGGCTGTTTGTCTCCCTTAGGCACATTTAAAAATCCCAGCCTGCCCTATGGATTCAGGATTCATCAAAGCAGAGAAGAACCTGCTAAACTGAAACACAAGTTGCAGGTGGTAAGGAGTACATACCTGGCTACTCCTAAAATTAGGATAAAAACATCTTTGTTTTTCCATTTGTTTTTGGCAGCAAGCTAGTAAGTTTTAAAAACATGATCTAACCACCCTCTGGCTCTGCAGGACGATGCTGTGAGTCCTCTCGCTTGTACCCCGTCTTCCCACTGCTGCTCCAGCTCCCAGCTGCACTCCCCACTCCCACCCTCCTCCTGGGACAGAGCAGTGCCTTCTTCTTGCCTCATCAAAATTCGGTTTTGCTTAAATTTGGGAGAAACCATGAACCAGACCTTCATCACCAGTGAGCACAAGGACCGACAACCCCCCCTGCCAGCTCCAGCCTGGTGTGGGCTGAATGCCTTGGGGAGGCGGGAGGTGAAACCCCACTTTCTGTGCGGCGTGGCTTGTGGTCCTCACCTGTCCTGCACCACTGGCTGTGCTGGGATTTGCCTGGCACTTCAGGCAAAACAATCTTTTCAGCAGTATGTCTTTAAGAAGGACATGGAGCTGTTGGAACGGGTGCAGAGGAGGGCCACAAAGATGATGAGAGGGCTGGAGCACCTCTGCTATGAAGACAGGCTGAGAGAATTGGGGTTGTTCAGCCTGGAGAAGAGAAGGCCCCAGGGAAACCTTATAGTGGCCTTCCAGTACCTAAAGGGGGCCAACAGAAGAGATGGGGAGGGACTCTTTATCAGGGAGCATAACGATAGGACACAGGGCAACAGCCTCAAACTGAAAGAGGGCAGATTTAGATTGGATATCAGGAAGAAATTCTTTACTGTGAGGGTGGTGAGACACTGGAACAGGTTGCCCAGAGAAGTTGTGGCTGCCCCATCCCTGGAAGTGTTCAAAGCCAGGCTGGATGGGGCTTTGAGCAGCCTGGTCTAGTGGGAGGTGTCCCTGCCCATGGCAGGGGGCTTGGAACTAGATGATCTTTAAGGTCCCTTCCAACCCGAACCATTCTGTGGTTCTGTGTGTGTGATTCCGTGTGACTGTGGTTTTTCTTGCAAGATTCGCAGAGGGGAATGCATGCTGGAGGGGGATGCTCGAACAGATGGCTTTAGGCCCAGATCTGCGATGCTGCACAGGCATCCCTTTCCGGGGGTCAGAGACATGTCTTAGGTGGCCACAGTGGAGAGCAAGGCAGGCGTGTGGGACCTAAAGGGTTGTCTACAACGGCAAGTTGGTGCAGTGTAAGGAATTCATGTGGTATATCAGTATGTGGTATCTACAGTGCTGCACATTGCAGCTCTGACTGGTTTTGTATGGGCTTCCCGGTAGAGACAGTGCCTGCAAGTCAGCATAATGAAGAACCTTAGGTCCTCAAGGCACTTTGCTAAATTGGATTTAGCTATCTAAGATGCTTAGGTTTTGCTTGTGGAGTGGACTGATGCCCAAATTCCCCTATATATCTGTCCTATATGTGGTCATTTGGTGGTGTGGGGAAGCAAAGCCCCTTTGAGAATCCCACTGGAGGAATAATGTGGAGAAGCAAGGCAGGCACCATAGCCTTTGCCTCGGAGAACAGTCAGTAAATGGATTCCTGTGCCTATTTGGTGAGGAAGATTTGGCAGAACAGGAAAAGTAAAAGTACCAAAGAGAGTGAAGGACCAGCCTCATGTTGCTGCAGATGGCACTGTAATAGTTTCCTTTTTATCATTTCCCTTCCTCTCTTTCTATTAGCCAACCTGTTAACGCTCATGGAGATGCAGCATCCTCACAGCAAGGCAAAGATACCTTTGGATTCAAGAGATGCTGGTGTGATGGAAAAGTTGCTTATCCATCCTGGCCTGGACAAACCTGCCTCCACCAAACACATACTGCCAAAAAAAAGCCTTTGAAGAAAGCAACCAGAGGCATCAGTCAGCCAAGAAGCCTGACACTTCTTTGCAAGTAAAGCTATGCAAAACACATCTCACTCACAAATACCTTCAAACGATCGTCTCAAAAAATGAGATAAAAATTACTCTGAATTTTTAAAATCATTTTATGCCTTGGGTGGGGTGCGCAGCAAGTGAGTACATGTGCAGGGGGAGGGGGCATGCACACCCCCGGCACAGCACACACCTTGCGGTGGTACCGGTGGGAAGCTCAGCCCCTGCTTCGGGCTCTCCCGGTGGGCTGGTGGTGCCTGTGTGGCTGGCTGAGAGCCACTGAGAGCCACGCGTGTGTGCCAATGGCATCGTGGGATGCTGCCAAGCCCTCCACCATTGGGCGCTGCCACGACAGATGTTGTATGCTAATGGCGGGGCAAGAGTCACAGACAAAGCCACTGGAGAGGCTCCTTGGTGGCACGGCACGAAAGAACCGTCCTCATCCTCGTGTGCGGGAGTGGCAGCGTGGCCACAGCCTTCCCCTCGGCCGCCGGTGGGTGCCCTCTCGCAGGAAGCACGCCGGAGCTCACCGAAGTGAGCGGGCTGCTCTTGCAGATCGCTTTTTTCCAGATGGTTGAAACACAGGGTGAACAATAGCCGGGACGGCATGGCAGGGCGCACTGCCGAAACCTCCCCCTGCATACAGAGCAGCGGCGGGGCCCGTAATTAGCCGCCCTGCTCATGTCAGGCTGAGACCGTTCCCATAAGGATGAATTCCCTCCCTGTTGCTCTGGGGGGGGGATGCTCAGCGAAGGGCGGGCCAGAGGGTCCCGGGATGGGAGGCAGTGGGGATTAGCTCGCAGTCTGGCCCGCCTTGCACGAGCCTTTGTGAGGATAAACAGAACAGTTTTATTTCCTTAAAGAGCAAACCTGGAAGAAGCATGTTCTGGCCTCTCGATAGAGGTGTCTGGAGTATTAGGCATTCTGGATGCGTGTGTGTGCGCATGTGAGCAGGGAACAAAAAAATACAAATAAAAAAGTCTCTAACTTTTCCTGTGCTGCCTTTGCCTGACAACACACATGGCAGCCCAGAGCAGCTATTTGCTTGCGCTGTTTCTAATCTAGTCTTTTTATCTACTCCTAATTTAAAAGTACTGAAATGGCATTAAAATTATCAGCGTCAAAACCTTCACTTGGCTCCTTGCACGCTCAGCTTCCCGGAGTTGCCTGATCCACAGCGTCTGCTTCACCTCACATGGCCCATGATGGTGCCCAGAGAGCAGAGGCAGGTGAGGAGAGTAAGGGCTAATTTTCACCAGTAACCTTGAAGCCAGCACGTTGGCTGGACCCTGTCTTTGCCATGGCCTCATGGCCTCAAGCAGCACCCTAGTTTCGAGGCCACTGCTGAAAACTTGTGCTGGAAGAAGATGAAAAGAGCTTTTGGCTGGGCTGAGGACACCAGGTAATTCCTTGCCCTCATCCTTCTGGTCATGCCACTGACCAGAGGGGACACCAGAAGTGAAGTCCCAGCGGCAAAACCCACCTGCCCTCCAGGCGCCGGAGTGGTGCTCGTCCCAGTGCAGAAGTGTCCATGGTTTGTGTGAAATATGGGTCCACACCCTGGGCCTTACGGAGCTCCTCTGGACTTTGGACTTTCTGCACCCCCTGCTCTGGAAAGATCATGTGTGTGTGTGTAGATCTCTGCTTCCCAGAAGACATTCAAAACACTGTAGCTTTTCTTCTCTTTAAAAAAATACAGAAGTATTATTTTAATGATAAAACTAGAAGTCCTGCCACCAACTCGGTTGAACAGCATCCACCTTGGAAAGCATTTGTCCAATGTGGTATTTCCAGGACGGTCACTGGTAGCAGGGTTTTCTCCCTCTTTCATCGCCCAGCACTGCCAGGATGATAAAAATGCAAGCTGCTGCCAGCAGCTGGGCTGGAAACTCACTCTTAACCGTCCTGTGGCAGCTCTCGTGTGGCTCGGCTGTGACAGTGGTGTGGGCAGAGACACCTAGCTGCCGTGGGGGACCCTCTCCCTCCGTGTGAGCAAAAGGCCAGCCAGATGCTGGGCTAATAGCGTATGCTGCAACAGCACTGAGAAATCGCTGAGAAAAATGCACACCTTGGGTTTGTTCCTACCTGCTCCAAGCTGCTGTATCCGGACTATGGGTCTCTGCTGCAGGCGGGCTGGCAATTAATTCCTGACAATTATCCCTCCCAGTTTCCCCAGACCATGCACCTTGCGTGGTGGTGGTGGTGGGGCTGATATCCCTCCCCGTCCGCCTCCCAGTTGGTAAGGTCTTGTTCTGGTCTGATGTGAAGGCATGGTCGGAAAGGCTTGTCATGATCTGCTTTCAGGTGAAGCACCCAACATACAGTGCCACAGAAAATGAAGCTGCTGAGGTGCTTGAAGGGGAATGTAGGGCTGGATTTTTGCAGGCTCGTAGCCAAATTGGATGTACCACCTGAGTGTTTTGGCGTGGTTGTGCTGTCTATGTGGACTGTACAGTGAAGGCAAAGACTGTTTTTCCTGAGATGTCCAGGTGCTCTGATGGTATATGGGGAAATACCATTCTCTCCATGCTCTGTCCTCATACCCTGTCTCTAAACCTCTGTCACTGCCTCCGGTCAGAGATCCTGAACTAACCGATCTGACTCACTGTCAGACATCCTCGTCTTCTCAAATCCCTTAATTTTGCTGAAGTTGTGCTTGGGCTTTTCTGATGAGGGAAAACATAGGCAAGAGGTGGGGGCCGAGCACATGTAAGAGGTGATGCCAGCTCGCCGGTGGTCTTCAGCCTGGGATTTGGAAACTTGAGCACATCCCTGTCCCACTCCAGGTCCGTGAGCTGAAAGGACGAGGCAGCGTGGTGGCCTCTCTGCAGCCCCTGCTCGCCCAAGCTTCCACCAGCGGGCTGTTTCTTTTTAATTTTGGGTCACCTTCAACCAACCTCCTGCCTGCCCTGTATAAAGTAAGCGTGGCTGGAGCCGGGAAGGAGAAAAAGAGCGAAGGCGGCGCCTGAGAAACCCCGATTCACGTCTGCAAAGTGATTGTGCTGCTCTTGGCAGTTGCAGGTGACAACCCTAACAAGTGCCCAGGAGCAGATGAGAAGTTTATGGGCTGTTAATAAACTGTAACCAATCGGTGAATGCCGGCGAGTTGTGTTCAAGCTGTTTGGGGCCACAGGTCCTTGGGAGAGCTTGCACTTGCTCTGCCTTTATTTCAACGTAGCAGAAACATGAAAGCATGTGGCAGACTCTTGATGTTTGTTACAGTGAATAGACATGTGTCCCTCACACTAGCATGTAGAATATCTAATTAAGTTACACAATGATAGCTTATACCCAGGGGCAGTCGCAAACAAGACGCTGTCACACTCTTAAGAACACAAACAAAATGAAAATTGCCTCTTTATACATTATAATGAATATGTTTTCAATACATTAAAAGTTCATTTACTAACAGACTCTGTAAGACTGGGTGGATTTCTGCTAATATAATTTCGGTTTTTTCAGGAGGATCAGTTTGTATGGTTAGGACTAGGGACAGGTTTGTTAATGAAGCTCCCAAGCATTTTTTCCCCAATAGACCTGAAAGAAGAAATGAAATCTTAATTGTGTGTTTATTGCGTTGTCTCAAGCAAATCCCGCTCTTCAGAGCCCCACCTCAGGCGGGGCTTCTCCCTTCTGCAGGACACGTATGCCGTGGATTTGTGTCTCCGTTTCTCCTCTCTCTTCTCTTGCATGTTTGCTGGGTGGCTTCAGGGGTTATCTCCCACTTCTGGATCGGGGATACGAGATGCCAAGGTCTGTATGACAGGATGGTGCTCGAGTAGCACCCAGGGGTAAGTCCTGACCTGGGTACAGCTTTTCCCGTGAGCATCCCAGATGGGTGATGCTTCCTTCCTCCCCGCCCCATGGCTACAAAACACTTCAAGCAGTGTAAAAGCTGCCTGGGGCATTGCAGCCCGTTCCTCTTCCCACTAGAGCGCTCCATTCCCATTAAGGCATTTTGGCACTTTTTCTACGTGGGAATAATTAAATTGCGCAACACCTGCGTGGGCAAGGTCTGCAGGTGTGGGGAGGGCTGTGGCTGTTTGGGGAGATTCCCGCAGACCTCCTCCCAGGCCTTGGTTAGGTGGCACTAAGCCATTCCCGGCACGCCAGTGCCGTGTGACAGACATGCTTGGGGAAAGCCCATCACTTCCATCTCTACATTCAGCATGACCAACAGGCAGGAAAAAAAAAGTCAGTCCCTGGGAGGCTTCTTCCTCTGTTTAACCCGGCTCTGGTTAAACCCTCGCTGAAAAGGATGAGCAAGCCGGGGGGCTGCTGCTGACGGGGAGTGCTGCCAAGCCGTGGGTTGGAGCTGCCCACTGTATGGTCCCCAGGTCACCCCGGGCTGTCCCTCCAGCACACAGACCTGCTCAACGTGGAGCACGTTGCCCTGTAGTATACCCAGGATATTTTATAGGAGGCAGGTGATTCCCCGAACCATCTTCAGGTGCTTAAAGAGGGGGCAGCTTTCAGAGGATGCCTGCTTAAGGCTCACGCAAGCTCAACTTCAGGTGGCTTGAACTGGCCGTCCTGGAAAGTCAGGAGCAGACAGGGAGGGTCCTGAGGGGTTAAAACCCCCCTCACAGCACCTCTGCCCCGGTGTCTGGCAGAGACACAGCCCCTGTGGGAAAACTAGTCCCAAAAAATGCATCCCGGTGAGCACAGGGGATGGGGCTGCAGCTACGCAGCCTCCCCTCTGACACCTGCTTTCTCAAGAGCCCTTCATTTTTTTTTTTTTCTCACCACACACATATACACGTTTTTTGCCCACCGTGGCTGGCGTTCTGGCTAGGAAAAAGATTTCCCCCATCCCTTCTGGGACACAACCTCCAGGCAAGGCTCCTTTCACCCCCGTCTTTGTGTGCCTTTTGTGCTGGGTGCTCCCTGCCGCCCGCAGCCCCGCAGAGAGCCGGCAGCCCGCCTGCTTTCCACTGTCGCTGGGAAGCTGGGGCTGTTGAGGGAAAACATTGGCTTCTGCCCGGCTCTTGGGATCGGCGGGCTTTCCTGGGTTTGGGACAGGGAATAGGTTCCTGCAGTCCCAGAGCGCTCAGCTCTGTGCGCTGCTCGTTGCAGAGGAAATCTCCTTTCTGTGTCACTTGAGCAGCATTAAAGAGTCAAATTATTTCTGCTGGGGGAAAGGAGTGGAGGGTGCGGAGAGAGAAACTTGGTGGGCTCTTCAGCACAGCCCCAAAATGAAGGCTGAGCACTGGAGCGGGGTGGCTGAATTCGCACCTTGGTGAGTTTTATTTCTCCCGCGGAGCACGCTGGCGGCTTTTACTGCCTGAGCTCAGCTCTTTGGAAGGAGTCTGTAGCCTTCCTACCCCTACGGTACATAAGTCTCCGGACTCCTTTCCCTTAAGCACAGCAAGCCAAACCCTGCTTGACTCCCTCAGGAGGAACAAAACAAGCTCCCTCCCCTTCCGAAACTCTGCTAATTTCCCAGTCAAAAGGATTTTTCTTATAAAAGTGACTAGCACCGTGACTGCTTTTGTAAAAAAAAAAAAAAAACAACAAAAAAGCACACCAAAAAGGAACTGTGTGGTTTTTTCTTTTTTTAAGCAGACAAAGACGTGTATAAATGTGCGTCTTATACATATATGTATATGTCTCTCTGAAAATAGCATTTAACAAATGCCTTCTGCATCTGCAGAATCCTCCAACAATCCTGACACTGTGATCAATCTGTAGGCTGGTGATGTTTGCTGACAGTGATTGATTGATTTTTCCTGCTAATAGGATCAACATTGGGAATATATTAAACTAAAAGGCACACTTCTGACTCGCAGGAAACACCCCGTGTATTGGGCCTGATCCAATTGTATTGGTTTTGGCAGCGGGATGCAATGATTGATGACAGGCAGGGAGTGGAGGGCTGCTCGGAAGAGGAGTCTGATTCCCTCAGCGCTCTCTCCATGTGCATGACACTGGTTTCCTGCTGGGACAGGGACAGGCATGAGAAGGGACAATGGAGCAGGGTGGCCCATCCAGATAACCTCTTCTAATGCATATGGTGAGATCTGACCTGCCAGTTCAAGAAGAGGAGGCAAAAAGCTGATGGGAAATTAATTCTCAGGAGTTTGTCAAGACATCTCCAACAAGTGAAGATAAATGGCAGAACAAAACTTCTAAAGCTAATCCCAAGAATGGGGATGAATGAAAAAGGGAAACACTCTTTTGCATTTACATCCATCTTTTAGGGTAAAAGGCTTGGGGTAAGGGCCGCGCTTTTGGAGGATCTCGACCCTGGGCCGTTTGTAACTCCTGAGAGGTTTGAGCACCCCCAGGGCTATTCAGGCCGTGTGTGTGGTGAACAGGCTGAGCAGTCACCTCTTGCTTTCTTGTTCTCAAGCTGATGGACCAGGAGCTTGCAAAAAACTTTCAGGTCCAGCCGTGTTGCCACTGAAAGCAATGTGAAACCTCTCTCACCTTCAGAAGCACCATCCAAGGAATAAGGTCAGCGAGATGGGAGTGAGTTTGGACTTTCGAAGGCTGAACCAGCAAGTACTTCATGCCCTTTTGCAGAGGTGGAGCTCGTATGGTTTCATGGCCCCATTGCCATCGTTATAATTACTGCCTCCCCTTAACAAATTTTAGTAGAAATATTTAAATATTATTAAATGCCTGTAGTGGAAAATTCAGTTTCGCTGACCCTGTGATCCCCCAGAGGGTTGGCAGACTCCAGTGTGCCCAAGACTTATTTTTAACCTACAGCCACCTGGGCTGGAAGTTTGGAAAGGACCAGCTCTCGTGGCTGGAGCCAGGCTTTTGGCAAACCTCCCTTCCCATCTCAACCCTTATGTGGGCAACCAGGTTTTCAGAAGCACAGGGCTGGGTTGTGGGTGCTGAGCATTTGCAGAGATGCTGGTAACTCTTCTGAAAATCTGGCCCTCAGCTGTGCGTTCAAAACTGCCTGAGCATTCAGAAATAATCTGGGTAACATTGAGTCATGGGCCCGGAGGTCCCCATCCCACGCGGAAGTGGAAACACCACTGCCACACAGGGAAACTGGAGCTATGCTGCAAGCACCATCTTGCAACACCAAGCAAGAGATGCTGACCTGGTGGCATCATCAGGGGCTGTTTGGCTCCTGTCACACCAGAGTCCTGAGGACCATCCTCTGGGGGATGGCTCAGACATTTTGCGGGCTGTCAGGGTACACAGGACATCAGCCTTTCACCTGTGGAAGTGTAAAAACAAGCCTTGTTTTCCAACAAGGGAAACAGCATCCCAGGGGTGTGCCACAG
This sequence comes from Stercorarius parasiticus, assembly GCA_013396915.1. NCBI lineage: Eukaryota > Metazoa > Chordata > Aves > Charadriiformes > Stercorariidae > Stercorarius > Stercorarius parasiticus. The sequence continues at coordinate 568,481 of VWZL01001206.1, forward strand.
CCCTAACTCTTGTCCCTGGAGCGATATCCCAGTTAACACGTGTCATGTCCAGCACCCTGGCTGTGGCGTGGGGGGATTGCAGTGATGTTCAGGGGGAGTTTGACCCCAGAATACCAATATGATGAAACTTTCAAGGGGAAAAAAAATAGGATTTTCTTTATCCAACTTATACGTATAACTAGATGCATGTAACCTGTGCTTGTGTACCTCACCCTGCCAGTGGCTCCTGCTCCAAGGCCCTAGTTTGTATTACTGGGGAGAGATTTGTAGAGGAACACATATTTCTGTGAAGACTGATATTTGGAAAGCTGTTGAGGGGGATTTGGATGCTCACTCCAAACTCACTCCAATTCATTCAAATGAAAAGGAAGGGAGTCTGCAGCCCCACGCAGGGGGGTCTGGCAGATCCCATCCCAAAGGGCTAAATTGGCAGCAAGCAGAGCTGGTGCCTTGATACCTCCCTGCAGGAAGAGGCATGTGCCTTGCAGAAGCCATGGGCCTGGAGGGTTTCTCAGCAGATTTTGGGCTACTTGGCCCAAAAATTGCCAAGCAGAAGCTGAAGAAGTCCCCTGTTGAAATTAGACAAGGACGCTGGGGGCGTGAATGTGGAGGAACTGTGTGGGTGCCCTGACACAGCCAACCTTTCCCTTCCCCTGCGCTTCCCTGACCACTGGCTGCCCCTCTCTCTGCTTTCTGTGCTATGCCTGGGAGAGTCAGTGAGGAGGGGAAGGGGGGAAAGGGAAGGGAGAAAGGGGAAGTGGGGAAGAAAGGAAAGAAAAGGGGAAAGTGAGGAAGAGCTTGGGGAAAGGGAAGGGGTAAGGGTGTGAGTGGGGCAATCGGAGGGAGCCATCTGGGCTGGGTTATGCGCGTGGGGGCTCCCTCCTCCTGTTGGGACACATCGCGGTAGACCTGAGACAGCCTAAAAAAGCAGGAGGAGCGTCAAGGGAGATGTCTGCCTGGCTTGCATGCTCAAATTCGGAGGAAGGGGGATCAGCGGGGCAGGGAGCTGAGAATTAGGATGGCCACTCCAGCTCAGAAGGGGGGCTGCAGGAAGGGCTGGGGGGCTGCCTGCGGGAGCAATGCGGGTCCCTTCCTGGCCTGGCTGGAAGCGCAGGTGACCCCCGGCAGCTCCGCCGGTGTGCGCTGAGCATATGGGCTCCCCCCATCTCCGTTCCCGTAACCCTATCTGGCCGGAGCCGCGGCTTCATCTGGGGGCAATGCAATCAGGGGAGCCCTGCGGGGCACTCCTTCGTGCAGGGCAGCATATGGGGAACAAGGCAGGCGGGAGGGCGCCGGGGGCCCGGCAAGGCGGCTAATTTCATTTGCAGGTAGCCCAGGAGGAGGGGGGCCGGGGGGATGCACAGCTGGCGGCCAAGCCCAGCTCAGTACGGCCCGGCCGAGGGGCTGTCGCCAGCCCCGGGGCTCCCTCCGCCGCTGGGGGGGCAGGGTGGATGCGCAGCCCCAACCTGACCGGAAGCGGGGTCCGGAGGGGGCCAGGCTGCCCTCGGTGTTTTTGCCACCGCGGGAGGCGGTGAGGCCGAAACGCCCCCGCAGAAGAGCTGGACCCCCATGGTATCCTCACAGGGTGGCCCCCCCGGCGCGATGCTGCCCGTTGGGGCTGCCCGAGGCCACCTGTTAGCGACGGGGAACGGCCCTCGGGGTGGGCGAGCGCAGTCGGGGGAGGCAGGCGAGCAGGATTTACCGGCTTCTGGACACTGCCGACTTTTGCATCTGTCAGGGTGCTAATTATTGCCTTTAATAGAGACAAAGAACAGCTTCCTAATGATGCTCCCTCTAATTCTCACCTGCTCCTGCCCTTCTTCCGCAGCAGCACTCCCTCGCCGGAGCCCTGCTAATTGGGAAAGCTGCTCTGCTTATTGCGGCCTCCCTACAGATGGGGGGTGGGGGGCGACAAGGACGACGACGGCAGGGCTGGGCCGGGGATGCAGGTGCACCGATAGCGGAGCTCCAGGGGCAAAACCGGGGGGCGGGGGGGCTGCCTCCTAAGCGGGGCTGACCTGACGGGAGCTCCTCATCCTCGCCCCGGCGCAGCGGGGCTCAGCATCCCCGGGGCGCCGCGGGATCCCCGCACTCCGACGGGGACTGGGGTGGTCTCTGCCCCCTTCTCCGGCCCAGCCCGGCCTTTGGCTTGCGGTGGAGCCTGGCAGAAGGGCGGCCGTCAGGGGGACCGTCCCAAGCCGCTGGCAGCCCCCTGTTTTGCACGACTTTCCCCCCCTGCTCCGGAGAAGGCAGAAGCAGAGGGTCTTGTACCGCAAGGATCGCCTGCAAAGACACAGACAGACACAGGGCTAGCAGCCTAAGGTGGCCTTAAGGCGAGGGCCAGTGCCAGCGCCCTCCTGGCCACTAAGGTCAGGACCAGCTCTCCTGTTGGAGAAGGCTCAGGGGCAATCAGCGGGATGCCCACCCCGCCTGTGGCCTGTCCCCATTCTCGGCGTTGGTCCCCGGGGCTTCATCCCTCCCGGCGTGAAATGGAGTTTGTTTGCTAAAATCCGTACTGAGTGTGCTGGGAAGGGGAGCTTCTCTCCGGGGGCTGGGTGTCTGTGGAGAAGGGTGGTGGTGGGGTACTTCCTCATCGTCACTGGGGGGGGTGCTGGGGTGTGGGGCACTCCTTTCCGAGCCCTGTTTCCCTTCTCTGAAAGGGTTGTCATGGGGTGGACCGCGGAAGGAAGGAGCAAACCCCGCAAGGCAAGGAGCCCGGAGGCCCTGTGGGGTCGGGACCGGCTCGCACCCCGCGGGGACCCCGGCCCGCCCCGGCCACCGGCCCACGGGGACCACGGCCGGCCCCGGCCGCCTGGGAACGTCTTCTCTTTACACATTAAAAAAAAAAGTCCTCCGGGTCCGGACTCACTCTCATTCCCAAAACCCACCAGTTTTGGGTGTCTGTGCGCCCAAAACTCCTCAATGGTCTGTTATTATATATAAATATATATATATATATGCTATTTTGTATTTATGCGCATGTAGCTAGCTGGCTATATTACATAGTTGTCCAGCCATTTATCGGTCTACAGAGAGAGAGAGAGAGGTGTGAGGATTTGCTTGGGCAATGACGGGGGTTTTGCTGTCTCCCTGCCCACCTGCAGCCCGGAGCGGGAGTGGCTCCCCCGGGGCGGACGGCGGGCAGGACCGTGGGAACGGCGCCTAGGGACCCCCGGTCTTCGTCCCAGTGTGTGTGTCCCCCTCCCCCCGCACCGGGGGGCAGCCGCCGGCGGCGGAGGCTGCCCACCTCCTTTTCCTTAAAAAACGGGATTCACTTGGGTTGTTCCACGGGGATGCTCCACGCCCGCACCTTGCGTGCGTGAAGGCAGCCCTGGGGTCTGCGAGAGGGCGAAATATTTCCTGCCCAAATACCTGAGTACAGAGTTGCTAAAATACACACCGGCGAGAGATGCTATCATCTTCGGGAGAGAAAGAAAAAAGAAAAACCAAAACTGTCCCCAAATAATTTTCCTTTCCGCGTATTTTCGTTGAAAGTCAAGTGCGCAAAGTGCGCAGAAGCGATTACAATGAGCAAACACCAAACTGCCAAGTTTAATGTTTCCCCGAATTAATATTTAGCTCTTACCAAGTGCTAGATTCAGTAGACAAAAATTTTCACATTACAAACCGAGTGACGTTTCTTTCCCTGTCGTCCTTATTCTGCGATGAACAAATGAAGGAAAAAAACCAAACCCCAAACCAAAATAAAATAAAACGGTTTCGATTAGCCGGCGAAACAAACGAACAAAAAACTTAGGGAAAAGGCAAGGATGCGCCTAAAATGTTCCTATCGCTTCCCGGCTTTGCGGGCGGTCACCCCGCAGCGCCGGCTGTCCCGCCGCCGTGCCGCACCGGCCCCGCTTCCAGCACTCTCCGCCTCCCCGCCCGCCTCGGAACAGCAAGGAAGAGGAAAAGGCCATTTATTTAAAATGCTTTTTTTTTTTAATTTTTTTTTTTATTTAAAATCTCAACAGTGGATCACTTTTTTTTTTTGCAACCAAACAAGTAATAAATATTATTTAGCAACTTTTTTTTCTTTTTTCCTTTTTTTTTTTTTACAAAAATAAACAGATGATAAAATCTCTGCAAGGGGCAGCGATAAGAAAAAGTTGTTATTTCAGAAACAAGCCCAAGTTCTCAGTATTGCAACACGGACAGTGTGAAAGTTCCTACACAGAAAGAGCATTAAAGAGTTCAAACTTTGTTATAGGTGGCAGGAACGAAATAAAAAAAAATAAAGAAGTGTTATACGCTTAAAATAAAAATAAAAATAAACCAAAACAAACCTAACAAACCCCAAGAACCCAAACCAACGAAATCAAGGCAAACCGACCCCTTATTCACTCATGAGGCTTACACAGTACAAGTGCACGGACGGAAAGCTCAGGCAGAGCGGACTTGCATCGTTATCGTTGAACGGTATATTTACAAATCCCGAACCAGAGAGAAAACCCAAGAAAACGGCGGGCTGGGGAAGAGGAAATAAAACCGACTTTCCCGGCTACACTTCCAACCGGAGCCCCGCTGCTCCCTGCCGGTGCCGGGAGTCCCCGGAGCGGCGGCCGGGTGCCGCGGGGATGGGCTCTCCGGGGCGGGATGTGACCCAGAAAGGGCTCCAAAGGCTCTGCGTGTAGAAACGAAACGGGGAGGGGGGGGGGGGGGAACAAGCAAACAAACAAACAAACGAGAAAACGAGCAAAAACCCCTCTGCAGTTTTGGTTCCTCCATTTGCGACGAGCCTAGGACTATTTTCCCCTCCTAGCCAAGTTATCGACAACAACGTAAAATTAAAAATAGAGAAGATGCGCGGGCGTTTTACTTGTGTCGGGGTGGTTTTCCCCGCCGTTTTGGGGAGCGGGGCAGACCCCG
>VWZL01001206.1:577936-600152 GCA_013396915.1 Stercorarius parasiticus
CCCCCCCTTTTTTTTTTCTTTCTGGATGTATCTGAATCAGATACAAATATATTTTTTTTGCGTTGTTTTGGACTTACAAGTGAAGTACAGCCTGCAGGCTTTGATGCTATTCTACCTGCCCAGCTAACATATTTGATACCTGTGATCTCCAAGAAAAGGACTCCAGTTCATTGAGCGGGGCAGTTGTTTTTATTCTGGTAGAATTCTTCTTTTTTTTTTTTTTCCGCAGTGCTAGATTTGTTTTTGTTAACACTTGTTCGATTGAAATGTTGGAGACACATGCTCTTTGCCAAAAACTCAGCATGTCTTCCCATTCAATCAGAGGCTGGAAAAGCTTCTAATCTTCACAGGAGTCACCCAGAGGGAAGTCTCAGAAATACCAGAGCTCATGTTTGTGATATTTGCAGGATTAAAAATATGCAGGAAGTAGGCCATCTCCTATTCTCATCTAGCAGAAAAAAAGCCCTCTTTATTTATAAACTTTTGTCACTTACGAGCCTGCTGTCATTTACAACGAAATAATTATATTGCTATTTAAAACCCAGGCTAGATTCTGTGTCTTACATCTTTCAGGGTCAGTCATCCCTCCTCTCAAGCACGGCCATGTACTCCAACAGGGCAGCTCTCACACCCATGGGATTAATGAAAACTGACTTTGACCTTAAGACATTATCAAAACCACCTCATCCAGACTCCTTTTAACTCTTCAGTGCAGGTGTAAGACATACAAGCTTTCTGACCATCGTTTGTTGTGTTTAATGCAAGATGCTGTATTTTTTACAGTATGATTTCATTTAATACATTGCTGGAGGAAAAACTTGAAGGATGCAACAGATAACTCCATACCACCATTTTATTGCCTTCACGAAAGGCAATTCCTAAAGCTTACAAAGCAGTAGATAGCTATTTCATTTTAACAGCTGTTATGTGTTACCAACAATTTCACTTCTCATGGATAATACCATCTCCTACGGGCAAATGAGGAGAAAGAGGCTGAAACACCAAGAAAGCCCAGTGCTGGCAGGGCTGTGTGCTGCCCTGCTGGCACCTCCTGTCCTGGCCATCCTGGGCAGGCATCTGTTGACCACCACGTCCTAAAGTGTTCAAGCTCTTATCAAGATTGGTTTCATGCTGAGGCTTCTTTTTCAGTAGAGAAATACCCATGAGACACCATTTCTATGTGGCTGGCAAAACATTTCTAGCCTGCAGAGGAGTGGGTTCTCTGCTGAAATGTCACCTCACTGAGCAGGTGACATTTCAGCAGAAGCAGAGGCATCATGCCTTTCCTTGGACCCAGAGACAGGAGGTGAAAACCTGCCAGCCTCGGCTGTTGTTTAGTCCAGGTATCACTCTGTTACAGAAGAGATACAACACTAGTGAAAAATGAATGTGTTTAACGTTCCCCAGTCTCAATGCTGTCCCTCATGTGCAAATCCTCCCAAAGTGAGCTGCTGTTGCAGGGAAGGAGCAGTGGGAACATCCGAGAGAAACAAATCAATGCAACTGGTTCAATTGGCTTTTAGACAGACAGAGGCAAGGAAACGGCACTGGAGAGGGAATTACAGGCCTATGCTGCGATTTGCCCAGACACACGCAGTTTTCTGTCCCATAGGAGGTCTGAACTGGAGCCCCTTGAACTGGGGGTTTTGGCCTGCACCAACTAACCTGGACACCAGTGGGATTAGAAAACCACCCGCGTGTTCAATCTGGTGAGCTGATCCGACCTGCCTTCATCCCCTGGTTGCCATTTGTCTGTATGTGGAACTCTTACACTACCCTTCACCTCTTTTCCGCTTCCCATGTCTTTATTTTGACTGTGAGCTCCTCAGAAACAAGAGAGTCCTGGCAGACGTGTAGTGATGAGCAGAACATGAGAACGTGGGTACGTTTTGCTTCCCATGTGAACACTCGCTGGAAACAAAATTTCCCTCAGGTTATTCCTTCGTCCTGTCCCTACCCTGTGCTCAGGAGAAAAATGCCTTAAAAATCCTGTTAATAGGTTATTGTATGTGTCTGACCAAGCCCCAAGGATTTTCTTGCTGTGTGCTTGTCATGGAAATGTTCCCCCATCTGAAGGTGTCGGTGCCCTTCGGAATGGGTTTCATATGATGGCAACAAAGGTTGGGCTCATGTCACATCACTTGCTGGCCATGGGCATTTCACTGTCTGTGTTATGGGAGGCCCTTGACCCTTGGGATGGAGAAGTTCTTAGCCAATCTATTCTTCAATGTGGAAAAAAAAATATTAAAAAAGGCTGGGTAGCAAAAGTCTGTACTAGAAATTTGGTGAGATTCCTCCTTAAGTTCTTGAGAGTTTTGGGGGGCTGCCGCCTTCCCATGTTATACTGGGACTTGCATTAATGGAGTAACAGCTGAACTAAGCGTTCGGAATGAACATATCAAAGCCCCAAGTCTGTACGACACCATCTCTTGTCACCCGTGATGTCAAAGGTTGCGGCGAACGTCTCCTTCGCTTTCTGGGTGGCATTGTTTGGGAGAGTGGCCCCAGCAGATGGCCCGAAAACTGCACCTCGGCCAAGCAAAGAGGGACCACATGTGATGAACCATAGATGTCTCATTAGCAAACAGGGGGAAAAAAAAGCAAGGATGAGAAAAAAAGATAAAAAGAATACACAAAGACATTTACATATTTACATTGTTTCTCCCTCATTTCCAATTCTCCTTTAGCTGAAGTGTCAGTGGGCTCGCTTTTCTCCTTCTGTTTGTATGTTTACTTGTGCTAAATAGATTATGATAATCAGGCACATAAATGCGTGCAACTGTTATTATGGCATTTTAATCACAGAGTTTTTCACTGGAAGCCTTCATTAGAATTCTCATAATCTCACTTGTTAGTGTAACAAACAGTAATAAATGCCAAGGAACTGGGATTAAGTCAGAGACATTCAGACATTAAAGGAGGAATATGGAAATGTTGTCAAATCTCCGCATTATTTATTGAAATGTCACATAAACAGTTCAGGACTTTAAATATCTTACTCATTAGAAGGAGAGGGTGCATGGCCACCTGAAGATAGCAATTATATTTTTTTAGGGAGTGCTGGAACCATATGTCGCTCATCGACTCTTCCCAACTTTGCTGGGCTACCCAGGCACTTTCTAGCTATTTGCTCGTATTCGTAAACTCCATCCCTGAGATGTTTAGCTGGAAGGGAGTGTTGCTCCTGGACAGCCGGACATGACACGGGAAGGAGATGCGCTGGCTTTTACATGGCTCTTCTGTATCTTTGTACAATGAGGCCCACTGTACCTTCTTGCACCAGGGGTCCAAGCTCCACCAGCTGACCATGGAGCTGAAGGTCTCCTGACACCATCTGAGGAGGCCTCCTGCCACCTCCTGCCGACTATCCCTTGGCAAAAGGAGGGAAGCCTGCAGTGATGTGCTAGGGTAGCCTGGGAATTTACCCCACTGCAGTTCCCATGGGCTTGCTTCGGTGCGGGGGCGGGGGGCGCAGCTGAGGGAGAAAGATGGGGATTTGCCACTGCTTTTTCAGACCATAAAAAATGCAGCACATCCCTTGAAGTCCTCAGGGAAATGTGCGCTGCTCTGGCTGGGAGCAGGGCTGCACGCATACCCGGCCCGTGCCTTCCTTGACAGGCGATGCTTGCCTCCTCTCTATGCATTAACCCGCTGTTGTGGGGAAGGGATGCTGCTCAAAGCAGAAGAAACAGAAAATAAGCTGCTCTTTTCATGCAACTCAGCCCACACGTCTTATACCGTGCAGGCGAGGCCTCCTCCCACTCATGAATATGCACCCCCGCTATCCCCCCCCCAACCAACATCCCCGCCGGAACGGGAGCGGAGGTGGGTTGCAGGGCCTGGCCCCCTGCCACCGCCAGCGCCTATGTCAAACACTCGAGCAGCAGAGTTATTCACAGTGGTTTGGGTCTCCCCCCGCCTTTTTTCCTTTTGTGTTTTTCCCTTTTAAGAACAAGAAGGAGAACTGAACGCCAAAGACAACCGCGCTTGCATTGGGTTTCCCACCCTTCAGCTGATGGTGGGGGCATCCCTCATGGCCATCTAAGACGCGTTCCCCCACAGGTGTGGGTGAGATGCTGAAGCAGGTGAACAGCGTTGAGTTTTGCATGTGCTATTTTTTGGTGTTGAGCCAGGCAGTAGTAAAAAGTTTTAGAGGAAGAGACAAAATCTTGCCATGGCAAAACTCACTGCCCCGGAAGGAGTGAGGACTCCCAGTTCTTGTGGGAACTGTAAAGGGATTTATCGAATCTCTCCTGGAAGTGAAGTTTAATTCTCTTTTCCAGAATAAAAGACACATTCTACAGGAGGCACCATAAATATGCTGTTTCAGATAAAATTCTGAATCAGCACCCTCTGCAAATGTGAGCTGCCATTCTTCTGCCTGAGAAAGATAAAATCTGTAGAGCACCAAGAAAGAAACAAAAAAAAGAAGGCATTGCTCAAATTTAACTGCTGTGCAAATGCTGTATCACCCAGGCTTTTTAATACTGGCTCAAATGCAAAAGATGGCCGAGGGTTATGTAAAAGTACAAGGTTTAAGCTTTGAATCTGAAGTTTCCGTGGTCTCTCCCTCCCTCCCCTCCTAAAATACAAACCATCCAGAAGGGATTTGTGTTCACAGGAGCCGATGTGCCAGTGAGACCACTTCATTCCAAACTCCCCCCCCTTGAAAGTTGGAGGAAATATTTTTGCAGACTCACGTGTGATAGCATTTTACAGGGCTTGGTGGCCCTCTCACCCCATGCTATGCTTAAAGAGCCACTCTCTGCTTAGAAGATCTGCCCCTTCTATCACACTGTTTGTGTTTCCATGCTCTAGTTGCTCCCCCTTTCCCATTTGAATTACTTAAAAGGTACCCCATAGATAGTCCCTCCCCAAGCTGTTGAGCTATAGAAAGATGTTCTTCAGTTGGCAGGGGGTTTATGTGTTTGCTGAAGGGGAAAAAAANTGCTTTCGGTAACATGCTGGCAGGAGTTTTGATCTTTTGTATAACATGCTGAATTTATTACCTTGGGTTCTTCGCACTGTTTCTCCCTCCGCCAAGTCGGGTGGGGAGCTGTGCTTGCCCGGCCGGAGTGGTGGCCCTGACCCACTCCCACGTGCGCCTGGGCTCGCTTTATCGAGGCACAGCGATTTAAAGCACATGTTCCTTTGGAACCGCTTGAAGAAAATGTTTGCGAGTGAAAATATAAATGCCTTAAATAACATCGCTTGTTTTAACAGTTCCACATGAAGCATCCCCCTGTCAATCCACCCGGCGATGCGAGTGAGGTCCTGGCGTGCTTTGCCTGAGCCGTGCATCCTCCAAAGCCGCCTCGGAGGGTAAGACTCTCAAAGAAGCTGGAAGGGTTTCGTTGCCAAAACCCCAGAGTGGCTGAGGATCTGCCGTTTGTGGCCGCCTCTCGTGTCAGCTGCCGGGGTGCCCAGCACGGAGGTGTGAGGGGGGGACAGGAAACCATGAGGTCTCAGGAAGGAGCCTGAGGGAGCTCAGGAGCATCGAGGAGGCTCAGGTTGAGCAATGTGTGAGGGGAAAATCTTGTGAAGGATGGGGAACATGCGGTGAGAGAGGGCAGAAATGTGAGCTCTTGGGAGAGGGAAGGGGATGGGGGAAAGAGCGGTGGGCAAGGCGTTTTTCTGAGGATGGGGAATGGAGGAAAGGAGCAGAGCGATGCAGCGTTAGGAGCGAGCATCTCAGGGAGTAAAAGGGAGGTGTGAGGGTGTTGGTGAGAAATAAGGGGCAAGGTAGGAGAAAAACTGTTGAGGATAGCTTGGGGTTTTTTTGGGAAATACGAAACAAGGAGAAAAGTTGTTGCCTGAAAAGGGAGAAAATTCACAATGACCGTGTAAGTTGTTCTCCAGGCCCCTATATTCAGAGCAAGGGTTGCATGGATTTAAACCTTGCTTAGCTGTTTACAGAGCAAACAGAAATTAACCTGAAGAAAGATCTCCATGTATTTTGACTGGACACCTGTACCAATAGATTTGCATCTAGAAAAATCCCATTTTCTCAAAAAATGAAAAGTATGGGAACATAATTCTGAGGCCTACCAGCAGGGACACGGTTTATGCTGGTTGCCCCAATGGCCTTTTTCCCCCCATTTCCAACCGCCTTTCCTCCCATCATAACTTTGAAGAAATCCAAGCGCTCTCTAGAATTGCCTTGGGCAAGGGACACATCCTGATAAAGTGACCTGTGCCCTTGCTGTGGCTAAATGTCTCCGAGGGAGCAGGTGGCTCTGGATGGCCGTACTCTTGTTTCACGGCTTCTTGGCAAGTGGCCGTCAGGATGGAGTGAGGTGCTTTTACATCAGCTCTGAGTCTCTCACGGCATGAGAAAAAGGGCTGAGGACCCCAAGGGTGACCTGTAGGGTCATAGGGATTTGTGCCCTGGCACCTGCACCGCTTTGCCCATCCTTTACTGGATACACATGGGTGATTTCACCCGTTTGCCATTCGATGCCTTGCCTGTGCAGCCCACCCGATGCTGCCAGCTTGAGGTCAGACACCTCTCGTGTGCGTTGCATGCGTTTCCCTCTTGCTTTGTTGCAGGCATTCGTGCCAGCTAAAATATTTCAAGGCTTGTATCTGCCTGTGGAAATGCTCCTCTTCAGCTGCAAATCTCTCGCAGCGCGTCTGCCTGGGCTGTTAGCAGGGGAGCACGGCTGGCCTGCTAGCACAACTGCAGGCACGCGTAGTTACAAGGTGCTGAGTAAGTGCCGTATTTTTTTCTGGAGTGAAAGGCAAGGATTTCTGCGGAGTGACAGCCTCCGCAGCCCTGGGTCTGACTCGACTGTTTTACTTGCTGGAGCGCTCTTCGCTTTCTCTGGCCAGGAGGCCTCTTTCTTTCTGCCTCTCTGTCTCCGCTCTTGGTTTTCTTGGGCTTCCTGGGTGGTGGTGGAGTTGTGATGTCTTGAATACCAATAGTGAAGCTGAACATATGTGAACCTTTCCTAATCCTGCTAATCTTCCTTCAAAAACCTTTCTGAAAGTGTAGGCAACATCCAGATTTAAAAAAAAAAAAAAAAAAAGGAAAAAAAAAGCTACTGAGGATTTTAATGACAAATAATCTTTGTAAAGGGGGAGGGGGTTTTTGCCTCAGCTGGAGATGGAGCTTATGAACTACAGCAGGTAGAAATAACTGCTGTATTACCTCATGTAATCTCTGCTATTCAGGGTCAGATTAGGCCTGAATGCGAGACGAAATAGACTTCTCTTTTAAACCGGGGACTTTGTCCCCACAACGGCTATTAGGCGGTAATTAGTTGTGACACAGAATTACCAGCCACACAATGGCAGCCAGAGCCTTACAAGTCCTTTGAAACAGCTTGGAGGAGCTGAATAGATGCTACTTTCAATTTTTAAATTCTGCTCAGAGGTAGGAATTATTGCCTTCCCTCCTGCGTACCGCGTCTCTCCTGCTTTACATGGTATGTCCATCAGACAGGGAGCCGGTACCAGTCGAAATTTGGATGTTCCCAGTCAGCCATCCCACCGGCTGCCCACAGCTTTTGGCAGGAGGGATGAGATAACAACTTCTTCTTTGATCTCATTAGCTGCGATATTGTTGCGATGACTCGAGACTCGTGTCGACATGTGGGATGCTTTGAGAATTCCTAGGGCTTTGAAGGGGAAAATGAGACCTAATGGAATCAGTCAGTGTAGAGGTAGGAGGACAGGGCTGGGCTTGCCCATCGGTTAGGGACTCGAGTGACGAAAAAGCTGTCCCTGTGTGCCACCAGGCACGCCGCACACATGTCGCGTTGCCAGCATCCCTACGTATGTCTGGCAGCCCCAGCCTTGCATCGGCACTGGAGCAGCCTCTTCTGAGGTATTCAGAGTGGAGATCTGAACCGGGCCTCTGTAATATAGATTGTAGCCAGATGTGAACCTGAAACTTTTAGGAACTGGAAAATGAATATTGAGAGCTAAATCTCCATGCCTCTGCCAGCGCGGGGATGAAGGATCATGCTCCAAGTCTTCAATCTAATCAGCAGCACTGGCAACCCAGGTACATTGTGCCTTCCCCGAGGCAGCTCTTTCCAAACTGTTTGTTCAGCAATAATATGACGAATGGGTTTATTCCCAGTTCCCAGCTAGTGCTGTAAGGCATCATGGAGGCTGAATCACGAGGCAAAAGGAAATCTCTCTCCTACCTGGCCAATCCTGGCAGGCTTGCTGTTCTCAGCTGCTAACGGCCCCGAGGAGCATAGAATCATAGAATCATAGAATCACAGAACCATAGAATGGTCTGGGTTGGAAGGGACCTTAAAGACCACCTAGTCCCAACCCCCCTGCCATGGGCAGGGACACCTCCCACTAGACCAGGCTGCTCAAAGCCCCATCCAGCCTGTCCTTGAACACTTCCAGGGATGGGGCATCCACAACTTCCCTGGACAACCTGTTCCAGTGCCCCACCACCCTCACAGGAAAGAATTTCTTCCGAATATCTAATCTAAAGCCCATCTCTGGGGCTCAGGGTGCCCTGGGTGGTGTCCAAGTGAGCCGGGGCAGGTGCTGGAGCTGCGCTGCCATGCCAGCACGGTCCCCGTATCAGTGAGAAGCAGCACGCTCAAGCCAGTGGCTGCCAGCGGCTGCCAGCTGAAGCCTGGGTGAACATCCCATCCTGGCTGATGGGGTGGACAACGGCCCCCCAGAGTCCTGGGGTGGTGGTGGTCCCCATGTGTCCCGTGAAGCTGTCCTCAGTGTTCATCACAGGGTTTGTATTTATGGGCTTCCTACTTCAGAAGTCCGTTATTTAATTTCCCATGCCCTTCCCTGATTTTTTTTTATAGAGGCATTGCCTTTGTCGCTGGCTGCCACGGCAGGGGACACCTGGCCATCCCCTCAGTGGCCAGTGCCTCTGCTCACACCCGCCAGGCAGTGGAAGGAGAGCTGCTGGGAAGCAGGACTGACACAAGCGGCATTGCGGAGGGGCTGTGCTCAGGAGGCATGAGCTAACGAGAACGTGGGGTGAACTGAGAGCCCTCTGGTGTGACCAGCAGCTTGGCCACTGTTGTGTTAGTCCCTGGGTTGACCAGGGGAGTATCTTCAGAGGTGGTTGCTATAGTCTACCCGTATTTCCAAAAGTAAAAATACCATAGCAGGGGCTATATGTTATATCTTTCATAGACAGACAACATGAACACGTGCACTTTCGTGCTGACATCAAAATCCTGCATATGCCTCCCTCCAAAATAAAAAGACACAGCGCATGAATGCCCAGGGATCACTGAACCATGGGCTCTGCTTTCAAAAATGAGAAAATATTTTCCTCTCATATCTAGTACTGGTCCATCTTCCTTGCCCCATGCGTAATGATCATGATTTAAGTGGGAACACAGCATCTTCCTAGCACATAAGGAAAGCATTCACCTGCGGACCTGTTAGCACACGCCCTGTGATGTCTCTTAAAGGACCCTCGGAGCACATTGCAACAAGGAGACAAATTATACCAGACAGTTAAATTAAAAACAAAAGACCAGGTTTTATTACCCCTCCCCATGCTGAAAAGTACCTCCTTCCTGAAGTAGTCCTGTTGATTTCAAAGCCAAATTAAATCTCTTGAAAGAGAGAAGAAAAAAAACAGCAATATGCTCCAGTACTTAGGACTGTAATTTGTTAATTTTTCCACAGTAAATTAATTAAAATCAGGACCTTTGATGTAAGCGCATAATAATGTAAGATTTTTTTCCTTAGGTGTCACTTTCACAAAATATCTAAACTTCAGTGTTAATTAAGAGAAAAGCTTTTAATGTTTCCAGAAAGAAAGAAAGAACACATGTTAAAAAATTGAGGCTTAAAATCCATGTTCCCCTTTCTGTCGATTGGAAACCAACCTGCTCCCGCTGACCTTAGCAGGCATTTACCTTCAGCCTCCGTGACAGAGATCGGGCCCCCTTGTCTCTGCCAACGAACTGTTTTCTTCCCGTTTAAGCGTGTATCCAAATTAACAACCAAATCAGCGGCGTGGTCCCTGGCTCTCGGCACTGGCCCCGACGCGGGCGCGCCAGAGGGGCAGAGCCTGACCTCGGGGCAACCTCTCGCCTTGACTTCCCACATTAATCTCGAAACCTCTTGACTTCCTAAAGTCAGCTCCTGTATCTGCGCCGCAGCATTAGCATCTGCGGTGACTTGGGTTTGCTCCCGAGTGCCACTGGCTTCGGCTTTGAGATTCAGGTGGTTTATTTGTTGAATGTGCTGTTTCTTACCGTTTATGAAACACTGTGTTACCTCCCAAATAACTGCAGCTTAAATGCCATGTAGCCTTTCTCATGCTTTAAACTAAGGCGCAGAGCGTAGATCGGGCTCTCCAGGCTCTTTTTAGCCATGTAGGGCTAAAAACACCACTGTAACGACCGTGGCGCTATTATTTACCTCTGCTTACATGCACTGGAGGCGACGGGCTGGATGGATCTTGCTCGGTCCCAGCTGGTCTGCGTGGGGCAGATGATGTTATGCTCCCTTCCTGAGTGAGGCTGCATTGGGGCATGGAGGTTAAGTGTCTTATCTGTCCTCGTGGGCACTTGGATCCAAATCTCTTGACCCAAAGCTGGCCAATCCCACCCTGCCAGGGATGCTCGTCCCACTTCCCAGCCTCTCGCCTCGGTGACCGTGTGCTGTCTTAGCCTCTATCAACAGGTACTAAATATGTCAAGGACTGAAGCAAGAATTCGGGGATCTACCCTCAAAGGTTTTGTTGATTTATCTCTGCTATAAATCTATTTCTTTTGAGTGATCTGAAATTGATTTCAGGCTCATTCCTCCGTTCCCCCATTTGGTTGTAATTTGGGATGTCAAGGAAATTGTGTTGAAAGAAGAAGATGAGCCGATATGAAAAGGGATTATCTGTCCCATATGGGCAGAAGATGCTGGTGCGGGGGAGAAGGGAAAAGAAAATGTTTGTCTTTACATGTTTGCACATGTGCAGTGTTGGGCAGGAGTGGGCTTCCAAGAGGAAAGGAAAAATCAAAAGAAAATCCTTAGCTCAACAGAACCACCCCATAACAAGTTAGTGGCTTCGTTAAGACCATCTCTTGGGTAGGGAAGGATACACAGGCAAGTGTCCTTACATGGGAAGCATCCGGTGTGCACTATTTTAGTATCAAATAAGGCCTTTTGCTTTCTGAGGAAACATGTACAGCTGAAAGGATAAAACAGATCCCTTTTGCAGATCTGTCAGAAAATTATAAAGTATGAATCGGAAAAGACTTCCTCTCTTTTCAGTGTTTTTCATCTGGATTTGCTCTGAATGAGAGGATTTCTAAAGATTGGGGCAAACTTTTGATGTCATCTTTTGCAGCTATGTATCGCTCAGGTCAAAAAAGTGACGGACACGTTAGCATGTATCATATCCCATGTCGATTTTCTACGTACTTCTTATTGAGAGGGGCTGCTTTGCCATGTAAGTTTGTCACATCTGGGAGCCCCCCTACCTCCTGCAGTGCTCAGGTAGTCTCCCCACCTCATCACCCTGCTTCTGCAGCCACCAGGGCCGGGCGAGGAGATGCCTGTCACTGCGGTTTGACACATTCCTCACCAAGAAGAACTTTTTGGAGGTCCCGTGTTTAACTGATGGTCTTTTCCCCACACCTCAGGTTCTCCCTCGAGCTGAATGTCCCAGGAGTTGCCCTTGGCTCCCTTGGCTCCCATCAGCTTGTCCAAGACCACCACACATTTGGATATCCCCAGACGTGCCTTCAATTTCTGCCTGGAAATTTTGCCCCAGTGTATTTGATCCTCGCACGTATTCTACGTGTTCAAGGCCTACGAAGATGATTAGGGGTCTGGAGCACCTCTCTTATGAAGAAAGGCTGAGGGATTTGGGTCTCTTCAGTCTGGAAAAAAGACGACTGAGGGGGGATCTCATCAACGCTTATAAATACTTAAAGGGTGGGTGTCAGGAGGATGGGGCCAGGCTCTTTTCAGTGTTGCCCAGCAACAGGACAAGAGGTAACGGGCACAAACTTGAACATACGAAGTTCCACCTAAACATGAGGAGGAACTTCTTTACTTTGAGGGTGGCAAAGCACCGGAACAGGCTGCCCAGAGAGGTGGTGGAGTCTCCGTCTCTGGAGACATTCAAAACTTGCCTGGATGCATTCCTGTGCAACCTGCTCTAGGTGACCCTGCTCTGGTGGGGGGGGAGTGGACTAGATGATCTCCAGAGGTCCCTTCCAACCCTTATCATTCTGTGATTCTGGGATTCTGTGTCCAGCAGCCAGGGTTGTTCACACCAGGAGGCCAGGCTGTAGCATGCTGCACCTCGATGGGGTGAACGCTCGGCTAGGAGCTCTTGGGAGGCTATCTCCTCACCAGTTTTTGTCCCCACCTGCTTATCTGTCTCCTAGCTCCCACCCTTGGCAGCTCTTGCCTCAGGAGAGGAGGAGATGTACAGCCCTGCTTAGCCTGTGGCATACTGCACACTGGCAATCAGTCTTCTACATCCATATACTTCTTCCCCTTCCCTTCCCTACTGTCATTCTTCTAGTGTGCAGCCAGGCTCTGCTTCCTTGTCTGATGTCCTCCACAGGTTCTCTTGCCAAGGTGGGATTCAGGATGCTCCTGCATGGGCAGGGGTCTCCCCATCCAGGGGGCTGGGGAAAGAGCACAATATGATCAGAAACACTGTGCTAAAGAGCAGTAAATGACTAGCAAGAGGCAGGGGTCTGTCATAGACAGCCACTGCTCATGGGGGTGGCACATAGTCCCTCACAACCAGGTAGGTCTGAAGCACCAAGAGCCCCTCCATGGAGGATGGCCCGGGCAGACCATTCACAGTATGACAGGCAATATAAGCACAGAGTATCTTCTGACCTGGCCATTAAAGGCATCTGAGAGAGAGAAAATGTCCCTCTTGTATTGATGTTTGGCTCTAGAAGGCACATCAAGGAGGGAGCATTCTGCTCCATAATCTCTTGCCAGTAGTGGTGATTTGAGGCTGCAGAACCAGGTGGCTACAAAAACATGGGCATTTATTGAAAGAAGCTCGACCAAAAAAAGAGGAAAATTTAAGAAAGTAATAGTATTTACTTAGAGCAGCTTGAGGAGCAAAACTGCAAGTGTCAGGCGGAGCTCACCTTGCTGTTCCATGCCCAGCAGCTCCCGGTCCTGCTGCTGTGGGGTAACTCACTGCCTTCACACTGGCAATTTCCACATTGGTATGGCATGTGCAAGTCAGAGGCTTGTGCGTAGTTGTGATCCAAGGGTTTTAACACTCCCTGTCCACCCTCTCCTGTGAGCAGTGTCTTGGAACTTAGGCCTGTCACCCTCTTTTGGGGCTGAGGACCTTGCTCTGCTTTCTGTTCACACATCCTTTGGTTTGGCCTCCAGCTGGGGGGGCGTTTAGTGCCAGACATTGTGCAGGGGAGATGTGATGAGGTACAAATAGGGCTGAAGGCTTCCCCCTGTCTGGGCATCGCCATTTGCCTTGTCCCCAGGGCTGCTGCACAGTTTAGCTGCACGCCTCTAGATGCGGGGACCGTGACAGCCTGGCCACGGGCACATCTCTGCCTCTGCAGGGTGCAATGACGGCATTCACTTCTGCAGGGCAGCAGGAATAAAAGAGGAGAGAAAGACTTGCAGTCTGTGCTTGCAGCTGGGCAGATGAGATCCAAAGCTGATAGTGTTATCTTTCTGGACACCACATTATAGGTCCTGTGTTTCCAGGCTGGGAACGGTTCCCTAAACAAACATATTTGATGGACATACACAGTCTCTTAGCTGAAATCGCTCAGGCCCATCTGTTAAGATGGCATAATGCCCACTCCCAAGTTGGTGAGATGTTGGCCATAGGGCATAAATACCAAGTAACCAAGGGCTTAACATAAGCAGCCGGCCTAATCATCTAAATGCTCTCCAGCTCTCAGGACGCTGTATCTCCAGCCAACGCTGCCACAGCCTTGCCATCTTCTTCTTTGGGCTTTTTCCCTGCAGGCCACTAGTTAAAGATACTGGCCGCAAGGCTGCTCCCCAGATGCAGGCAAGAAAGACTGGACTTTTGTCCCCTGTTGTGCCTTTCCCCGAGAAAACCCCCCATGGGCTTTGTGTGTGTTGTTCATGCTGATCCAGGATCTGGGAGGGAACTTTACTTCCATAAGCAGAATACCTTAAGGAGCTTTCTGAGTAACAGTATGGCTAATTAGCAGGGGGCTTGTAATACAAACATGTAGTGGGCAAAGGCAAACAGGTTGGGCACACATGTAGACCAATAATCAGGGTGTTACAAGTCTTCCTTTGAAGAAGCAAAGTTACTCTCCTCCAGCAACAGCCCAAGATGCAGGCTCCAATATGTCTACGATAGTCACCAGTTTTATTAATGTGGTGCATCCTCTCACCCCTGTGGGTATATTGATTCAGCTTGCCTCTGTCATCTCACCCAAAGTCATTTATATGAACAACAAAGTATTTACTTGGAAAAGCTCCGACAGTTTAACACAGCTTCTGTGTGGTTTTGCTTGATCTTTACTTGTTTGGGTTGTCCAAGCCAGAGCAATTTTTTGAGAAGACTAGCCCTCCTCCTGCTCCGCAGCCTTGAAAATTCCTCTTTCAGGATGTACTCTTTGCCAAAATGGTGGCTGCCAGTTTGAGTTCCTTCTCAGAAATAACCACCCACCTGTGGGTTTGCAAACTGTCTCACTAAAATGGGAATGAAGCAGAGTGTCCTCCAGGGAAGAGCATTACTAGAAAAGCAGTCCACCATTATTTTTTAAGGTTGTCAAGCATGGAGCAGAAGGGAAAGCCAAAGAAATTCATGATGGCAGTACCAGCAATGCCAGCACTTAGTGCACTGAGGAAATTTTTGGTATTTCTAATAAAACACGATCATTATGCACCTACTGCAGCCAAATATGTAAGGGCGATGATGCTATCATTACTGCTCTGGAGTTGGAAATTGGCCTAAGTTCAGTGAAATCAATAGAGCAGTTTCATTTTTTGTAGTAACAATGATGACACGTGAGCACCTTTTAGAAAAGCATTCAGGGAGGTATTTACAGGATACTTGTCAGTTGCCAGCAGAAGATGATATTCTGCGATCTAAAATAGCCTTTTTAATTTTTCAAGTGAAGCACTGAAAAACAGTTTAATTTTTTAAGCTTTCCACAAGCGTCATTGATGTAAGATCTCTCTCTTGGCATGGCTGTGTGTGTTAAATACTCCATACTCCCTGTGAAACTGCACCAGGGAACCAGAGCATCACAGAAATGAGAATGTCATCAGGAGGCACCTGAATGCAATTAAATCATTTAGGTGTGAAGAATGTAAGCTGATTTACCCCAGCTAGGGACCTGACTGTCTAACTGGGACTGTAACTCACTCGTCCTGAGCAAACTGAATCAGAATCACACAGAATCACAGAATGGTCGGGATTGGAAGGGACCTCTGGACATCACCTAGTCCAACCCCCCTGCCAGAGCAGGGTCACCCAGAGTTTTCCTGTGCCCAGCTTTGCAGTGCTCTCCCCATTCTGACTGATCTCTGCTCACCTGCCCGCCTCATTGACTCATGTGGCTTATACTTGAGGTGAAACAAAAGGTGTTACACTTTCATGGCTTTTATAGTGCTCAAGTTAAATGTTATAGGCTTTATATGAGTGATCGCAAAAAATAAAGTGGTCAGCTCTTGGGAGCGGGATGTCCCTGTATTGCCCTTGTATTTAATACTGAGCGTGTATTCGTCAAGAGGGCTCAGATGCTCAACTTTAAACCCAGAAAGTGATATGCCTCTGCAGAGAGGGTTTTGTTTTGTTTTGTTTTGTTCTGTTCTTGGGGAAGAGTGAAAGTCAGTGGCCTGGCTCTGTCTTCTCTGAAGATGCTAAACTTCTTACTGAGCTTTTTACTAGTCCCTGCATAGCAAAATGTGGAATTTTTTAAAAAAGGCTCATCTAGCAGCTGTTAGTATTTACTACATGATGGCATTGCCTTTTTACTGTTGTCAGCAGCCCATGTTAATGCATCCATTTGGACTGTTGCACCATATTGCCAGTGCACAAAACATAAATCTGGTGCAGCTTTTTTAAGGAAACAGTACTTTTTTTGCGAGTAATAATAGGGTCGGGCAGAAAAGTGGTCAAGTTGCATTAGTTTCTGTGCAAAATTCTCCTGCCGCAAGCCTGAAAACGCCTTTCCCAACGCATGACCCAACGGGAGTAAAGACTCCTAATTTATTGGAGGGGTGCTCTTTCAGTTTGTGTTTTATTGGTAATTTACAATGCCGAATGCCCTCATATTCACCTTTCCCTCTTCTCAAGTAGGTGAACACAATGGAATTGTCTTGGTTGCAGAAAAAGGGATGCTTTCTCTGAGCATGCCCCATTAATTGGGAACCGGCGGACAACTGACAGGAGTGTGGTGGGTGTGATTATCAGCACCGGATGAGAGCTATTAACAAAATGGAGAGTGTCATCTTCAGAGCACAAATATTTTCCCTCACCATAATACCCTCTCAAGGGGACCTGAAGTGGACCCGCATTGTCCTGCGCACTCCCAACCCCACCGCCAATCATTATTTTTTTTTTTTGCGACTGCTGGGGTTTTCGGCGCCCACGAGGGAGCGAGCGCGGGGCAGCCCGAGAGATGCCTGCACTTAGGGACTATTGTACTTTCTCCCCATGGACAAAGCGTGCCCCAGCCCTTCTCCACCGGCCCCTGGAGCCACGTTGGTAACCGAAAGCTGGAGGAATAATACCTCGGGCTTTGCCCCGGCATCTCCCAGAAGCGTTTCAAGGATCAGAAAGATTTTTCCTCGACGAACTGGTTTGGGTTTAATTCCTTGCCTGCCCGCTCTCCCCCCTTTTTTTTTTGTTCCCCTCCCGGCGGAACAGAGGATGGGTTTGTCGCCCTGAATCGGGAGGATTGTTTCACATCATCGGGCCATTCATCCTCTCCCCTCCCCTGTTGTAAAACACCAGTGCCGGCCCAGGGAACAGTGGGGGCATTGTGCGGCGGCACGATACCACCCAGATTTTACCTCGGCCCTCTCCGATCCCGGGTTTTGTTCCCCCTCAAAAGAAAGCATTTGCTCGGGGGAGGGGAGGGGGTGTTCCTATTGCTTCCACTAACACAGAGGTTAAAGGAAAGATTGATGGGAGAAAGTTCACCTAGAAAACCAGGATAAATTTCTGGCTGGCCAAGGCCAGTTGTTTCATTGTCCGAGGGCCATGTTTTTTGTTAATTATCTCTCACTCTCGCCTTTTATCGAGGAAACTGGCAGCAAAGCGCGGAGAAAGGAACAGGATATAGAGGTCAGCGGGTCCCGTTTGGCCACCTAGGTATTCCATTTTAAATGCGGAGGGCGAGCGAGGTGCGGGGCGAGCTTTTCGGGCAGGGGGAAATGGGGATCGTCAAAATAATAACTGGGGGTAGCCCCGGTATTCACACCCAAAACTCCCATTCCTGTCCCCAAGCTAAAAAAAAGGGAGGAAAGTTGCTTCAAACAAGACCATGTTGTCAAGGAAATAAACCTTAGCGAGGGTAGGCATTAAACACACAGCTGCTGGACTTGGCCGGCCCTTAGACACTGGTGGTAATGACAATGATTCTTGGTGGCAGCAAACCAGATCTAAACATAAATAGGGCTGCATGAAAGGAGAGGAAATGGAACAAAACAGTTCCTTGGGTACCACTGGCAGAGGAATAACATCAATTTCGATTAAAAAGCAAAAGAATTCTCCTGTTTCCACACATTAGTAAAGGCATGCAAATTCATAACTCACCAACAATGTACCTTTGAAATGCAGCTGCACCCCACAAACAGGGCCTTTCTGCCTGCAGAGAAGCAGCCCTGTTTTAAGCAGAAAGAAAACAACTATTCAAAAAGCCACAAGGGTCCTGGACAGTGGGGAGGGGTGTTGGGGAGAGGTGGAGGAAATGTGTTAAGTTTGGCAGATGCGGGAGATCAGTGTTTTCCATATAATGGAGCCTTCATATCTGGTCGTTCCCGAAAGAAATGGTGCTTCCCGGGATCTGCCAGCAGGTTGGCCTCAGGCATCTGTTGGCAAAGCCAGGCATGGATGGGGAGTTTCCATGGCTTGGAGGTTGTGGCCAGCGGAGTCAGAGGGATGGAGGCGGCTCCTGGGGTGGGCAGCACAAAGCCTACAGCGTCCCCGTCTGCTCTCCCATCCTCCCTGGGAGGGCTGCTCCTCTCACCGACGTTTCGGCAGGGTCAGCATCCCTATGCTGCCCTGGCTGAATGGTCTTGGACGGCCGTCCTTCCCACCTGCCACTGCTGGAGACGTCGCAGGGAGCATGCCAACTCCTGCGCTCACTCTCTCCAGCCACCTGCTGTGGCTTTCCAACCTGATATGTGGCCCCCCATTGCCTGTTGCGGGTGGACTGATATTACCTGAACAGTAGCATCACCAGTAGTATAATTTCTTAAAGAAGCACATATAAATAAACTGCATTGCACCCAGAATATATGTTTAATATGAAATGAGCAAAAATTGAGCTTGACTTACCAGGCTTTTTTGCTCTATCACTTCCATTCTTTATTCTGGATGTAGTGGGTCTCTTTGCAGAGGTGTCAGCCGACTTTTGCAGAAGTGTCAGCCAATTTCTCAAAGAGCAGCACCCACCACTTGCTACGTAGGCACCTCCAAAATACCTGCTGAAGATTGCTGGGACCAGCCAGAAGGTGCTCAGCCTGCCACATTCCCACTAAGGCAAAGCTCTTGCTGGAGTGCAGGGGTATTTGAGCAACTGTGGAAGTCTGTTTGGAGGTCCTTGCTTGGTGTGCAGGGATGGCTCCTTCTCTCATCTTGTTTTACAGGTATGGGAGATCATTCCCACTAATTAAATTTCATCCCAGCTGTACCAGCTCAGTGAACATATAGAGGATGTCAGTTTTTATGCTTGCCACACAGATTTCAGCCTCTTTGAAAAGCTATGCGTGTCTCAGGTTTGTTTTGTGGGGACTCTGGCTGGGGAAGGTCCCAGGATTCGGCTTATTCTCCATAAGGCAGGTTTTACTTCTGGGGCTGCCCCACACACTTTGCAAACCCATCACCAGAAATGTTCGCTATCAGATTTATCTTCTTCATTTCACAGAAATCATTTGGAAAGAGGACAAGGCAAAGCCACTGTCATGAAACAGTGTGGCATTTATATCTAGTGGACAATACTATAATTATTGGTGAATGATAAAAATAAATGGTTGTCTGTTGCTGAGTCACTGCTTTTAAGCCCCTAAACTGATTGAGAGCTCTTGCCTTGTCTTACTGTCCACCATGGTGACAGTTGGGTCGCCTACTGTGCCCGTGAGGCCTGACAACATCTGACAACTCTTCATTAATTGGCAGTTTTGTTGCCCTTGCACAAGTTGCCCGTGCGGCGAGGAGCGACTGTGGAAGCATTGTCCGAGGCCGGCAGCGTGGCCGGGCAGATGTGAGGCAGTTCGTGCACGCAGACACAGGGGACTTCTGCTGCAGAGCTGGATGTGGCCATGGGGACCAGCAAAAATGTGTCCTGCTTCATTGCTGCTGGAGATGACCAGAACCAGTGCTGATGCGCATCCTGGGCTTGTCAGAAGAAGGACGGCTTTTGACTGCAGCCAGGTCATGGAGAGCTCCTAGGAGCCGCTCTTGAAGATCTTTGAAGAACAAAATACGGGGCTGGCCCATGTGCATCTCCCTGCAACAATCCGAAAAAACCTTCTTATATGACTGAGTAGGAAGCCAAAGCACAGGGCCCCCCACAAAGCCAAAGGGAAGGGTTCTCATGGTGGGACCATGGTGAGACCCCCCCTGGTGCCATGTGCCCTTGTGCACGTACTCAGCCCATGTGACGGGGCTGGCAGGGTGCAGACCCTACGCTGGTATTGCTATGTTTACCCCAGTCTCCATGGCTTTCACTTCCGACCGACCGTAATGACTGGGGAGAGAGGGCAGGTGAAAACTACCCCCCACCAGCGACCTGAACAGAAAAAGCAAACAGCCTGGTTATGGGCACGCCTGGCTGGCCAAGGAGCTGCATTTCTCCCTGTTAGATGTCTCCAGGTGTAAGTACTGTTGTGTACCCCACCAGAGGCGGGGAAAGCAAGTCCCGTCAAGCCGCAGGGGGTACAAACCGGGACAGCTTGACATTCGTGTAAGACAGGGTCAGGACATCGTGTCATCCCGGTGCGCCGTGTGCTGCTCGGCTTCCCTGCCAAACGCTGGATGCAAATGAGACGGCGATGGCGGGCCCTCAGGAGAGCCCACCTGGCTCGGCGTCTGCGCTCTCCGGAGGGAGCCGGAGCTGCGGTGGCAGGGCGAGAGCCCCCGCCGCGCCGGGCAGGGCTGTCCCTGCTCTTCCACCAGAGGTATAGGGCTCGGCTCCCCAAGGCGGGGACCAAGGCAATGTCTGGGAGAAGATACGAGACCTGTCACGTTGTGATAGCTTCCTCTCAGTGACGAGCCAGAAGAGCTCCCGTCTTCTCATCCATCTCCTCCCAGGGTGCGAGGGTACACGCCGGGAGGGGGCAGGCAGAGTCACCTCCCTGTCCGAGCTGTGTCAGCAGCCGCCTACCACAGGGACATGATGGAGATCTCCCCAGCTGGCTGGTTTGCATAGTGTTGGGTTAGTTGTGAGTAGGAATGGCTTTACCACACTACCTTGGAAATGAGAATTTTTTAAAGACCTCTCATCACAAAACGATGTGCAATTCCTCCTTTTGGCTGGCGTCACCTTCTGACAGATGCCTTCTTGCAGATTTGGCTTAATTGACCCTCTTTAAGGACTGAACGTATGTTTGTCCATGTCTCCCAAACATAACATTTGAGTTCCCTTTGCTCTCTTTTCTCACAAAATCCCTCTGCTTTGTTGCAGTCTGTCCTTTGTTCATCACTGTTTCACTATTTGTGATGGCACCTTGATGTGCTGGGTGGTTTCCGTGCAGAGAAGCCGCCTCTCTGGAGTCCTCAGAGAGCTCCAGATTGAAGGGGTGTACCAGAGCTATGCGAGCTGATCCACGGTTAAGCCTAGTAATGGAGTGAAATTCAGGGAAAATAACAAGTGTCTGGAAAGACCACTGCTTTTATCTTGCTGAACCTTCCCAGCGCCGTACTCTTCCTCGGTAGCTCTCCTCACTGATGTAAGCTGTGCAACCAGCTCCCAAAGATGCTTCTAATTACATGCTATCAGCTCCTCCTTTCTGAAGTCATTTGCAGTGTTTTCTCCCCCATATGGTTTGCCTGTTTTATCTTTTAAATGCTCCTCTCCATAGGATGGTGATAGGATATAGAATATCTCCCCCTCCTCCAGTTTCCTTTCTAAACAGCATGCAAAAGGAAAAGGTACTTTCATGGATGTGTGACAACGCAGCGTGCAGAGCTGCCCTGCCTCTCCACCAGTATTGCTGTTGGTCACCAAGGAGAGGCATAACCTGCCCATCCTCATACCAGTTCCTGCGGCTTCCCCTTCTTCCACAAGCATCCTCAAGGCCTGTCCTTTTGTGTGCTGCTCACCTGTTGCCCCTGGTCCCCAAGGACCTGGTCCCATACTTGGTAACAGATGTCCATGGTCCCCCTCTACCCCATGGCTCAGTGGGGAGTGGGGTGCTTTGCTGCAGGGGCCCTTTCTTTGGGGTGGTCGCACATGGGCTTGGTCCTTAATGCCAAAATCAGCACAGGCTGTTTGGATCGCTGGAGCTGCAGCTATTTACCTCAGCAGCATACGTGGTAAACTAGCTATGAGGAGCTTTCCCATCCATGCTCAGCTAACAGGTATCCTTTGGGATTATTTTGATATTGCACGTAGCTGTGCCCACCTTGCTTGCTCTCTTTCTTTCAGTGGGCAGAGACAATCTCTTCTGCACAGAGAGAGAACATTTGACCGAGCCTTCACTTTGTATTTCTCTTTGCCAAGTCCATGTATTTATTTATTCCTGTTTCCTAAGAAACATTTGAATTCTTTCCCTTTGCAAAGAAAACTGGTTTGTGTCAAAAGGAAGAAACCTTAAGCTCAGAAACAAACAAAATCCTCTTGCAATATCTTTGGATTTTTTCTGTATCCTCTAGTATCTCAAATGCTTTCTGTGCAGGCAAATTCCCAGTCCCAGCAACTGCTGGTTGCACATCATACATCCATCATTTTGATTTCCAGTTATACAAACCAATGGGCCTGCATGCAGGACTCACAGGATGGGAGCACATGACTGTGTCTTTGCAAAACTGAGGCTTAAATTTCATAAGGCAGGAAGTTTGCTTTTTTTTTTTTTTTAAAGGTTTTCATTTGTTCTTTCC
>VWZL01001206.1:609762-619741 GCA_013396915.1 Stercorarius parasiticus
TGGTCCTTTGAAGAAATTATCTTCCGTTAAAACAAGAATAAATTTAATTTTTAATCGTAATTGTACTAGAAGGTCAGAAAGTACAGCTTAATGAGTGTCAACTTTGCCTTGAAATATTTAACCACCCAAAACTCCTTCCACTGCCAGGGGGAATTCTCCCTGGGTGGTGACTTGCAGTGCTTGGGCAAAAGTTATTACATTTTCTGTTTATGTCTAAATTTCACCATTCTGTTAAAATTTCCCTCCTCGATGCAAAGCAAGTTTCATGGCATGACCTAAATCAGACTAACCAGTTAATTTTACAGCCCTTTACTTGTTCTTGTATGAAGAGCTGCATTGCATTTTGCAACTGTTTTAAACCTCATTTAAATCAGGCACGTTTGTTTTTTTTTCATGGGGATCGGGCTTTAATGGCATGTTAGAACCCAAGAAGAAATTACAGCTTTGCTGCAAACCAAACAAAATCCCAGTGCGCGCACAATGCGTCAATGATAATTTGTCTGCAGGGACAAACCAGCCATGCCCTGGGCTTTGTGCACGTGGGCATTGAGGGTTATTATCGGTGTCACAGCTTCGGCAGCGTCTTTCTGTGCTAAATACAGGGCTGGACCGTGGAAAATCAAAAAACAAACTCACATGCGGAGGCGCAATAACTTCTCCCTAAGAGGGGAGGGCTGCTTGCCTGTGGCCTATTATCCCACACTTACTTCTGCTCCTCTTCCTCTTCCAAGGGAACGGGGGAAGCAGCAGTGCCCGCAGGGCAGGCGCCTTCCGGACAGCAGCACCCGGCGGCCCCGAGAGGACGCCCCAAGGGGTAAAAAGGCATCCGGGTTTCTTCTGCAGCTCCCTGTTCTTCCAGCTGATTTCCAGGCTATCCGGTCCAGGCTGCTTCTAATACTTCATTTCTGTTATTTTGATTCTGGAATTAATTTTCACAGAGTTTATTTGGGTTTCTTCTACTTCTGCATCTCGAATTATTTATGGGATTTTGTCACTGTTGCAGTTGTTACCATGGTTTGAGTGACAATTCGTTACACGATTCTTCATTAAAGCCAAGGTACAACTTACATGTTACGTATACCACCCACAAAGCCACGAGCTTGTCCTCAGCTTGATCCTCCTGGGCTTGATCCTGAGTCCACTGAAGCTATTGAGAAGACCCTACAGGCTGATTTTAACCAGGTCCCAAGTAAAAAATTGCAACAAAAATGAGGAGGGCACAAGAGGCTGGGAGGGCAGTAGCAGTGACAGGAATGAGCCGGTCATATCCATCTGCCACACATGTGATGGGTCTTGATATCACAAAATGTTTAGTTGGCTTAAGTCCGGGAAGAGCTGGAGTCCAGCAGAAGAGAGTGGAGTTACCTGAGCATCTTCACTGTCACCCGCTTTCGGTCTTCATTTACTCACAACTTTCTCAATTTGGGTATGGGTGAAGACAGCAGGGGACTTATATCACTGCAGCAGATAGTGGTCCCCCCACTGTTGGCCCTGGTGTAGCAGGCTCAGAAAACAGTGAACAAAACGTGGTCTGACACCCGCTCTACTGGACCATGCAATTTTCCCGATAATCTTATCATACATTTTCAAGCACAGGGAGATGCATTCTGTGTTCATACCCATGCACATGCCTCTCACCTCCTGGGAAGACTTTGCAGACCAATTTAAGGCTAAAATGCTGCCTGTGAGAAGAAAGAGAGCTCATCATGGGCTCTTAAATCGTGTATATAGGCATTCCCAGGGAGGCAGCTGACTTTTTCAGAAATGGGGCCCATCCACAAATACCTATAAAGTCCAGACGTTATGCAAGTTTTTGGTTCCTACAAAAACCTGTGTGTTTTATTTAGAGTAGTGACATCATTATCAAAGCCCTGCTTCAAGTGCAAAGTGCGTATTTCACTTCTATCAGAGCATTCTCAACCCTCCTAAGACCCAAAACTTACTGTTGTTCCTGGGGAAGTGAAGACCTTGAAGTTGTATCTGACCAGACTATAGCTGTGCAAGTGTCTTTAGAACAAAGGAAAACCCTCACTTCAAGCAAAACAGAGATTTCCTGGAGTGAGAGCTGGGGACTTGGTTGTCATCAGTCAAAAAGCCATCATATGCCCTCAGCGTCACCAAAGACCCTTTCAATGACTCCCAGTCTTCATCAGCCATTGACAAGGGGAATGGGAACATTTTCACTCTCTGCGCCACTTCCTGCACCCGAAGTGGGTGCATCGGAAAAGTCATGTCTGCTTGGTAGAAAGCAAGGGAGCCTGGCCCCAGGAAAGCAGCATGTACTAGAAGAAATATTATGGTCACAAAGCCTAAATGGGAGATGCCTTATTTCCTCCAGAAAACATGTCCCCGACATTAAGGTTTTAGAAGTCTGCTCTGATCTTCCAGAAGTTGTGTCCTCCTCTACCTCAATGTTATAGACACCAAGGGGACTGCCTTACCTCTTGATCCTAAAAGACAGGAGGAGTGTCCATGTTCCTTGACATGGACAAGGCAGATTTGCTAAGAGAATGATAGGAGAAAGGTATCATTTTGGCACCTTGTGCTAACTACCCTGGGCCCAAGGCAGAAGAATTTGTACTGACTCAGCCTCTCCACTCATGCTCCTGCTGGTACCCTGAAATCTCACCAAACTGCTGCATCCTTAAAGCTGCACAAGCCTGTGTTCACAGACATACTATGAAAGTTGAATTGGTCTAAAAACCCCAAAACCTCAGTTCCTGAACCTTAGGAAGCAAATCCTGGTTCGGACATCCGGTTTGGACAGCTGATGGGCTTCCCATGTAGGAGGAAAACCTGGCAAAAACTCTAATCTGCCTTTTCTAGGAACCAAGCTTGTTCTACAAGTCAATGTATTGCTGTTTCTCCTGTATCTATAGAGACCAAGTTGTCAAGCAGGGAGATGTTTGGAGGTTGTGAAGGGTTTTCAGAGCATTCCCTGCCAAGAGTATAAAGCCTGTCCCAAAAGCTCAGGGCCTGGCTATCCTGAAGAGAGATATTTCAAGGGTTCACAGGTTTCAAAGATGTGTCTAGTAGAGAACAAACCCACAGGAAGCTGAGAGAAAGCCTCATTGACAGTTCAGGTGAAATATTTCAGAGATGTTTGCAGCTTGGTTTTGCCTGGGAACTGCAAACCCACGGCAGAAGCTTCTTTTTCCCTGCTTATAGTGATAAACAATACATGGGCATGTTCACCAGTTTGCTGTAATCAAGAAGTGGGTGAGCTGTGTCCTGCCTCAGTTAGGATCTTGATGGCGTAAGAAATAGAGGCTGGGTGCCCATTCACATGTCCACATGCCCTGGCTCCCGGTTGTGATGGCTGCTGGTTAAACTAGAGAGGGGAAACATCTGGAGCATTGTATCAGGGAAACCAGTCATCATGTGATCAGCTGGGGTGGTTGAGTTGGGTTGAGTACCCAGCAATTGCCCTGGCTGTAGGACATGAGCAGCAGTAGGAGGGCAGAGTTGGAGGTGAGAGGAGGTGAGGTCACCACTGGGCAGAAGGAAGAGGGAAGTCTCCCCAGAAGCACCCTGGGGGCACCCATGCTGCAGAAGGAGAGCCTCCTGGCAGCAGCAAGCTCGTGGGCTTCCGACAGGGCACCCCTCTGGGAGGCAGCAGGCATGTCCTGGGGTCACACTGGCTGCTCTTCTCCTCACATAGGAGAAATGACCCTGTGTCCTTGGCGTCCAGGAGCCTCACCTGTCACTGACTAGATGATCACCTTTTAATAACGTTGCAAAGATTATATTGATTTTCCAGGCTTTAATCACAAGGAATATTTTGGCCATTACGGAGCAGAGCCTTGGTTTGCTTATTTAATTTCAGCAGGCAGACAATTCCCAGCAGATCTGGAAAACTTGACACATGTTATTCTTTGAGCTGACACAGAATACTCCAAAATGGAGTTGTTTTACCTCTGCATTAATGCCTGTGTCTCACAGGCACTGGGACAAGCAAAGATCAGCTCACAGAACCAGTTTAGGCAACTGAAACTCCCAGTGCTGTGCTTAAAGAGGTTTTTTTTTATTGTATGTATGACCCAGTAGCATTTACCTAAATCACAAAACAAAAATAGGAAAGCAGATATGTTGAGAATAACGCTTCTAGCTGGCTGGGAGAAGATGGGCAAAGCATACACTGGAGAAGAGCATGGGGGAGCCTGCAGTATCGCTGAGCACCTCTAGCCAGAAGAGGGGGAACCCAGTGCTGGTGCTGGGCTGCTCTGAGTATGGGCCAGGCACCCACACATCTCAAAGGAAAGGTTTGGGCAGAATTTATATACTCTCACTCCTGGTCTGTTTTGCAGTATTAAATCTCAGAAGGAGAGTAAGTATGATCCATACAGACTGGATTTACCTACCAGAGAAGCTGCTTTGGTGTGGGAGGTGTTAATGAAGTGCCATCAAACAAGATGAAGCAGCAGGGGTATGGCTGATGGCTCCCATGTGCCTTTCCTTCAAGTTACCTCCTCTCTCTGTCCCAGTGCCGCGTTGGGGGAGCACTGATGCCTTCATGACAAAACTAGTCCCACTTATCTTTCATACTCTCGTGCCAAGAGCCAATCTCAACAGTGTATCCTGAAAGGAAGGAACTGTAGACTTTCTGTCCCATTTTGGACCCTATGATGCACTCTTTCATTTTAGAGCCTGCCTGTGTTTTGTCCAGCTGCTGCCTGTGAGAGAAGAGAGCCTGCCTCCTCCACTCACAAAAGCCCTGGCTCTTCTCTCCTGGGCTTCACAAGCTGGAGGCACAGGGACAAGGGGGAGCATGACGGAGGGAGTGGTTTGTCATTTGTCCCAGCTTGGAGTCACCAGCAGGAGCAGCGGGAAGAGGCCACTCATCTCTTACGGTAGTAGCCCATAAACTGAGGGCAACATCAGTAGCAGGGCAAGGACTGGAGACAAACTGTGGCACAGGACACAAATTAGGTTGACCCCTAAAGCCGTGTGCTTCCACACAAGAGGCTTTTCAGACCAAACCCTTGTTTTTCCAGCACAAGTCTGCAGCAGGAGCCATGCCAGACCATCATGCAAGCTCTCTTTTGCTAGCAACACAGGTACAGCAAACACCACCCCTACATCAGGTGGCAGAATACATGCCAGGGCTTCTGCCACCTGGGCTCTGTCTGTCTTCTGCATCGCTGCTGAGACATCCTTTGGGAGCCAATGCAGAGGATGAGCCCAAGAAAGAGGTAAACTCCACTGACAGTCATGACTGAGGGGCTGAGACCAGGTCTCACCTTGCACCCTGAAGGGATGGTCCTCCACGGAAGCAAGTCCCCCCGAGTCCTCCAGAAAGGCTTCTGTTCCAGTAGGTCGAGGCTGAAAAAAATGGACTCTCGACAAGACAAATACACCTTTATCCCAAAAGCAAGACTTGTGAAAAGGTGTGGTATTTGGTTGACTTGAATTCTGCCCCCCCCCCCCCCNTTTCAGTAAAAATGGTGTCTTTGTGCATTTGGAGCCTAGCACAAATTAAACCCTCCGAAGTATCAACTTGACCTCAAGAGATTTACTCTGTCTTTTAACCTGTGTTCTCTATCCAGACCCCTCAATCACACCCATTTCACCATATGCCTTCTCTTTCTGACATTATATGGCCCTGTTTATTTTTGTTTCTACTTTTCACAAATGTTACTCTTTGAATAGGTACATTTTGCATAGATATCTGCTTAGGTCGATGCTTGGAAAACACCAAACCAAGTGCTTTGGACATTTACAGAAATACAATTCATGGAGAAGCACAACAAAACAGAATTTTTCTGTGCAAATATTATTTTTTGACATTTCACAAACATAGAGGCGTAGGGCTCTTCACATGAAAATCTGAATGATCTGAATCTGGCGAAATGGCTGTTTGTGGTGGATTTGTGTTTTACTGCCTTTTCAAAAATGCAGCCAAATCTGGAGAAATTATAACAAAATTATAATAATGAGAGTTTTGCACATGCTCAATAAAGCCTTTGTCAATTTTAGCAACTTCCTCCCCTGAAAACTCTGTTGGTTTTGGGTATGCTCCAGAGCCAACTATGACTTTTGATACATATGCAGAGAAAAATCTCTGCAGTTGTTTTGACTGACAGAGGAGTTTTTGACTTGGATTCAACCTGCAGGGCAATGCTGTCTTCTCCATCACCAGTGACCCACGGGAGGGATGCTAGGAAGTTCCACCTAAACATGAGGAACTTCTTTACTTTGAGGGTGGCAGAGCACTGTAACTGGCTGCCCAGAGAGGTGGTGGAGTCTCCGTCTCTGGAGACATTCAAAACCCACCTGGATGCATTCCTGTGCAACCTGCTCTAGGTGACCCTGCTCTGGTGGGGGAGGATTGGACTAGATGATCTCCAGAGGTCCCTTCCAACCCCTATCATTCTGTGATTCTGTGATTCTGCCCAGCTTAATGTCAAGAGGATGAGAATTAGCCCGCTTGGAAGTGAGGAAGGAGTGTAACTGGACAAGGAAACTTGGATGGAGCTCAGAAACAGGCAAAGACGAGAGAAAATCTGGGTTTGGGAGTCAGAGCCGAGAGACCCGGGGTTTGGGCCACGGAGCCCTGCATGGCGAGACCAGAAATGACCAGGGCTGTGATGTAGAACATAGATGAGGGTAGGGGACAGCAGTGGGGCCAAAACAGGAACATGAAGCCCGAGGTTTGGAAGAGACTGGGTTTGGGAGGAGAGTAGGTGGGAGGTACAGGCCAGGAAAAGTCCTGCCTGAGGAGGGACAGGATGAAGAATTTGCCTCAACAAGAAACATGATGATGCTCAAAGGGGTGAGGCATCTCAGCTGCAGCTGGCATTGGTAGCTGTGGGGAGGTGCTTTGGACTAATGAAATACAGGTAATGCCAATACTATATAGCAACAAAGCCCCCCCGTTAGTAAGGCACACTGTTATCCTGTGCCTCAACTCACTCCAGCAATATCTTCTCTCTCCCTTCATCTGCTGCACTTTACACAGGAGTGATGGAGATAAATACTTACGGGGCACTCTGACACTGCTGTGCCCACAGAAAAGCCCACGAGGACACAGATAATTCTCCAAGAACAGAGCTGGAACAATGGGCAAGCTTTGATCCCAGCAGGCAGCTCTTGTGAGCTCTTGCCAGACACAGGGGAAATTGTCCTTCAGTGAAGCTGAAGTCACCATGGAAAGGACTTGCCTCCAACTTCATTGAGCGGTTAGTATAATTTTCTTTCTGAAAGTGCCATTTGTCACATGATCTTTTGGCTTTTCCCCTGTGAGCTTTGATTACTCAGCTTCAGCTTTATTTCCAGGTCATGTTGGCACTACCCTGCCTCTCATGAACAGTTTGTAAAACCTGTGTGTGGCATTTTTTCATTTTTGGGTGGAATGAGACTACAGAGCTGTTTGGCGAGGTGAGTCTACCAGGGAACAATGTGAGCCCATTCCCCGATATCTCTCTGCTCTTTTGCACTTCTTGGCCCTTTGCACTACAGTTCTGGGGGGCTTTCCATTGCCCAGCTCTTCCTTGGTGCATGGCCAGCTCTGGGAGCACCTTTCAGTCCCCATTCTGCCCTTGGCTGTTACAAGCCCTGCTACAAATGGCTCTAAAAATAATCATTTAGCATATCGTCTACCCCGCAGCTTACAGTAAGATGCATGGTACAAGTGCAGAGAGCATTTCCTTCTTTCAGTTGCCATCCAGTTGTTCTCCATCTTAAATGGACTGTTGTAGAACCAGTACAGGGAGAGTATCCAAAACGATGGAGCCTGTGGAAAGCCAAGAGCAATGTACATAAGGCACAGAGCCCAGACCTTCTAAAATACGTAAGTACTTCCTTACTAAACAGGGTGCATCCTGAAGTTCCTGGTGTTTTCCACAAGGCAAGTGTGCTGAATTTCAATGAGATGTGGTGACACTTGGTGTTTGTCCCCTGTCCAAGAAAGTCCCCGTCTCCCCTGATGCTGGGAGGGCGCTGGCAGGAGGAGGAGGGCTGACACTGGAGAGTTTGGTGGCACATTCAGCTCAGTGCTGTTCCCTCATCATTTTAAAGTGGTTTCTTCTTCAGGGTTGTATTTGCTTCTAAAGTAGCAGTTGTAATTCAGCTGCTGATGTTGAGCAAGTACATAATAGGTTTGGTTTTGATGTCTCACAGTCTGTAGATATGCCACTTCATCCTTTCTGATCAAGTGCATGTGGTTTAATACATCTCACTTTTCAAAGTCTTATAGACACAAGGAATGCTCATGCTTTGACTGGAATTCAATACACGTTTTTTGCCATGTTTGTTTTGCATTCCCAGATTTCTATGTGTTGCTTATCACTGTGTTACACAGGGAAGATGTTTGAGGCTGAAGTGGCCACAGAAACTTCTGTTGCATTCTCCAGGGCAAAACTGCTTTTTTTTTCCAGTCCTGAACCTAGGCATAGCTGCAGAAAAGAGGTAAGGGGACCCAAACCAACACAACAGAGTCAGGAGTGGATGGCAAACAAAAGGTGCATCTGCACTTCAGCGGTGAAGTAAGATAACATGCACCGATTTAGCCAATACTTTGTGTATGCAAAATAAATGTGAAAGGCACTGGGAGATGGATTAATTTTTACTGGAAGAAGGTAACAAGTGCTGAAGTGCTATGTTCTCCATTGATGCAGCTCCCTTGACTTTGTTGGAGTTTTACGTTTTGTTAAGCGTAGAAGAAGAGAGCTGTTCATCTCGCATTTCCCATTACCTACTTCTCGGCCTCCACTCCGCCGTGGAGCTGGAGCTGTGTGCATTTAACCCAGCTGCTGGCTTGTGAGAACTAATCTACTCAAGTTTTCATACTAATTTAACACCGTCAGGTCAGAATTAGAGTAGTTAAAGTAATCCAACCTCAGAAGCCAGACTGATAGGAAGAGAAGTGTAAATCTTGCGCAAGTGCCAACGCGGCGTTTGAGCTAGCCCTCATCTGTGTTCATTTTTTGCAACCATACTGGGGCAAGCTGTGCTGTTTTGTTACTCAAGGCTAATCTGACATCTGATGTCTGCCTCCCATCATTGTCTCTGGCACAGCTGGATCCAGCCCAGAAACACCCACCGGACTTGCACCCCTTAGCACTCCTTTTCCAGCACTTGGTACCTTACTTGCAGGAGGCCAAAAGGGCTGTGAAAAGTCAATCATTTGATATGACAGCCCTTTGCACCCACTTTGCATGGGCAGGTACAAGGTGCTGTATGAGGTGCAAGCAGTGGGAAATCCCACTGCCGCCCGTGGGCTGGCATGTGGCTGAATTTGGCCTACTCCTGCAGTTAAACTGTAGTAGTCGGTTAGCTGGCTTCCTAAATATCGTGTCAGACTTGCATCTGCAAGCCTGCTCGCTGCTGCAGCTGCTTCCACACCTGTCTATTAATAGCCTCCAAATTATCTTTTTTTCTTTTTTTTTTTTTCCCCTGAAAGTTGCTGCTGCAAATTCACTTCGCAGCGTGACTTGATTATCCTAGTTATTAGCGTGAATCTTGAGTTAGACCTTTAAGGAAACACAGCGAGGTATCAGTTGTTAACTTAACACAGCTCTGCAGCTAGGATGAGAGCTAAGGTCATGACCTTATAATGGTCAACCAGCCTATTAGTTTAGCAATGCGGGACTCAAATGTCATTTCAGCACTGGTCGGATGCTTGAATTTATTACCCAGAAAGCTCCTTACTTGAAAATGATAGGATTTTTTTCTACCAGCTGCTAGAAGTCCCCTTTTTAAAAATAATAGCTAGAAATCTGCACTTTAAAAGTTATCGCCACGCTCCTTAAATGGTAGGGTGACCTATGGCGAATGAGTAGGCAGAGCAGGTACAGCAAATCATTCGAACCTGTGGGCTTCAGAAAAAGGGGGGAAAAGGCAAGATAAAGGAAAAAATGCCAATCAAATTTAAATGATGATCCCATTAAATAATGATTTTCATTCAGACCTAACCTTTCACAGTTTTCACATTTTACGGTTCTGTTTTACAGGAAAAAAATTCTGCCACTTTATTTTCTCA
>VWZL01001206.1:619773-691607 GCA_013396915.1 Stercorarius parasiticus
CCCTTATTAATTTGTGATATTCCACAATCATTTTAGTTACGGGGGGGGAAAAAAGAGGGCAAAAAAGAGAGGAAAAAACCTGACCAAAAAAATCTTGCTGTATTCAGTCCCCTGAGAATGTTGGGTCGAGTTTTTTGATCCCTGTTGCTCATTGATTTGAGGGCTGATGTAGTGCAAGGGGTCCCTATTAGTGGCGTCTGTCACTGCTGTAATGTTTTTGTTATTTTTCCTCATTTGTTCGCTCTGACATCATGTCATTACAGAATGGTGCTGTTCAGGCCCTGCCTTGGCTGTTCGTTAGCGTGTGTTTAATGAGCAGCTTAATTGAGCTGTCTACTAGGCCACCTGTCACCCTCCGGACTTATTAACATACTAATGGCCTGACATTGTATTCTCTGACAGGCAACAGGGTTTACTGATTTGATGTCTGGACATGGGGATTTTATGCAGGAATGAGAGAGGATATTGGGAAGGAGGTTTAAAAACGCAAATTAACTCTTTGGTATCTATGTATTTATGGCTTGCTTGTAAAAGTTCAACACAAAGTAGCAGGGGGAAACGGCCCTGCTTAGCAAGCCCGACTTTGTCATTGCAATTGCAGCACGTTTCTTCAGAAGAAAATATGCTTGGTGTAAGAAGAGCAGGCTTTACTTCTATTACAGTATTATTGTTGTTGCTGCTTCAAAGGAGAAATCTTCTTAAGCACAGAGGAAAGTTTTGTGACTAGTCTTTTCTCTACTGTGGCTAAACAAATGAAAGGCAAGAAATTTCCAGTTAAGGGATTTAAGTGCATGACATTGTTCCTACCTTTTAAAGCCCGATGAAGACATTCATCGCCAGTGAACACTGTGCTGAATTGTAAAGGTTCAAAGAAATGGCTTAAGTGCATGCAAGTTTAATAAAAACACTTGTTTTGATTTGGTTGTTTTTTGTTGTTGTTGTTGGTTGTGTTTTTCTCCAGCAGAGGAGAAGCAGACCTTCTGTCACAAGAAAACTCGGGTTACCAAGCAGATAACAGATCCAGATGGGGTGGCTTTAAGTCCAGCACTGCGGTAAATCCACCTCATATGCATACTGCACACCCAGACATGGGGCCATATTTTTGGGTGTGCAGGGGTGTTTCTTCCCTGTAGAAAAGACTTGGGCTGGGTGGGTCTCACCAGACCTTTGTGCAGGTCCAACCGCTACTTACCAGCATTCAGAAGAAAAAGAAATCCCGCTACGAGCAAACGCAGTGCGAAGACAAACCCTGAGGAGCGTGGTTTCGGCTGCCAGCTGTTTGGTGGTGGGTGACACGACCTCGCACGGGACTCAGCCAAGAGGCTGGGCAGCCATCAGGTCACAGCCACAGAGAAAGCACACAGGGTTTTGATCCCACAGCTGCCTGGCACCGTCCTCGTGGGTGCCCATAAATGGGTCAGGACGTGGGGCAGGGAGAAGCGGACCACATGGGGCAAGAGGGGTCCCCGCTGCCAATGCAGAAGGGCTTGCCCGTTCCCTGTGAACCACCGCAACACCCGCCCCAAGCAGTTTGATGACTAGCAGCTAGTAGCGTCTAAGTGTAACAGGAGAAAACAGCCACGCTTCCAGCAACACAAGCAGAGCTAGGCGGGAGGAGTCTTACAAAATACCACCCTGGGGTAATGGGCTTATTTTGGTGCATCTGATTGAATAACACCCACCCAGATCTCTCCAGCCTTAATGGGCCAGCACGTGATTAGTTTTGCAATTTCCCAGACTATGGACAGTCACAGATTTTTAAGATCAAGGTATCCTATTATATGGCATGGTCCCCTGTAAAGCATCCACCAATCTCTGCTGTGAATCGGTAGCTTCTGGCTGAGCCAAGGCATGTGTCTCTGAGAGTTTCTCATCATCTGAGTGAGACACAGGGAGCATGCACGAGAAGGAGCTGGCTAGCACTCAGCTCCAACGAAAATACCCTAAAATGATCTAGGAGGGCAGCTGAGAGCAATTACATTTCTTGTCTTGTGGAGAGGAGGTTATTTTGGTTACTTCTGCCAAAGTTTGCTTTCTGGAGTTTGGTCAGAGTCCCAGGTCGCTTCAAACAGCAGCACTGACCAGAACAGCTATTTTCCATCTGTCTTTGGCAAAGAGAGCTGCTCACTTTCCTCTTGAGTGTAGACGTTACTGATGCAGTCTGTGCTTTTTGCCTCATCTAGAGTAGGTTTTGCATTGTGCTCCCTGCTAAATCAATGCAGAAAACAAAGTTAGAATAAAATACAGAGGCTCGCTTACCTCCCAAGCACATCCAGACATGCTTTGGGGCTGGTTATTTGTTGACCTTCCATTATAATACGGGTGCTAAGCTTTAATTCTCAAAGCTTGAAATGGCCTGTGGTCTTCCTCCCTGAGAAACCACCTGCAGCCCTCGTGTTGCCACAGCAGAGATGATGAGCAGAACTGGGGGAGCTGCTGATGTGGGGCTGTCCTCTGGGGACTCCCTTGCATTTGGGTTCATGCTCCACCACACTGTGGGAAGAGACAGATCACATCGAACTTAAAAGGCTCTTCATGCATTCATCATTTCTGGTGGGTATCTTCATGGCACAGAGGCTTGCAGGCATAGTTTCTTTGAAAAACATCAGAGAGGAAAGGCTTGCTTTGGCTTCTGTCATGTCTGTTGTATGAAGAAGGAGGGAACACTAATATCTGAACTATCTCTAATCTCCTCACTTAGATGGGATTTGTGAGCACCTAGGATTCTTGTGTGTTATAGAGGCTGAAAAGAACATTAATTTCTTGCGAAGAGGAGCGTGCCCCTGTGAGACCAGATAGGTGGCATTTTTAATTGTACTAGTTCAATCTAAATAAGCACACATAGCCTGGGTCCGAAAAATGCTTGCTGGTTACCTTGTTTCATGCAGTTTGGGCAGGGGTCCCACCTATGCCATATCTGATGGCTTTAACAGAGTCACACCCCGGCCGTGGACATGTCTACATGCAACCTAATTCAGGGTCTTATGATGACACCAAATTCTGTACAATTCTGTTACAACACTCCTAGCAGCCTAAATTTGTAGATTTCTTTTATTTACAAATGGTATTGTCTGGTGGGTGTCTGGTTTATGCTGTGGTAGATCTACATGCAATTCAACACCTCATGACCAGACCTCTGTGTGTGCTCATTTTTGTATCCTTCCTTTCATAGATCTAAATCACATCTTCTGAAGTTAGTGTGACTGAGGTAAGCTCATCAGAGGTGCCATGAAACAGGACGTAAAATAAGGATGTGACTCTGCTCAGGCTGGCATGAGTGATAGTGAAAAATCTCACATCATGAATTATTTCAGTGGCTGCTGAAGAAGCAGCAAAAGTCAGCCTGTGTCAGCAACGCACGAGTTTTAAGAGGAAGGCAAATTAATTTCCTTATTAGTTTCCAATTTGTTAGCAAAGAACTTCAGGCCTCACCTCTGAAGCTCCAAATGCTGTATTTTTTGTAAAGCTGCCCATTGTCTGAACAAGACGCTTTTGCACGCAGTGTCTGTCTCTAATTTCTCTGAAGGGTGCAAGTTCCCTTCTGCCTTTTCCTCTCTTCCGTGATCCTCCATGTGCTGGTTGGCATGGGGGAATATATCACTGTCCATGGAAAACCTCAGAAAGAATTATAGATTGAATATTAAGGATGGTGTTTAAAATAATACTTTTAATACTGCATTGAGGACTGCATTTATACCAGCAATAACAGAAGTTTGTAGTTGCATGTACCCTCTTAGTGTGTAGTGGACACAGCCAAAATGTTACATTACATGTTCTAATCGTTACATTAGGGGGTGCATTAGCAATAAAAACTACTCCGCACTGCTGGAAGGTTAAGGCTTTAAAGCTGCAGAAAATAGTGCTTAACACAACCCAGGTGAGTAGCCTAATCAAATATCTTTTCTTTCTGCTTCACTGAGAACTGCTGTGAGAGCTCAACCAGCATGTTTGCAGGTCACAGCTGGACTGCAGAAGGTCACCAAGGGGCAGAAGATGGACATGAATCCAGCTCTTCACAGTGCTCGTCTAGGATCCTAACTACAGATTCAGAGCCTTGACTTGGGAACTGCTTTCTGTGAATAATTTATTAATAAAATAAATATATGCTGGAAATATTGTGGTGTAAACACATACAGAAGGACATACATGAAGTGCTGAGGAGTTAACAAATCCTAGCTATGATGATATGACAGAAACCTGCTGCCAGCTTGATCTGGAAGAGCATTGCACAGATATGGTGAGTTTTATCCAGGTTGGCTGTTTCATCAGTCAGAAACATGCCCCATCCTTTTATAATAGCTTGGCTTCTTTCATTTATGCCTAGGGTATTAAAACTATTATCACGAAACATCTTTGAAGTAAAAGACATCCAGTACTCTCACCACACACAGCTCTGGGCATGGCCGATGGGCTATGTTGTAAGATGAATCACTGACCATCTTCCAGTCTCCCTGAGATGGGATTAGGGATCTGACAGCCCTCAGAGTTTTATGACACCTCTTCCTCCCCATCAAGGTGTCCATAACTCACAGGGTCTGGGCTCCTGACAAATCAGCAGGTGAACAAGATGCCGAAAACCT
This sequence comes from Stercorarius parasiticus, assembly GCA_013396915.1. NCBI lineage: Eukaryota > Metazoa > Chordata > Aves > Charadriiformes > Stercorariidae > Stercorarius > Stercorarius parasiticus. The sequence goes on from VWZL01001206.1 coordinate 624,354, forward strand.
TGGGGATCCGTAAGGCTTCCTTGCCCCATGCCATGGAGCGGGGACCCTACAGGTGCTGGCAACCATGACTGGGCCTCAAGAAGCTGGCACACAGGGCTCACAGATCTCATGCTGATGGGAAATTTTCGGGACAAAACATTTAAATGATTTCACAACTCACAGAATTTCTTGCAGAAAAGAAATGTCTGTTTCCCTTGGATCCAAAACCAAGGGAATCCAGGGAGACACCCTCTCGTCACTCAAGTTAAACCAGTACCTGAGTATATTTCTTTTTTTCACAGGGTGCTTTCTTTTAGGAAATGGTGGGCCCTACTCCAGCAACTACAGAGATAATGTCCTATTATCCTTTTCACTGAAAGAGTAAGCAAGGATTTTGCTTCAACCAACCCATTGTACTCCGTATGTTAGAGATAACCAACTAGGAAACACACACAAAAGCTCTTCTAGCGTTACAATGACTGCAAACACCCCAGAACACCTTCTCACACAAAAAATGGAATAGGCAGAAGCCTTGATTTCCTGACACTTCGGGATGTATCCAGATGTACCTCGTTAGCTGAAAACAATAAAAGTCTGTAAATAAGAAGTTAAAGACAAATCTTATGCATGCCTTAATTCTTTCATAAAATGACACTCTCTCTCTCTGAAGGGCTTCCCAATCCCTTTCCAAAGGGACATGTACATCCAGCTCCTTCAAATGTACACAGAAAAAGGAAGTCCTCTTCCTGCTTTATCAGTACTGTTGGGTTTTTAGCATTGCTCGGCTGACTGTCTCATGCCTTTGGGAGAGAACCTGCCGTAGACTACAAGTGCAGGGCTGCATAGGCAAATGCACTGCCCTGACCGGGTCTTGCTTGAAGGGTTTTGAAGCTATTATTAATAAACGTGCTTCTCTTTTTGGTGAATACTAATAGGACACGAATTTGCCTTTAAACTTCTCCTATGTATGCAGAAGGGTCATTTTCATGACTCTGGAAAATAGTTACTTCTGAAGATGCAGGGTTGGGTTATACCAGTACTCACTCCTTCAACGTGGATTTCACCAATCCTTTTAAAGCTTGTTCAGCCTCTTTAAGAGAACTAAAGTCCAAGCTCATGCCCTTCTTGGGAAAGCAACAGGACACTTTTGTGATCAGGATGCCAGCAGGAACCAGTCTGAGGCCAGAAGCCAAAGTGGTTGAGTAGGAGACCTTCGCACCACCTCTGTAGTTGTCTCATACAGTTGCAAGTTTAGTTGTATAAATAATTTTTTCCTTTAGTGACTGGTCCCATCCCATCCCTTCCAAATATTGCTAATGGATCTGAATTTTTTTTCCCTGAACTCTTAAATTTGAAAACACAAGAGATAGATATACTCCTCCACCTCACAGCTGATGAGAAAATTAAACACGTTTTTTAAACATGAATTTTAAAACAGCCAACATTTGAAGGTTATTTGTTTGCCAAAGCCTACATTCCTCATTAAAAGAAATAGAGAAAGCAAGAAAGCAAGGAGTCCAAACTTTGTGGCAGCGCAGGTTATGAGTAATGATGGCAAATTGGCTCAGGTAAGCATGGGCAAAGCTGCAGATCTGTGTCTTTTGGAAAGCACTTAAGCAAGGGAGAAGGTACAGAATATTGTGAATTTGTCCTTGTTCAGTGCTTAATTGGACAAAAAAGCTATTTAGATCTGCTACCATTGAAAATACACATATAAAAATATTTTTATGAAAAGGAAAAAAAGTGTGTATATGAATTCACTACCACTTTCTTGAATTTGCACTTGAATTAAAAGAAGCCCAAAGCCTTTGCCCCTAAAAGCATGGCCACTTATTGCAAGACTAGTTTGAAAGCTCAAGCACAGTCCAGGGGCAACACTTCAGCAGGACGTGCCAGGACCCACACTCCCATGGAAGAGCATAAATGAAAAGGGGATAAGGGAGAATGCAAGAGGAATGAGGGGAATAAAGGGACCTATGCCCTAGGGAAGAAAACAGTCCTAGGCCTAGTTTATCAGAAAAAAAGGCAGCTACACTTATATACTGACAGATATCTGCAGCTTGACAGAAGATGGAGTTATCAGCTACAAATGGCAGAGGGACTTCCTCACAACCTCCCTCATAATAAAGCCATACTATTACTGTTCAGGAGCAGGCACCGGAACTACGGGGGAGATGTTTTAGCAGCTTTCAAACCTGAGGTCAAAATGTACTTTATCCCACACACTCTGTTTTCCATCAGCATCTGCCTTTTCCTCCCTGACACTGGTGGCCCTAAGTATCCAACATGCTGGGCAGGATCCACCACACCTCCAGATCCTGGTCTAGCAAAGAGAGTAAGCGCCTGTGCAGCCTTTGTGAGGCATGAGGCAGGTCATATACTTAGAATTAACTTCATCTGGCTCATGGTCAGCAAAATAAAAACTGTTGTTGCTTTTAAAAATCAAATCCTGTGGGACTTACAGGAAATGGTAACATGCCATCTCTTCTTTCATACCTATGGAGGACAAAAGCAGCAGAGGAGGTCACAGGCCTGTTACAGGTACAACAGATGGTAAATATTTGTTATATATGTTTGGTATATATTGCAGGTATAATAGATGGTAAATAGTGCTGGTGGCAGGAGAAACAGAGCTCTTCACCATTAAACTTGGGTGATGAGCTTTCGTCAAGTATTTTACATTCTGAGAAGTAGAGTTGCATTGGATGAAACTATTTCCAAATGTTTTAAAGTAAAGAAACATAAAATAGAAATTTTTTTAAGATGTCACAGATATCGGAGAACCAATAAAGGTAAGTCCATTCCACGCTTTAGGAAACAAACAAACAAACAAACAAATCCGGTGTATGGTGAAGTGAGGGAATACAGAGTTGATGTATACCATACTTACTTCCGCTTTTGGATCACCATCCAAAGGTCACCAACCTGTGCAGCTTTTATGGACAGCCTGTATTTCTTCTAATTTTGGTGACATGGGCTGTCCAAACAACTGCTCAGGGATGTAGGCCCTGGGAGGGTTCCCCTGGGCTGTGATATGCTGCTACAACCATAGAGTGTAGAGACCTGGGGAGAAGGGTTTACACCCCAGCCTTTGCTTTGGGCATGCTTGCGTCTGGTACCATACTTCATCTACCCAGGATGCCTCAGAGGAGCCAGAGGTTGTATTATCATCATTGTGTGGAGAACAGCAATTCTCTTTAAAGGAAGGGTCTGAAAAAGCATTGATTTTGATGCTATTCAGCAACAACTAAATAAATAAATAATATCATGAAAATTCTGAAATTGTCTTGGGTTGATCAAGCTGTTCTATACTAATTCCTCTTTATTTACCTGCATTTGTGTTATAATAGTTACTATAACACAAAATCGAAGTAATATGACACAAGGAGCCATGCTGAGTAGTTGAGAACCCAACAAGAAATTAGAATGTTTCTTTTCAAGAAGACCAAAATGTCCATCTGACACTACTGGAATTTTCCCTCCTGAAGCAAAACCGCAGTGAAATCATCTTGATTGATTTTTGTCACTAGAGTGATATTTGTCAGTTCATCCACTTTATCATACCAGATGCATGATTCAGCGTGTTAATAAGAACTTCAGATTGCAAAGTACGAATTCACAGTCTCCTGTGAGACCGCAGCACATATTGTGCTTTATAAGGGTCTATAGCTTACTGGTATAAGCATGTTGTGCACTGGCAAACACTTGCTACGTTGGTCTGAAGCAGATCCAAGTTTGAGAGGCGTTGACAGGCTCATCCCAGCACAGGCTCCTCAGCCAGCCTTTTAGCAGGAGCTTCACGGTCACCCTATGGGTGGTCTTGTCTTGGAGTCTACAGGATAGCTGCGTTTGTGTTTTGTAGCAGGATATATTATTGCTGGGGGCATGCTGACACTGTAAACCTGTCTGCTAGCTTCTGTTTCTTTCCTAAGGGCTACATTATTTTTATTCTTTATGTTTGCTGAGCAGGAACCTATGAAAATCAGAGATGTTATCCTGTCAGTTTGAGGCATAGCTGGTAAAATTAACAGCAATGAAGGAAATGTCTATGTCGTTTTCTTAGGGACAAAAATCAGAACTTAGTAAGTGATGATTATGCTAAACCAGAAATTTGTTTGTTATTTCCAAAATAAAAATAATTAAAAAAAAACAACAGGCATTGGTTAACAGGCTATATTCACAGGATAAGAAACAACAAGAGCAAGAAAATCCCTGAGAAATATTGACTGAAAGTTAGTCCACATATTCCCCCACAGGGAGCAGCACGTGCTTTAGAAACCTGTGTTTGCGGGCAGTCAGGAAACAGTGTTTTTCAGAGAGTGTCTGATTATTTTCATGTTCCAGAACTGAGGGTAAAATTCTCCTCCCAGAAAAGACAGTGAAAGTTTTCACTGGAGGCAAGATTTTCCCCTGTATAATTTTAGCATAATGTCTTCTTACTTCGTTTCCCTTTCTGTTGACAACACGAGATCAACTTTGCTGTCTTCTCAAGTCTGTACGGGGCTCAGGTGTCACCCTCTGGTTGGGACCTCTCTCCCCTGCACAGCCCCTGTTGCCTTCTCTGTGGGGACAATGTGGTCAGGACTCTCAGAGTCAAGCTGTTATCTGTGCTCTGTTGTCCCTTTTTTTTCTCGAGGGTTTGACACACAGCCAGTCTTTTGTCTTGTCTTTTCATTAACTAAGTGTTTCTTTTGCCATTGATCTAATGCTCACCCTGATCATTTCCACGGGGAACTCCACTGGGTACCATATATAGCTCTTGGGTATTTTTTCACCTCTTCCTTGCATTGTGAAATGCTTGATGGTTTTCACCTGCTTGTTGAAACAATATGCTAGGCAGCAATCTCCAAGACAGGAATATCTGAAAATTCCCCTAAGAGTAGACTTTAGCAACATCCCTCTTTTAAATGCCATTTCTGGTTTTGAACAGCCACATCCACCCTCCTACAGGAAGAGGAACAGTTTCCAAAGGATTGCAAGTGGAGCACGTGTCCTCTGATTTATCCTTCACGTTTATCCCCAAGGTTCACCATGTTTATGGGCCATTTCCATCAATCCTGCAGTGTCCTAAAGGATCGCTCTGCTTTTCTCCAGGTAAGGCAGTTCATGTGGGTTTATGCTCAGCGTGAAGAATTTCTGCAGAGTCCAAGGGAAAGCTTTTTTCCAGGTGATCTTTAAGGTCTCAGTAATGATTGGCCTGTGTCAGGCACTTCTGGAGGGCCTGCACACGTCTTCTGTAACATCCACCAACACACACACACAGAAAGGAGATTTAAGCACTGTTAGAAACACACCGTTTGTGATATATTTAGGTAAACCCAGAAATACTTTGATCCATCTGAACTGCTCAGTCCCAGTTTTTCTGCTGTATTTTTGATTTCCAGAAGAGGAGGATTACCCCACTAACTGCATGTCCAAGAAATGCAAACATACCCTCCTGCTGTGTTTACGGGAGCTGTGGCTCTGCTCACACCAGCTATGTAATACCGTATGGGGATTTGCAAACTTGCACTCACGTCAGCTGAAACACCATGCCTCTTTCCTCTTCAGCTCTGGCAAACCAGCTTTCCTCAGAGACGGTTTCAATGAAAAACTATGCACAATGATGCACTTCGTGCAGTCCAGCACTGACTTGGGAATGGAGATGTGATCTGGACATCCAGATGTTGCCACTGGAGAGATGTGGGCTTCTGGAGTGGGCGTACATGTGGGTAGATGCTAGTCGCCATGACAAGCTTGGTTACTAATGGTGGCCTGTGGATAATGGCTGGGAGCAGCTGCAAGGGGTGCCTGAAACTCCAAGGAAATTCTTCTGGAGCCTTTTGTCGCTTCCAAGTAGAGGAAAACTAGAGGACAATTGGCACTGAGGACCTCACTGTGACACCAGAGCTGACCATCGTTGCTTGACAGCAGCTCCCAGGATGCAGTCAGTGGCTTAAGTGGCTCTGTTTTCTTGCCTCGCACATTTTGGGCAGACTTAAGACAGGTAATGCTGGGGGGCAACAGCTTTGTGACCTGGGGCCCTTTCTGCCCTGTCAAGGCAACAGCCAGGGCAAGGGAATGCTTTTAGGCCACCATCCTCTCTGAAACCTCTGGACAGGATGGCGAAATCTGTCCTGAAGTGCCGCAGACTCAAATGGACATTTCCAGGTTTCCCGCTCCCTAGGGTTTTTTCAGCAATGACGCCACAGTGAGCATCTGGAAATGTCAGTTTAAATCAGCTGGTTTCTATGTTTGCTTCAATGACTTGTTCTATTCGCAGCCGCGTATGGCACCTGACAGGCAGAGAACACGTGGGGATCCCTGTTCCCTAGCTGCCTGCCCTGTGTGCCTCTCCAACACCTCTGTGTCCAGGTACGGGCTGCCTCACTCCTCTCATCTCCACTTACCTGAACTGAGAAAGGTTTTAACAAAAAATTTTTAAAAGTCTCTGTGGCACCTCAGGGGCAGTTATACTCTCAGCACCACTTTCCCCAGTCCCTCCTCCTTTCTGCCTTTCCAGGGACGTTGGATGCTGCAGTCCTGCAGTCGGCATGCCAGATGAGACGAGACTGCCTCCAGCCTCTGACCTGATGCTTACTGCAGGTGAAAAGATCATTCAAAAAAAATCTATACTATTAGGTGCTGCTGTCACTCATCCTCAGAAATCTTTCCACTTATTTATGGTAGCAGTTGCTAATCTATATGGACACCCATTTTTAAGATGGTAACTTTATTCTAATAGGTAATTCTACGCTTGCTTGTTCCTGCAAAGCAGGCTGAGCTATTTCTAAGGTCATGGCCCAGATCTGTGTCTCTACAATGAACTTTGACTGAGGTCATGCATTTAGTTTTCAGTGTGTCTGCAACTGAATGGACATTACACTGACCCCTGCTAAAGAAGCCAGTACTGAAAATGCTGCCTTCAATAATTAATAGTAACTCGTTCTGATCCTCAGGCTGGCCAGTTAAGATAGCAGATGTCAGGAGCAGCTAGGGCAGATGGCCTTGAGCCTTGTCCTGCTCACCAGTTGGATGTCATGAAGTATAAGGACTCTTGTTCAAACGTGCTTTCGGTTTCTCTTTTTTGCACGAAATAAAATAATCAAGCTGATAATTATTCTTCCAATTCCTGTACCTAAGGAGAAGGAATAGACAAACTTCACTATCTTTTGATCTGATTTGGAAAAAAGGATGCAGTAGCAGCACTACGTGAAGCCCAGGAACTGAAATATGGGTCATGATAACATCATAACACACTGAAGACAAAAAAGTTTCCCAAACACATTAAATCCAATGGGATAGAGAAGTAAACTGGTATCCCTGCCTGATTCTACCTGGAGAGGGGAAAAGAAAGGAAGCACCTCCAATTAGTAATGTTCCCCAAGGTATTTTCTCCTTCAGTCTCATTTTCAGTTGCAAATTTAAAAGACTATGAAAACCTTGGGGGTTATTTTTCCTTCACAAATTCTTTTCCATCATAACAGTTCCTGAAAATCAGGACAGAAGAAAGCATGATGTTTTGCTCCTATCTAAAAACAAAATCTGTGAACCTTTTCTCTAAAAAGCTGGCAGATTCCCTTTTTTGGAGGCAGTATATCTTAAACCCAGCAGCTGGTTAGCCTTTTCATTACTGTGAAAACACACCCCATCGGTCAAATCGCAGCCTTTCAGAAGCTTGCATATGCTTAACCAGACTTGTTAGGTTTCAGCCAGTGACATCCCTGAAGAAGACGAGGGCAAGCTTCTACACCAGACTGAGCCTGAGTCCTTCTGAAACTAACTCTGGGCAGCAGCAGGAGAGCGGAGGTCGCGTCTCTCTCCTGAGGACCTCCCCACTGAGAGCCCGCGTAACCTCAGGATGAAAACCTCAAAGATCAGAGAACTCTGCTTCTCATTTGCCAGGAGGCCATTTCACCTGCTGTTATTTGCTACATTATCACTGAAGCTCTGAGTTAAGCTTTGCTTATCTAAATGCCTCTGCTGTCCAGATAACAAGTGATGTGTAAACTGGAGCCTGCTCCTCTCCACTGGTGTGCCCCTATAGCCTGCCCTGGCTAGGGATGGAGTTGTCCTAATGGCTGACCTGCGTCTCTCACAGTGGCAATATCTAGCTAGTACAGCTGCCAGCTAGCTGCCATGATTTTACAGAAGTCTGGAAATGAGAAACATGACTTTTTTTTCTTTTTCAAGAGCTAGTGAGAAGTCTATGCACATCCACAGAGCCCTTATTAAACTACATGGAAACGAAGATTAACCAGCAAAAGGCAGTACAGCTGGGAAAATAATAGAAATGAACATCATTACATGCATCTGGTTTGAGGGAAAATTAAGATAAGGCCATAAGCCCTTAATAAGGCTAGACATTATAAACATACAGGGAGGAGATTATAAACATACCAAAAAACAGTCTGCATAAAGTGATTTATCATGGGCGTGTTATAAGGTACTACCATGCCCTTCCCTCTGCAAGATGGCTTAGCGTCTAAGGAATGAATGAGGAGCACCAAGCTCCCCGGACACAGAAGTTAAAGGCGACAAGATTTACTACACCCATTCAGCCCCAGACCCACAAAGGAGCTAGCTCTCATTATTTTCAAGGGGGGTTATGGTGCTAAATACGTCAAGGCCATCTTCCTCACTTTTGAGTGCCTGCCATTGTTGCTATTGAAAGCCACCGGAGCAGTGTCAGCCTCACCCCTGTGGCTCTGGCCCTCCACGTGGAGCCCGCACTGGCTGCAGATGGCAACGAGCAGTGCCCTGTCCCATGAGCAACAAAGGGCCGGGAGAGTTACGGAGTGGCCACTTAACCAGATTAATGCTCTCCCTCCACTTGTAGGTAGACAACACAATCTTACTGCCTGTTTCTGGCTGCTCACCATGCTGCTGGGAGAAGCTGTGCTCCTCCATCCTTGCTCCTTGGTCTAGGCTTCCCCTAGTTTGGGGTCAGGTCCTGCCTCCTATTTCCTACCATGAGGTACTGGAGCAGGTCACCTGGAGAAACAGTGGAAGCTTCAAGGACAGGTTACACAAACCTTTTGCATATGATGAGAGGAGATATATGAGGAGAGGCTGAGGGAACTGGGCATGTTTAGTTTGGAGAAGAGGAGGCGGAGGGGAGACCTCATTGCCCTCTACAGCTACCTGAAAGGAGGTTGCNAGACCGACTTTGGAGGGAGGGACATGGAATGGGTAATTTGACCTGTCTGGACCACACCTCACCCTGTGAGTCCATGCCTGCTCTGATCACCCTCATGGGGATGCCTAATGTGTCCTTACAAGCCTTGCAGTAGCTGCCGAGGGCACCAGCTCCCAGGACTGCTGTAACTGGTGCCTCACTGCTGCCTGTGCCAGTAGGAAATGGAGTTTTTTAGTGCAGCTCGAGAACAGTGCTGATTTAATCTCCACTCACTCTTCATGGGGGACAGCAGCTCTTTAGAGGTCCTGTCTGCAGGGCTTGCACAAATGGCCAGAGCGCTCTGGAGGCTCATTGCTCCCTTAGCAACAAGAGACCCATGTCCTTCTAAGGGTCCCCAAGGCTAAGCACTAGCTGGGTACCCAGCCCTATGCTATGTGAAGGCTTCTTGGGATCCTCATCCAGGCAAACCCAGAAAGCACGTCAGAAGTACTTGGAGGAGAAAAAAAATGAGGCTTACTTGTGTGCACAACACAGTGCTGTGCTGGGGATGCTCACGCTTATTCCAGGGGCACTGGCTGGAGGGTGTGTGTGATGCTGTGAAGCAGCTGCAGAAATGCTGTCCTGACCCTCAGAAGTAACACCCAGCTGTGCTGACAGGACAACACCGCCTCCTCCTCCTGGCCTCTGCTGGGTGGTGTTGGCAAGACTAGCATGGGAGGGAGCCAGCGGAGAGTCCCGAGTGGCTACAACCACAGGCCAGTGTTTGGTGAAAGAGCATCAGGGAGAGCAAGCAAGAGAGGCTGAAAAGCAGACTGTGTTACAGAGCTTGACCAGGGATCAGGGTGTTTGTTTGTGTCTCCAATAAGGTCTTAAAAGGAAGACCTCGTCTACTCTGTACTGCCATTGAAGGCGCGATGGGTCCTGGCTGCAGGGCTAAGTTCTGGTGCAGCTCCGGCCCATGATGCTCCTGGGTCCTGGCTGACTGCTGTTGCCTCTCCTGTAGCTCAGTTGGGTCTGACAGGTATGATCTGTGAATTATTTTGACAGGTCCTTTCAGAGAAGATAAAATGCCAAGGAAAAAAGCGCAATTCAATTATACAATACCTTGTTTTTCATATCAGAACTATTTAGCCGTAGCTGCTCATGTGTAGTGCATGCCAGTTACTCTTGAAGGTCTACCGTTTGGAAGAAAAAATTGCTTCAATACCACCGATGTGGTTCATACTATTTGCAAGAACAATTAATTTCTGGGGCATTGCCAAGAAAAACCTAGATCTGATTGCTGAACTGAGTTCTGGCTTTTATAGTCTCTATGTACTAGATCAGTACTTTGCTGCTGCAACTGACCCTGAATATGCCTGTGGCCAGACTCTGAGTACATATTTTTAATGTTATGATTCAGGACCCAAAAGTAGTCAAATTCCCATGTGCTTTGTTTTCAGACGGCTAAGTTGGCATTACTGGTGTTTGCTTAGACCGGAAGCTAGGGCTGCTTTAAAATTCCTTTTTCCTGTAATTTTTTTTACCAACTCTCATGTTTCTTTGAATTAAATATTTGATTTTGTGGAAAGTATTTTGCCCATTTGCTCTAATCTTTGATGTGTTGAAATGTCTTTATTAAAAACTGGAGATCTCCTTAAAGCTTTTGGCCCTGGTAATTATTTCATTTTTGTCAGATGATCTCCCAGAGTCATCATTTCCAATAAAAGTCACCCTCGCAGTGGCCAGGCTGGTTAATACTGCTAATCATAGGGTTATGCTATCAGGAGTTCTTGATAGAAAAAGAAAAAGAAACGTCCAATATGTTCAGCAATTTCATCCCTTGCTGAGATGGCCTGGCAAGTGGCTCTTATGCTGGGATGCTGAGCTATAACGGAGCATAAAACCATCAAAGGCAGAGACGCCAAGGGGAGCACAGACACAATCAACTCTCCAATTTCCAGACGTCCCAGCTTCTCAGTTAAGGCAAGTGATTGCCTCCAACAGATCCTTTGCAGAGCTGCCAAGTTATTAGGAGCTGCTGAAGGGAGCGGGAGCACAGAGGGTGTTCCCAGCGGCTCAAAACCTCGCCTGCTGCCCTGCGGCTGCAGCCCAGCTCGGCTTGGGAGCCTTGTTAGCCCGCTTGCCTTGAGGCTGGTGGGAGAGAAAGTGCATCTGAGTTTCTTTGTGTCTGCCGTTTGGTGCCTGCATCTGAGTGAATCATTGTCCTCCCAGTTTGGTTTTGTGACCCTGTTCTTCCCTCCCATCCAGGGGAGGGGAAGGGAAGTCTTTGGTCATCATAGAATGGCGAGGATTTCCCTCAGGTGATCTTCCTTCATAGAATCATAGAATCATAGAATGGTTCAGGTTAGAAGGGACCTTAAAGACCACCCAATTCCAACCCCTCTGCCATGGGCAGGGACACCTCCCACTAGACCAGGCTGCTCAAAGCCCCATCCAGCCTGGCCTTGAACACTTCCAGGGATGGGGCATCCACAGCTTCCCCGGGCAGCCTGTTCCAGTGCCTCACCATCCTCACATGGGGCGTGAGGGTGCTGAGGCACCCTTTCCTCTGTCCTCCTGCAGGCAGGTCTCTGCACTTAGAGATAGGAAGTGTTTATGGATGCTGTCTGATCTTCTCATGGGACTGTCCAGATACATCACAGGGGAGACGACCTGTGAAAATAAATGGCTTTTAACATTACCTCAGTAGCAAAAAAACCCACTGGAAGGCAAATCCAGGAGGAGTGGTGAGAAGGTGGAGTCCAACAGGGGTATTTGAGACAGTAAGTCAAGTAACAGAGAAATGATGGTGAATAGTCAGTTGTCAAGATTTCCCTTCCCGGTTATAATTCTTGGTGCATGGTATCACTAAGTCAGGACACGGTTATACGAGGCCATGTACAGACACACAGCCACAGCATCCCCATTTCAAAGAGCTTAAGCCAAGTCAATAAGCTCAGCCTGGCAAAGCGAGGGGCTGCAGAAGTCCCCATGTGGGATAAACCAGGCATGAGTGTGACGGCAGGAGGTGAGAGGGCTGCAGTCTCTGCCAGAGCATCCAGCGACAAGGTGGAGCAGGGAGCTTGGGCTTGAGTGCCTGGCGGTCTGAAGGAAAAGGCTGAATCAGAGATTTGAGTCATGCAAGGCTCTGCTAGTAAATGAATCTTCCATTCAGAAGCTGAAGGGGAGAATAACCTCAGTTTAACACAGTTGATAAGTAATTTTTTTCTTGTTCAAACAAAAGCAAAATGCACCCAACAAGCTAAGTGTGGGAAACCTGCTGGCTACAGTCCTCTGCTCAGGCAGGAAAATGTGGTCTCAAAGCTCTTTGGGGTGTCTGTGTGTAGTCTTGCTCAGGTGAGTGCTGCAGCCACTGTGGCTCCTTAGTAAACCTGGAAGCAGCTCTTCTTCCTGCAACAAATCTAATTTTTCTGGTCTTATACTTGTATTTAAATTTGGGCAAAACAGGTGAAACCAGGCCAGATAAGCAGCTTAGGTTACCCCAACCACTTGGTCTTCTTGGTGTCACGACTATTTGGCAAAGTTTAACCCAGGTCTAACTGAGAAAACTTCTCCCGAAGAGGAACATTAGTGTTATCTCATGGCTACTCATTCACCCTTGGGGATGATGCCTGACCATGGTGGGTACTGAGGAGGACGGAGACCCTGTCCCACAGAGCAGGCAGTCTGAGCAGCATAGTCAACTCCACAAGAAGAAATGTTGCTTCCCCTCCCTTTCGCTGGGGGTTGGAGGGGCAGAAATAGTGACTTGGTGCAAATCAGGACGGGAGAGGGGTTTCCTCAGGGCTCCCCTTGCCCCTGGGTGGGGCATGGTAAGAAAGAGGTGGAGATGGGGCTAGAGGGAGGAGGCTATATCTGACCTTAGTGATGGGGATAGCTCCTCAGATGCCTTGAACTGAAAGGTGAACACACCAACACATTGAACTTAAAGGTGACATTACAATATGATAGGATGTGAGGCATTCTCACCATTGAACACAGGACATCTAACCTCAGCTCCCTGCACAGCTCGTGGACAGAGGGGGGATCCTTTGGGAAGTTATTCACAGCTCCTCGGGGGAAACCGATCCCTCCCACCCACCGAGGGGCACATGTTGGAGGTAATCCAGGTACTGTCTGCCAGGCTTCCTCCCGGGTGTCCATGCTGGAGATGGAGATGGTGGTACTGCGCAACAGATGCCGCCTTTAATGCTTTGCTTCTTTCCACTTAAATTAGTGCCTGGATGTAGTGAGGCTCCCTCAGGGAACAAGGACTTAACCCCTGAGGATGGAAAACTGGGTTATGGGAGACACCAGCTGAGGAGAAGGAAGCAGCAGCAGCTCATGCTGTGTGGGCAGCATGGCTCTAGGTGCTCGGACACTGCCCCAGCAGGGCAACTGCAAGCTCCCAGTGATGTTTTCCCAGCTGGATCAAACTCTCCACCAGCGCAAGTGGGCCCAGCCCATCCAAAATGAGACCCTACCAGCCAGCCAGCCAGCCCACGGCATGGTTGCTGACCCCCTCACTGCCCAAAGGAAGTTCCTTTGCAACTGCTCTCGCCCGGCTGCGGCAGGGCAGCTGGGAGGGTGGGCTCCAGAAGACACGTGCTGAAACCCCCAGACTTGAGCAGCAGCAGCAGCAGCAAAAGAGGCTGCTGGCTGCCCCCCGTTAGGGGAACAGGGGGGGTTGTTTTTCTGTTTTGCTTCCAGCAGCCTCATGCATATTGGCCCCCCCAAGCTCCAGGCCTTGTTGCGTGGGTCTATCAGGCCTAAACGTTACTAGGTGAAGACAAAACCTCGCAGGTAAGCCTCTCCCTGGGCTGCAATGGTAGCATGGAGAAAAATTCGGCTCCCGCTGGGCACAACACGGTCCCCCGAGAAGGGGGACGGCCAGGGTCAGTGGTGGGGATGCAGGCGCCCGCAGCCCAGCACTTGCCCCCATTCGGCGCAGCGGTCATTGTTGCTTCCCACTGACCAGCTGCCTGCGATCCCCCCCCACCCCCCGATCGAAAGCAAAACGGGTAACACAGCCCCCATTCAGCGGAGATTAAATGCCTGAAATGAGCCACACCTCCGAACAATTGCTTCCTCCAGGAGGACCAGCATTCAATAGCCAAGGCAGCCCATTGATCCCAGCCATAAAGGAGGAGGTGGGGGCCTGCAGGAACAAGGTTTCACGCCGCCCCTTTGCACCAGCTCTCCGAGCCTCTCTCCTCCGACTGACCGCTTTGCCCACATCGCCCCTCGGCTGCCTTCGCCTCCCCAGGTGCGGGCGGCCGCCTTGAAAAACACTCGCATCCGTCCCGCGAGAAGGCATCGTATTTCCTCGCTGATCACATTAGGACAATCATCTTACAACTCTCTCCCTCTCTGACAATTAGTTACTATCATTCACACTGTGCAATCAGCTGTTAAATCCTCATTTATGTTAATTTGAATGTGAATGTGCTGCTCAGTAAAATGTTAGATTGCCATGTTTACAAATATACTACAGGTATTTAGAAATTTAGATGATACAAAACATACTGCTTAAGCTACTTGTGATGCCAGTTTAAATAACTTAAGCCTATTTATCAGTTATTTAGCAATTCTTTGCACATACAACTGTTTTTCTCCGTGCCACCCCTTGTCACACAAGCAAAACCATGCTTGCTTTTTAAAAAAATACATATATAATCTAATAACTGGTAACCTCAATGATAGAATTTAATTACATGCAACATTTACATGGGTAGCATGATTTAGCCGAAACATGTTTTTCTAATCCATGAAAGTGTCCTCTAAAGCTGATGCATTTAGAAATAAAGAGAAAAATAACCTCTTTGGCTTACTGCTAGTAGAAGCTCTATCTTAGAGAATGCAATATGTCCATGTGAAGTGATTTTCCCAAAGCTGTTACAGTATAATAAGCTCAAGAATTAGTTTCAAGTTAAAGTTTATCTCATTATGTGCTCTGACCTGTATGCATCTCACTCTTCCCATCAAAAGCTCATTTCTTCTAATGGTTTTTCTTCAATGCAGTCGGCAAGGTTAGGCCACATAGCTGCACAAAACCTGCCTCTGATGCAGAAACTCTCCCCCTGGTCCTTGCTGGGAGTGAGTTCAGAGGAGGTCCCACCTTCCACCGCGTGGAAAGCAGGCAGGCTCTCCTCCGGGCAAACCAAGATGAAATGCCTTTTCATCTGGAACACGGAGGTCAAGGCCACCCTGATTTCCTGGCCAAGGGATTTTGGAGGGTCCAGCACACCCATGCTCGTATCACACCAAAATGGGAAGCGGGGTGAGAACAACCTGCTCATAATCCACTCTTTGGGAAAACAAGTCATATGGAATTAATGAGAAGGAATTGTATCTCAATCTAGAAACCATTTTAACTTTCACTAAAGCTTTAGGTTACTTACCACATCCTACACACCAATCGCACGCTGGCTGCTTCTGCTTCCCTTTGTCTCGGGATAAACAGAGAACAGCAAGTCCCAGCCTTGCCATTAATTTTGATCAAATCATCATTAATTTTGAATGAGTCACCACTCAAGTGTTAGCCTTGCCCTGGCACCCTGGAGTCACAGGTGCTATCTGCCCGCTACTGACCCTCCAGCCCCAAAGCCATCCTGAAGCCTCTACCCCTGAGGAGGCAGCAATGGGCGAAATTCCCATAGACCATTGCCTGAAACAGAAGTGCTTTTGAAGTCAAGGGAAGCTGCATGCTTGCAGTTTTGGGGATGGTTGGCACCATTTGTAGCAATACACATGTAAGGATGGCAGGACACTGCAGACGGCACAGGAAGTTTAATTGCCAAACATTTAGCCTGTGTCCTTACCTCTGTTCTACCCGAATTGCACCTCAGCTAGAAGAAAAGGAAGCATCTTAAAAAGAAGATGCTGAGCATGAGAATAGCATGCGTGGAGTTGGATGGGGCAGCACATGCAATGGACCAAGCTTGTGGCCCTGAGACACAGCAGGTTTACAGGACCTGCAGGAGAGCACGGTGGGAAGCGCTACGGCAGTACCAGTGGAGCAGATGCTGCCTTCCTGGGAGCTGCGGACGCTGCAGGTGTGCAAGCCAGCTGTGAATGCTGATACTGCATGCCCACAGCATCCGCAGCTACAGCAAGGCAGCCTCCACTCTGATGGTCCCCTGCTGCAGAGGAAGCCCCATGGCTGCTGCAGCAAATTTTACCCCAGTGGATGTGGGGCGACAGCAGAGTGTGTTCATAGAGGGGTAGTTTGCTCTGTTGGTCTCTGACACTGTTTTGGGGGGGGNCCTACAAAACAGAGAAAAATAAAAGTCAGGTTATTCTTGTGGTGTCTTGATTGAGCAATGTAGGGATGTTTGGGCTTCCCTGGAGCTGTAGACACCTGTGAAGGGTGGAAGCTTCCCACAGGCTCAGGTCTCCATTCACATCTCCATGGTTTCTTTGTGACACTGCAGGAAGGACCCAGGCCAAGCAAAAGAGAGGCATGACACGGCAGAGAGTTGCCATACATAGGAATAAGGGGGTTGAAGATAAGAAAAACCTCAGAACTTCTGGCCAGAGCCCCCTGAAGCAGAGCAGGGGATGGTGGAAACCATATGGGTGGCCTGGGACGCATGCTCTTGGGTTAGGATTTTTCCCACCAGCCAACCTTTTTTTTGCCTTTTCAAACTGGTCAGCAGTGTGACTGCCATCTAAAATTGAGAATAATCTGTTGCTTGCTGCCAGAAGCTGGGATCATGCCATGCCTGCACCATCAGGGGGGCAAAGGCAGCAGTAGAGAGGCTGGAGGACCAATGACTGCACCGCCGGGAGCAGCGGCGCAGGGTAAAGGCTGCTATCATCTGCTGTCTCCATCCTTCTTGGCCCCGGCCCCAAGGTAAATAAAACCAGCAGTACTCTCTTTACAATTATTCACCTCATTAGCAGGCTGCGTTTCAGTCCTGACTCTGGAGGTGCCTGTGAAGTGCTAAGATCCTCCAGTGTCTAACAGAGCATGAAACGTGCAGATTGCCTGCTGTCTGTACCACCACCTCCGAATCCATGGGTCAGGCTGAAGAGGCTTCCCACTTCTATAATACGAGATGGCTTTGATTTTTAATATTTTGAGTATATTTCATGCCCTCTTGGCGAAGCCTCCTTTAATTTCTCCTTAGCAAGACCTGTGATCACCAGGTGACCGTGACAAAGTTACTTTCTGTCAGAGAATCACTCCTTCAGAGAATCTCTCCACCAGATTCTGAGCGTGACAACTGGCACCTTTTGTGAAAGTGCTGGGAAAAAAAAAATTGTTATGTTTATTCAAAAGTAGAGCTGTCTCCAAGGAAAAAAAAAACCTTTTTTTAAAGATGAAAAGTCAGTTGTTCAGACAATCTTCAAAGTGCTCGACTTAATCCACGGGGGACTCGATTTTGCTTTTCTCAGTGCAGAGTTCTTCCCCCCTTGTTCACACACCTTGAGACAAAGGCTATAGTTAAGACTGCAAAGGGGGAGGGAAGAGGGGTTTTTTTTGTGTGGGATGCGTAGCAAATTTATTCTAGAGACCGCCTGAAATAGGCTTCAGAAAATGGATAGAGTGTCTTCTGGAAGAAAAGGCCCCTAAGTAAACTCCACCACCATTCAGAAGATTTGCTCCGGCACTTAACAAGTGGAGCAGGAAGAAAGAAAAATCTGTTGTCAGGTTTGGGGTGTTTATCAGCTACCCTCTAGACACTTGACCTGATGCCGGGGACCCCCTAATCCGCTGATCTGCATGCGGCAAGCCTTGCAGGATTCAGGCCCACGACCGGCGCTGCAATGGGCTGGAGCACTTGTCCTAATGCGCTGATCCCGCGGCACATTGTGTGCCACTCACCTTCTNACTCACAAATTGTGAAATAAGTTGTTTGGGCTGGATTTGTCGAGTGAATTGTCCTCCTAATGAAACAGTCTGGTCATTATACAGTTGTCGAAGGAAGATTTAGCTCTCCCATACCCCAAGACCCATGCAGGTTAACGTTTTGCAACGGACGGTTGACAAAGGAATGAATAGCCCAACGCTGTCAAATCAGGCTTACAAACAGCTTGGCATACAAACAGTTACTGCTTGTGTGCATGTGGATTTAGGGTCCCCGCTCTCTTAATGGCACAGATTTGTAAGTACAAATCGCTCCGTCTTCAAACTGTTTGCAAAGGGAAGAAAATGACCAAAAATTAGTTTGTTTTAGGAGTTGTTTCCTTCCCTTGCCACCATTAAAATGAGGAAAAAAAAAAGGTGGATTGGGGAAGCATCTACTCCTACATTTGGCGAGGGGCAACCTCCTCGGGCAACCTGGTTTTGCCAGAAGACCCTGAGCTGCTTCTCCCCTTTTTCTTGCCAAAGCAATAAGAAAGCCTGATCAAATTAATTCTCAAATCTTGGGGATTTGCAGCATTCATTTCAATGATTTTTAATACCTGCTGATTAAAACTGTTTGCAGTATTTTTTACATTGTTAATTGCATTAATCATTAACTATAATTATTTAGATTTAGTAACTCTTTTGTTCAGCAGCTATGCGTGAACTAGATGAAAACAGCTTGATTTTCATAAGGTAGGGTGACTTATTTTGCCTAATGAATTGAACTAAGCAGAAATCCCAGAGCAAGAGTAGACTGTGGAAAATTTTTACCAGGTGATTTATCACCAGAGGGACACTTTAAATCTGGATCAGTTTTATTAAATCTGCCAGGCGTTTATTAAAGCTGGAGCAGGAATAATAGCTGTCTGCGATATCACATAATGACCATCATTCTGCAAAGCCCCAAAATAGCCAGCCGAATATGGTTTACAAGTAACAAACAAGGATAATCTGAAGACGTGCTTGAAATAACTTGTGAGCGTTGGCCTCATCTGACACAGGCTTCACTTGCAAGGACATTGGTTTAAAAAAAAACCCTTCCCTGCAGAAGTGCAGCAGCAGGGCTGGGGGTTAGGCTTGAGTTCCCCACCACAACTCCTTACTCCCTCAAAATTTGGAGGAATTGGAAGCTGCATCCTCGGCGATGCGCGGGGGCAAGCTGGTGCCTTGGTTGCTCCCCATGGGGTGTCCCCAAGGCATGACCCGCAGATGTAGTGCGGTCCCCTCACATCACGTTGTGGGGGGGTTACTGTGACTATGTGGGACAATGGGGACAGCTTTATTCCAACAGCCCTGGGAAATTGCTGTGAAAGCCATAGAGGCGCTGGTACAAAACTTCTGCCACATCCCCATTATCCCGATAGCTGAGGCTGGAGGCTGTGGTGCTCAGCCCCCCTCTGACGACACCTGTACTGGTGTGGGATTTCAGGGCTATTGGCAAGATCTTCCCCCTTGACAAGGGTTTTATTTGCAGTGGATGTGATTTCCCTCGTTAGAAACAGGGGCAGGAGGGGTGTGGTTCTCCCCTCTCCTGCCATTCATCCTGCTGGGCAGCCACTGCCCTGCTCTGCAGGGCACCAAAGGTGGCAAAGGGATCTCTTTAGCTGAGACAACAGCCTCTGCTTTTACAGGAGAGTGATAAGGCAGGGGGATGCTTGGTGTACGCTGCAAGCCCATGTGCCTCTGGGTCGGTCAGAACCTTTTTTCAGGTAACAGGGAATTTTTGGGTTGTTTTTTCAAGTCAGTTTGAGGATGCTAAGCTGTTAGTGCAGATAACAGCAGGAATCATTCAACCTGGGTCTGGATTCACGTGGCGTATCTCCTGCTGCACCCGCTGGGGAGCAGCCAGCTTGCTCTGCCGAGGCTCCTGGCCAACCCGAATCCATGGGTCTGTTATGGTGTTGCAGCTGAAGCCCCAGCTCACAAGCGGTTCTCAGCCACACGGCTCCTAACTGGGCATCTCTGGAGTTTGTTACAGGGCAAAATCTTCCCCCTCTGGAGAAGGTGGTCTCCCTCTTCCCTGACTGTAGAGGGAGCCTGGAGAACGCCTTCGGGCTGCACATCTAGCTCAGGTGGATGAAGGGAGCTGAGATAAATCTCATGCCCTGACACACCCTGAGGTGGCTGCAAAGATTTGGGTTACAGCTGCTGCTGCTGCAGCTCCAGGAAAGGACAGAGACAAGGAGGTCTGTGCCTGAA
Source organism: Stercorarius parasiticus (assembly GCA_013396915.1). Classification (NCBI taxonomy): domain Eukaryota; kingdom Metazoa; phylum Chordata; class Aves; order Charadriiformes; family Stercorariidae; genus Stercorarius; species Stercorarius parasiticus. The sequence continues at coordinate 644,486 of VWZL01001206.1, forward strand.
TCCCCTGAAATGGAGAAAGCACCCAGCCAGCACTGCACCAGGAGGAAGAAGGAGACAGAGCTGTAGTGGCTACCTGTAGTAGCATCTGCAGTCCTGGTCTCGTGGCTCTTGCCCACCTTGTCACATCCCTGAGCCTGGAGCCAGCCCACCACCAGACATCACTTATTCAAAAGTTGATATGAGTGTATCCAGACTGCACAGCTGTGATTGCAGGGTAGAGACATCCCAACGTAGACCAGCCATGTGGTGAGACACAGGGACCAAGATGGACGGGTGGAGGAGGTGGAGATGGGAGTGTCGGAAATGAATACAGCAAAGACTGGAAAAAAGTTTACTGATGCCTTTTGGTGAAAAACTGGAGGTGTGTGGGAATGCTGGAGTTTGCAGTGGGTTAGGAAAGAAGCTTTTGCGCCTTGGAAAGGACAGAAGGCAGCATCTGCATGGATAACTGATAGGGGAACTGCAGATTTAGTGGACTTGTAGTACTGTTTTGGATGAATGTATTTTAATAAAATGATAGTGTTATTGACAACTATCAATCTATTGAAAAATAAAGAGGAATGCACTTTGTTACAGTATTGCAAACAAGTTTTGTCCCTCCACTTTTTAAAATCTTCAGTGGCAGTTGCAGTTATGCAGAATTTCTGAGAATCAGAACACAGCATCTAAAATTGTCCTCCCTGACAATGAGCCCTCCCTTCTCAGCTTGTAGGCCCTTCAGAAAACAGAGGACTGAGAGGCTTGCCATACTGTGGAGTGTAGAAGTTACACGTGTCCCAGCTTTTTTAGAGACACCAAAGGGCAAATAGCATTGTGTAGGGTTTTGGGTCTTTTGCCTAGTATCACATCAATGAGAAAAGGCCGAGTTCAATTTGTGTATGAGAAAGAATGGGGCACCAAAGCAGCCTGGTAACACAGAGTCACTGCAACATTTTGGAATGATTTTCCACGCCAGTGTTGTTGAGCCTTTCATCAGAGCGGGTCCAGAGGAGAGCTACCAAGCTGGTGAGGGGTCTGGAGACCAAGCCATATGAGGAGAGGCTGAGGGAACTGGGCATGTTTAGTTTGGAGAAGAGGAGGCGGAGGGGAGACCTCATTGCCCTCTACAGCTACCTGAAAGGAGGTTGCAGAGAGGTAGGTGTTGGCCTCTTCTCCCAGGTGAATAATGACAGGACCAGAGGAAATGGTCTGAAGTTGCAGCAGGGGAGGTTTCGATTAGATCTTAGGAAGAATTACTTTACTGAAAGAGTGGTCAGGCACTGGAACAGCCTGCCCAGGGAGGTGGTTGAGTCACCATCCCTAGAAGTATTTAAGAAACGTGTAGATTTGGCACTTCAGGGCATGCTCTAGTGACAGAGATTGTGGGGGGGGTTTTTGTGTGTGTGTGTGGTTGGACTCGATGATCTCAAAGGTCCTTTCCAACCATGAAGATTCTATCATCTTTTAATTTAAAGCATTCACATTCTCTTGATGTAAATTACCTTCTTATTTGTCGGCTCCCCAAGATCACTATGCATGAATACCAGCGTATGTACTGTTTATGCACAGTACTACTGAAACAGTTGGGAACTGTGTTGCCATTAGAAATGGAAAGACGACAAAGCCCAGTGTGACTATGTTATGTTTATTAGTGTGAGGAAGAAGGGAAAATACGGATTTTTATTCAGCTGCAGCTAAAGGTCCATGCACAGGAGTTCAACAGTAAGATTTTTAAAATTCAAAACATAAGAATAAGCGGCACTTCATTGCAGAGTTGAAAGATAATTGTGCAATTAACTGTATGAGGTCAATAATGCCAGAGCTGGATGCTTCTGACAGATAGGGATAATCAATTCAGCCTCTGTATGAAAGGCTCGGAGGTAGCAATGGAAAAATAACATAGCACAAATGTTTCAGTGTCATAATGAACACCAGACAAATCATTATTGACTTTTTTTTTTTTACTTATATTAAGTGCTAGCGCACAAGTGCCTTCTTTGATTAAATGTAACTTTAGAACTTCGCTTTAAGTTCAGTGTCTGTCCTGATCTAAGCGAGGACATTAATTTAGAAATGTAGCAGTCTTCTCATTGCCATTTCAATGTCTGCACAGGTAACCGCCGTGAAAATCGCCAGCAATGATGTCCCATCCTGGTTTGTTGCGGGGGGGAAAAGAGGACCATCTGAGCTCTCCTCACATTGGTAGGCATCCAGACTTGGGTGCATCAAGAGTCATTTAAAAATCTGGCCCTGCATGTGTGTACATCCGCAGCCCCAGAGGCAGCAGAAGCTCCAGCATGGCCCTGGCAGGGATCGGCAAACACGAATTCAGGGGGAAAGAAACATGGAGCCACAAGGTTATGGTTATGGATGGTGACGTCTCTTTCTTGCTTAGGTTTTCCTGTGTAATCAGTCTGAGTTTCATGCCAACACACCAGGCAGAGGGCCTTACAGCCTCTTACCTAAAGGCAGAAATGTGGACTGTTAAGTACTGCCCGCCGTTGCTCGGGCTTGATATTTAACAGTGAATGTCGCGACTTGCTTGTACTCACCCTGTTAAGCTGTTGTTCACAGTCTAAACTGTGTCCCAAAAGCCTCCTGGGAGGATGCTAATGAATGACAGCAAAGGAACATTGCTGTCCTGTGCCTGTGCCATGTCCATTCCCCTCTCCCCTCCAACAAAGCGGCATGGGCTTGGTTGCCTCATAGCCACCCTGGCACTTGCCAACACCAGAGGCAAGTAGGTGTGAACCGCCATGGGGCAAGCAAGGAAAAAGTGACCGCAGTGATGTGGTGACACCGGGAGAAAAACGAAGCCCTTTCTATCCTTTATTTAAAGCCCAATGCTGCAAGTCTTGCCATGACCTCCTCCATGTGCCTTCTGTGCCCCGGAGAAGTGGGAGAGGAACAGCCCTGCCACCAGAGCCAGTGGAGGACGGCGCCTCGCAAGGTGTCCCCTCCACCTGCAGCACCGCGGTTTGGCCATTAAAACAAACCTCAGCCTGCAAAACAATTCAACTTCAAGTGATTAAAGGGATTAATTTGGTGATGCTGCAATCAGAGCTAGAGCACGTGATTCATTATTCATCAATTAGGGGTCTCATCCGCACACGGCTGATTAGGGTGCATCATTGCCTCAAATTAAGCACGAAAAAGATGTTTTAAAGCAACCATATGGTTCTACTTCAGAAGCAGTTAGCTTACAAATTGAGCACATTGACTAGTCATAACTATTGATGGATGAGGGAAGAGTGCACCAAATTTATTTAGAGAGTTCCCCCTCCACTTTTGCTGTGTTTTTTTTTTTAATGTGATCTAATGAATAAGCAGAGTCAGCTTTAATTGCCAACTCGCTCTCAGATGAAAAAGAGAGGCTCCAAAAGACCCTTTTTCTCCTCCGTCCCTGCATCACTTGCTGGAAAAAAAGGCCGGGGAAGATGACTTTTTCCCCTGGAACTGAAGGCAAAACCTCATCTTTCCTTTTTCTTTACTCGGTGGCGCAAGGTCGAATTCAACCATCGCACTGCAACCAAGCAGGAGTGAGGCTTTACGCACTTGTCAAGGAGAGAGATGGGTTTTCTGGCTGTGGTGAGGGGTGTTTATGGGGGGATGGAGGGGTGCGGAGGGATGCAGTGAGATCCTCTTCTGGGTGACAGGAGAGGTTGTGCGGAGCTGCCACTGGCAGTGGACTTGTGGCTAAAGGAGGAGGGAAGGGATGGAAATGGCAGCACGCAAACAGCTTCTTGGTGGAGAGGGTGGCCGGACTGATTGCTGTGGTGGGACAGTTGGCGTGTCTGGCAATTATGTCAAGAGGGATAATTGTACTGGCTCGTGAGAGCCCAGAGCTTCCCCCTTGCAGGTCCACATGTACATGTTTGTAATTTGGGGGACACCACTCACAGCCAGCTCAAGTCAAAGGGGAGATTCGTTGCTGGCTTCACCAGGTGCTGGATCAGGCCCTTAACCACCAATACAGCCAAGGAGGAGTGCCGAAATATATGAGATGAGGCTCCTACCCAGCTTTCTAATCTCAGACTATTAGGGTCAGAGGTCGTTTGCAAATTATAGATACTAACACTTTCTTTCTTTTTGCGATACTTCGCTATTTTCAGTAAAATTATAACCTGTTGTTCTTCCTAAGGAACAATATAAATAAAGGAGGAGAGTCATTCTGACAGCTTTTAGGACAGAAACTTCATTTCTTATTTGTTTGTACCCAGCTGAAGAAAATGGCAGGATCTCGGTTTGTTTGCAGGCTTTTCCCCCTCTTATTTTGATGATTTAGTGTGCATTGCCAGGCTGCTCTGGGGCTGCAGTGACCCATCTGGAACCCAGGGCCATGTAAACGCAGCGTGGACAGAAAATGACTCCATATCAAGTTAATGTATAGTCAGATATACACGAAAAAGGTAAAAAGCCTCACCCTTAAAATAAAAGCTTTTGTAATTTTTGAAACAAACCGTAGTGACGTGATATTTGATATTGTTTTGAGCAGATATTTGTTTGGGTTTTGCTTTATGGAAGTTGTCAACATTTCAGCTTTTTGTTCTTGTTCAGAAATGGAAAATTATTTAAGTTGGTGGCAATTCTTGAGGTTTGGGTGAACTGCAATACGTCCAGGTCTACTTCAGTTCAGTGACTTTGTGCCCTGGTTGGTTAATTACAAAACAGAAATTAATGCACATTCTCTGATTGTTTTCTCTCTCTTTTTTCTTTTTTCTTTTTAAATCAAGGCATGTCCAGCAGCCAGGAATTTATCTCTGCTAGAAATGTTTCTTTATGGGATCCCCATGAACAGAATAGGAACCAGAATCCTTAAACATTAGGCAAATATTTTCCTCCTACCTACAAGAAATGCAGACTTATGTTGGTTTTGCAAATCAGAGTGGATCACATTTTCCTACGAGATTTTAATTTCTTTTTTGAATCCACGGTATACAATGCAATTAATTGCTTCCTCCTGAAGCTTTAAATAAAACATGGTTTGAAATAAAAAATGGTATCCATTAAATTTAATTAATTTCTCATGCAGCTGGCCTGGTAAAGGGGCACCTGCTAATTGAGAGCAGTTTCTAAACTGTAGATTAGTGAGACTACTCTGGTCGATACAGGGAAAGGCATTAATAGTTTTCCCTTGCACACAAGTGCTGTGGAAATTGCCATGTATAAAACTTATATTTCAGTCATTTTATGTGAAAGCAGAGTTTGAGGAAAGGGTCTTGCTGACAGCTCCCCGGCCTGATCCTTCTGACCATCCCACGCAATGGGTACAGCACAGATGGCAGGGCAGGAGCTCAGCGGGAAGCCCTCCAAAAGGGAAAAAGCCCCCTGTTTTAGCATCCTTGTCCGTCCCCTGGCATCACCAATGATGCTCGGTCCCACTGGGGACTGGTTTTGTAATATGGCTTCTTGATCTCTGGGAGTTAGTGTTCAGCCACCTACCTCATTTTCTCCAGACTACCAATTTTGGAGCCCACTCGTAACCCCTACCAGACAGAACGATGTGAAAAAGGAGCACAGCTTTCTCTGTCACTCTGTGTCCACCTTTCACAGGCAGTCAGATCTCCTCTTTGTCCCAACAAGCTCCGTCTGGGAACCGGCTCGGTGAGGAAGGATTTTCCTCGGCTGATCCCTCCAGATGATTGCTCCGCACACCAGCGACTTCAGCGCTCCAAGCTCTTCCAGAAGCAGCTGGGTCCCTCTGCAGCTTTGTATTGCTAAGGGTAGCCATAGGTGAGATAATATATTGAATTTATAATATCAGGGGCTGTTTTTTAGTTCAGTACTCTGTTCGGGAAGACAAAGAAAATGGTAAGTTTAGGACAGCATCAAAATATGTACAAGTTTAGGATAGCAACAATACAATGAGTTTTAAACATAACACAGACAACTTGCTCCGATATGAGAATCCCTAATCATTTGAATTTCCCTAATTGTATGGTTTGATTTTGCAACCTTGTCGCTATTATTAGTGATATTGTCTCATTCGCTTGTTTTCATTTTATTGATGAAGAGAAATAGGAGAAGGGCTGGGAAGGAAAAGATACTCAACCACTTTCATAGCCTGTCTTTCTTTTGGTATATCTTTCAGCCTTTACATCATTAAACTGTTACGGGATTTTTTAAGCTAAGTTCCAACGCATACGCACCGCTGCAAACTGTGCATATCTCTCCATTCTGGTTTAAACGACCTGGAGCTCTGTAAGTATGAAATAATTTTGCTCGATCTTGTACTGCTTCACAAGTAAGGGAAATAAAAATAGGCAAGGCTGATCATAACCGTGATTCTGCATGCAGCATTGCCATCTGAAGGTAAAGGAAAACTCTCCTCTCAAAGAAGTCTTGAGCAGGCTTTCTTTAAGGTTTCCCAAAATGGCCCCTTCCAGCTGAGATCAAACAGGAAGCTTTAGCACAAAGGAATTTCTCTGAAAAGCTACTCAACAGGAAAGGGGGATCAGAGTGGAAACCATGTTCATTAGTTATTACTGTGTTTCCTACCAGAAACTGGATAATAAAAATACAGGATTGACTCTTTTTTGCAGGCATCGCTCCACGACCTCCAATCTGTGATGATGCCCATAACAAATAGAAAGACAAAAAACAACTTCTATATTTTCCTTCTTCTTAAAACACATGATTAGAAAGGGTTTGGCTTTTAGCTTTCAATTCTTTTTATGAGTGTTTAAACACTCCAAAGCTTCTTGAATAAAACTGGCAAGATATGGCAGGAAGCGTTAATCTTCTCCAGGCTGGCCACTGGAGGGGGAGCAGCACACTCAGCTGGTCAGGAGGGTGATGTTGGGATAGAGGGTGGTTAAAGAAGCCAAGACAAAAATGCAGAAAAAATTGAAAAAGGAGAAAGCACCCTGCTCCTTTCTCTCTTCCTCCTCCAAAGAGAGCAATCATCTGGCTCACTCTCCCTTTTTTGTTGATTCATTTGGGGCAGGGATAGGGGAGAATAGATGGTCTGATGGCATCTGAAATAGGCGATCAACCTCCGATACCTGTAAATGAACTAAAAAGCTTGTTATTTAAACACTAATGTTCTTTACCACTGTGTTTTGCTGTGGCTTTAAGTCACGCTTCATGCTTAGGGTAGACTTTTTTGCGGGATCTGCTTTTAACTGGTGATGGAAATGTAGTTTACTCTTATGAAATGCCTGCAGCCAGCGCAGCCGCTAAGGCACCGTGAGACCTCCATGTGGGTAAGCAAGGGCGTTAGGAGCCACCATGGTGGGGGAAGCACGCCACTCAGGGAGAAGAGTCCTCAGGCCACGAGTCACTCTGCAGATCTGTGGGAGATGGGAAGAGAGTGTCAACGCTGGAAGAAAGCAAAATGTTAGGCCAGGTCAGAAGTATCTGTAGTCTTTGCGGGAGGTGCATGTCCAACATTCCCTTCGGGAGTATGAGTGAGACCAATCAACTGCATCAGCTGATATTACAAAATTACACTATATATTAGAAGTATGTTGATGCAAAAAAAGACATTGCTTCAAAAGCCAAAGTTACCAGGGCTGTTGGAAACAGGGTGGTGGGAAATGTGTGCAGTCATCTGGTCAACACAGACCAGCTGCTGAAAGCATGGGGACAACAGCTGCTGGGTCAGGCCTGGGCTTTCGAGGTGTTCTCTGGATTTATTCCTCTGGCTCCTGAGTCCTGTGCAGCTATCTGCTGCTTGGGACATGCAAAACCTTGTATGCTTGTCAAAAGATTCAGCACAAAATATGCTGATATTTAGTATTTGTGAAACTAACAGAAACATGCCACAATTTGGAATGTGTATCAGCTATTGAAATTTGTTTTCAAATGAGGCAGCTCTTTTTTGTGTAGAATTAGTGTATTGACCAACTACTATGTCCACTGAATTAGTGACAAACTTTGAAGGTAACTCTGGCTACACTTGAATGAAAGGTTTGCAACATCAAAAATCAAGGTTATTAGCTTACGACAAACATCCCTTCAGAGCTTACACATAAAGTTGATGCTTTTGGTAAAACACACACCCTGCTGATGGTACTTGCAAGGAATATATTGTTTGCCTGACTACTTTTGAAATCAAATGCCAGCAGTTTGGAGAATTATGCCAGGTGATGAAAGACAGTTTTTTAATATTTTGAGTGATGATGCAAAATGCCTCTGGTATAATAAATGGATTCACTCCTACTTTGGGGATAAACCGTACCACCAACGCAGAGACACCTGAGCTAGTGCTCATGCTGAGTTAATCAGGATCCAACAGGAGTTACTGCTTTCCAGACAACTTGTATATTGGCATTGTATTCCTGCAGCCAGGCAAAGAGGAGAGCACCATGGAGAGACACCTGAAATAGTGCCACACGGTCAGCTCTGGTGGCATCAGGGCCGCCAAGGAGTCTCAGCTAATTAGTCCTTTCAGGCCAGAACTTGGTCTGCATGGAGCTATTTTGCTAATTTGGGCACCAATTTGACCCACTTGTACCATATTCCTTAGAGCATCTCATCTTTCATTTTCATCTTTCATCTCTCCTCGACTTGCTGCAATCATGAATGTTATTAGAAACTGTACTTTCATATTTTAATTTAAAAGCAAAGTATTTTGCCAGTTGTATCATGCCATGAAATGATCTCAGGCTTCAATGTATTATGAATGAATACATATCACACTAAACACTACTGTTGCCAAGCCATGAAAATAATGCAAAACTAATCTGAGTAATATCAACAAGAAAAAACATAGTCGGTATGGAAACGGACATTTCCTTTGGGTATTTTTTATACAGCCATTTATAAAGTCCCATTTTTCTTCTCTGAGTGGGCACCAGTCCATAAGCTTCTCATCATATTCCACTGCTTTTTTGCTCAGCAAATGCTACTCCTCAAGGCTCATGGACCCACTTTGTCCTGTCCCCTCCCTCTGTCCCTCCCAAGAGCAGCTTCTCTGCCCCAGGCAGATTGAGCATCAGCCTCTCACTGCCCCTGTGCCCCTGCCCATCCACCCAAGCTCCACCTGTAACAGGGGCTTTTTGGAAGTGACATGTCCTTTTGCCCATTAGAGCAGCAGGATTCCCTACCTTGGAGGTGCTACCAGGGTAATAAGGAAACATCCTTCTTACAGACAAATGCCAAGGGCTGGAAAGGACTGGTGCAGAGAGAAACAATACACAAAATGCCCATTTTACCAGAAGGCAATATTTCTGTTAACAGACCCATGAAACTACACAAACTGTGTTTCATTTAGTTAGACTTTACCCTGTCTCTGCTGGATCGTGACTAATCCTCTTTAGCCCAGCAACTTCAAAGTCTTTGATTAGACACCCCTTGCAAGCATACAGCGGCTGCCTCTTTGCCTCTGGTTACCTGCTGGCAAAAGCAGCAAGAAAAGGTGTTATTGGCAAGTGTCTGAGCTGGTGCTTCAGGTTAGCCCCCAGGTTTCCTCCATCCTGGCTGCAGGATGCTGCTCCCCAGCAGGCAAATGTCCAGGCTGACCAGATCCGAGTTCCCAAAGCTGACCTCTCACCGTTTCATCTGGGAGGGAGCAGGGGAAGGCTGGCAGCAAGGTGGGAGGGCAAAAGCAGCAGGTCAAGCCCTGCAAACCCCTCTCTCCCACATCAGCAGCCCCCATGGCACCGATTCCAGGAGAGAATGTACAGCAATGCGTGCATCCCATGGAAGTGCTGCATGCTGATATATATGTATTTATATATTGAGAGATTGAAAAATGTCACTGTGCTGGGCCAGGTTGCCCACAGAAGTTGTGGATGGCCCATCATCGGAAGTGTTCAAGACTAGGCTGGATGGGGCTTTGAGCAGCCTGGTCTAGTGGAAGGTGTCCCTGCCCAAGGTAGAGGGGTTGGACTAGATAATCTTTAAGGTCCTTTCCAACCCAAACCATCCTATGATTCTATGAATTCTGCAATACAGAGGCATCTGCTTAGAAGTTAATTTTATAAAAGTTGAGGATTAGAGTCCCTTACAAGCAATCATGCTCAGCTCTCGTAGGATTCCCACGGCAGTAATACAGGCTGGCCCAAGGCAACATTAGTTCTGGGTCTCTGTTTTTCAGTGTGATGTTCAACCTCTAGTTCTCTTCGTGTTCACTACAAATGTCACTGTGATACTGCTTCTCCTTACACCAGAAAAATACACAAAACTACAGCAACACATAGTCTACTTCACCAGAAAAATGTATCTTCCACCAGTGAAACTCCATCCTCAAACAGTGCTTAGTAACACCTTGGTACATACTTGTTCAACAGGTGAGAAAAATAAGAAAGGCTACAACAGAGAAAGGATTTTTTTTCTTTAAGACTTTGATATCGTTGCAACTAGTACACAGCTATATTTATAGGGATGGCTGTCTCTCAACTGTCCCTTCGGTTCTTCCTTATCCAGGATCCGACAGTAGCTCTAAAACAACATAAAAGCTCTATGTATATAACTATTTTTTGAGTTCCCTAGTTAGTTGCTGCTTTTTTTTTTTTTTTATGGAGGTCAGAGTATTAGTAAGATGTCAGCAACTGGTTACTGCTCAACCATAAAGATCTCCAGGTGATAGCTCCAGAGCTGGTATACCCACAGCACGTGCCTTGTTTTGCAGGACCTCTGACAAACACGCCTTGCTGGATGTGCCAGATTTACACACCTGGGAATAAAAATCCCTGTGCAAGGCAAGTAATCCCACATCAGCCGTTTCCTGGCAGTCTGATGCAGGATGAAAACCAGCCTCTACTCCAAACACTTGGTGCTGTGAAGGCATGCACTAAACAATAAGAGATGATAATAATCACAATATTTTATCTTCTTATGCAAAGATTCATTACAAATTGACTTGCTCCTAGAGGTGAGCAGTTTTGGGGACAACATGAGACCTGACCGAGATTTCCACTTAACTCATCTTCACCTTCGTTCGGCCTTGAAGCATTTCTTTTCCTTCTGCTTTTCTAATTAGATGGGAGAAAGCAAGGGTGGGAGAGGAGACAAACGGGACACTTGTAGTGTTTGGGTCTCTGCAGTACAGCCTCTTCTACAAGAGGAATGAGGGGGACAAGCAGGAGGGATCTAAGGCAGGGAAAATGCCCAGGGATGGACTGAGGTGTTTCCTCCAGGGAAGAAAGGAAGCCTCCACCTCAAGCTAAGAGCAGTTTGCTGCCTAGACTGCCAAGCCACTTTGATTTCTGCTTGGTGTGTATGGTCAGTAGCAGGCTGATTTTCATGACAGGTTTCTGCCTTCAGGACTGTTCAACATTTGCTCCCTACCATTTTGCAAAGGACAGGTCAATATTTGTTACAATTTACATTTAAGGTTCAATTAAAATTTCCCAAAATTTAAGAAATAAAGCACATAAAATATTTTTGTGGAAAGAAGGTTATCTATACTTGGGAATAATATGCCCCATCTCTCTCCTCTTCTCCAGCAGCCCCCCCAGCCCTAATATTTGAACGGCTTCCAGGCATTACAACATACCTATGAAACTGGGAAACACTGGCAAACCCATTCTGAAGGGCAGGGAAGACAGTGAGATGTGCAAGGGTTAGATTTACCACACAGCATCCTCGATGTGTGGGGTACGCTTTGTGCACCCCAATCCACCGAAGTCACCTTCATCCCAGCAGTGGTACCACTGCACCCGCTGAGGACTGAGGTCCACGGAGGTAAGAGAGTTTATATCTCCTCATTTTTTCGCATTAACTGCTTGCAGCCATGCTCTTACCCTGGTAACACACAGGAGAAGGAAGGAAGCTTTCTGCTCCCTCAGAGAAGGGACATTTGTTTCGCATTTACTGCTGAGTAATAGCCCACTCGCAAACAAATTGCCATGAAGTAGCTGTTGTACTGCACGTTAGTGGCCCAGGTTGATTTACAGCAAATTGTCCATCTGTCAATATCTCTAGAATAGACCCCTCTCTCCAGGCTGTAATATTCATGTCTAGTTAGCGCAGCACTTCTGAATTTAGGAGCTGAGACCACACTTGAAATACAATGTCGTTCAGCAGTTAAATCACAAAAAGCGCTTACTCTGTAAGTAGTGGCATTATCAGAAAAGTTTGGGGCTGCTGATTTAGTGCTAGCTAGAGCTCAGTTCCCTGGAGAAGATCACAAAAGGGGATTGCCACAAAAATAATTTTAAAAAAAAAATTGGTAGAAAAAAAGAAACTAAACCTCTAAGCCAAACCTTTTGCTCTGGTCTAGATGGAAGTGTTTTGTTCTGGTTTTAGGTACTTTGGTTTTATAAAATTAAACAGAAGTAAATTTAATAAAAGAAATGCCCAAGTAATACACATCTGCAATCTTCCATTATAAAAAATAAATGATTCTGGCTGTTTTTCCCAGAGAGTTCACAACTGGGCAAACCCGGCATAAGCTCTTGACATTTAGTGGATGTCCTAAGTGTGCATTTTTTTTCCTTTTCATTCACTTCGTTTTGGGAAGATCTAGAACTAGACAATTATTTGTCGCATTTATACATTCCAACAGCAGTTCCTGCAAGCAGCATGAGGAATCGCTGCTCTGCCCCAACGCCCTGGCTGCTAGGCAGGTCTGCGGCAAATGCCTTAGGGTCCCGGCTGTGCTTCAAGCACAGTGTTCAGAAACCAGCACATCGTTATTTTTACTGCATCCTGCATGCTTTCACACTGGAGTGACAGGGGGAGAAACACTGACCGTAGCATTTCATAACCTGAAGACGAGTGCGAGGGAGGCGCAGTGACATTCATACAGGAGTATTTGGGGTAACCATCTGGAACTCTTCGAGGCTGGTAGGGGCTGCTGATCCCTGTGATGCTGGCTGTGAACCAATCCTACTCACGTTTCACAGCAGAAGAATGGGAACTAACTGCTAATGTTCAGTTTCACCCGAAAAATAATCAAGTGTCAATCACCGGTTGAATATAAGAGAGCTGGTGGCAGCAGGGAGGTTGCTCTTCCTACCATATGTCTTTTCTCTTGCTTTGGATCCACGGTGGCATTTGTGAAGTGTCAGTACTCGATTCTTTCCATTACCTGGTTTTAATTAACCCCCTAAAGCCCCTTTGTGCGGCTGGTGATATCAGCTGGGGCTCTGAATAGAAGCCACCCCTGTCAAAAAATTTTGGAACAAGCTCCTCTTGAATGGGCCCAATGAGCCGGGGGGCTGTTTCCTCCTTAATCCCACATTTAATAGCACGAGCTGGGGACAATAGGCAGCTTCTCCAGCTTTTTGCGGCTTGATTCCGTTTGACATATACAGCCCTCTTTTGTCCTCCCGGCGAGGACACGCCACCTCCGCGTGCTCCGCACGGGACGCCCTCCCTGAGTGTCACCGAGATGAAACAGCCCTGGGCAGCCTCTGCCTCCGGACCCGCACTGCTGGCTCCATCGCTGCCCACAAAGCTGCCTACTGTCAGGGAGGGCTCTGGCCAGCAGAGCAAAAAAGCCTGGATGCCACCGGCTTTGGTTAGTCTTTTCTTTTTTTCTTATATTCCTATAAGGGTGTGTTTCCATCAAAGAATTCAAGGATTATAAGATTTCACCATGGCAACATGCTATTATAAATGCAAATGTAACACTGGAAAAGGGGGAAGCCTTTATTTCTCATAATTAGATGACAAAAGGATATAATGTTGCAATTTTCCATATACTTTGAAACTGGAAAAATCATCCTCTCCTCTGTCATTGGTTTTTCTGGAGAGATATTTTTCTTCAAAAAGAGCTTTTTGATGGAGACTGTGGAAGAAAGAAAATGTTTTAATTTCATTTTATTATATTTGAGTGGTGAAATTGACACTTCACCTGAAAAATGGCTGCTGCTGTTCTGGGCAGCCTTTTGCTGTCTAAAAGGATGAGTAAAAGATCAGGGTGATCATCAGTCTGGGAGCCACATTTTAAATCAGGAGACTTCACAAGCAGAAGCTGTTCTGCCTGTGACCTTTCATTTGTATTTACAGCACCGGAGCTGATCACATGTTCGTTAGATATTTCTTCAAATGCCTGCTGCATGTAGAATAAGTGGACTAATTAGGTTTAGTTTTGAAAAAGAAAAGTCCTAGCACGTGTATAGTTGGCTAAGTGTAAAACACTGAGCAGCACATTGTACAGAGAACACCTGTTAGCATCTTTTTATACTTGTCCGTGCGTATTTATCTTCTTCATTTATGCAAAAAAACCTTAAAGAGTAACACGAAAACAAGCAATGACCAGCCTCGGTGTCAGATTACTCCTACCTCAGGAAACGAAGAAAAGTTTGAATTACAGCATATATTAATCCAATCTACTTTTCACATAAAAGAAAAAAAAATCAAAAAACAAAACACTATAAAGACACTGGCCTAGCGCTGGCCCAAATTTCGACGTGTAATCAGCAATGTGTGCGGGGCTCCACTTTTGGACGGTGCACTTAGGACGCTCTTAAACAGATCTTTTTTTTCCACAGTAACGAGTCTTTCCAGGAACTCACAATGTCTTAGGACTGGTTACCAAAAACGAAAACAAAAATTAGTAATAACTCCTCTAAATTGTCTGTATACCATCCAATCAGATGTTTTTCCCCAGCTATTCATACAGCCTTCTTTCAAGGTCCCTTTAAAAATAAATTTCTTTAATGATGCCTGCAAACTCTCATCCTGCCCTCCTAGGATTTTTTGCTAATTTGATGAAGACCACACACATAAAATCAAATGCTTTTGTCATTTGTTTCTCATTGTACCCACTTTCTAAAAGAAAGCATCGCCTGCGTTGTCTGATCATAAACATTGGAGTTGGCAATCTGGCGTCCTTCCAAATGTTCATTTTTCAGGGTAGCATTTTAGATAATTGTTGAGCTTCATGGTAACTATCAATTATATGACTCGCTGGAAGCACTAGCACACTTTTCTGTGTCCTGATACACCTTATGGTCTATTATTGGACTGGCTTTAAATCTCTTTGTGATTTTAGTCCTCACCAACCCAAGTAAAGCAGGATTTCACCCTGTGACTTTATCACTTGTAAGAATATCCAGTGGTAAAACAAGTTCTCTTAAAAGTGGTATTATTAAAAGCCCCATCAGCTGGTATACATCATCAAGAGTTATTAAGTCTTATTCTAATGATGTATAGAAATATCATATGGTACATACGAGTATGGCGTGTGATCTCAGTTCTCAAGCTAAGCGGTGTTTATTCTAGTAACTATTTCCAGCACAAGCAAATGCAGAAGCATCACCCGTCTAGGTGCCAGAGGCCAAATCCTTCAGGGCTATGACATCCATTAACTCCACACCTAATCCTTAAGACACCTGGGTCCTGATATAAAATCCCCACTGCTCAGCTAGGCACCCAAGCTTCCTATATGTTGAAAGAGGTTTGGGTTGGGGATGGGATGCGATTCACCACAGACAGCCTGTCCTAGTCAGCCAGTAACATGTGCTGAAAAGGTATATTTGAAACACAAGCTTCATGCACTTGACTAGAGCAATCCCATATGCACTTGCACCATAACAAAAAAGGATGCATGTTGGCCAACTTAATTGCATCACATAAACCCTGGACTGCACTATTCCTGTTCTCCTTCCTTCGGCATTGTTAATATAAGGCAACTCAACAATATTGACCCCTTCAACTCCCTCCTGACCTGAGTGATCAAGGACACAGCTGCTGTCAGGCAGACAGTGCCCTTGTTGCCAAAGAAGAGGCTCACTTCACAATCATTTGTACCTGCTGTCTACAGAGGGTCAAATATTGTCTGCAGGTCCCTCAAATACTGATTTGTCTTCCTTTTCTCTTTTTCCTTTGCTGTCCTTGAGCTCCTGCAATGCCTAGGATGCCTCACTAGCGTTAAGACTAGAGCATATGATATACTTCATCCTAAGAGGAGAGTAGCTGTTTTCCTTGTGATGATGGACCCCACTCCCTCAGCTCTTCTCTCACTCTCTGTAATGCCCCTGACATCCCTTTGGTGCCCCATTGCCCAGGCATTGTTTTGCTGGAGAGGCCATAAGTGCTGGTGAGGGGAAATCAAAGTGCAGAGCCCCCAAGGGAGCTTAGCCATGGCAGACACTCAGGAAGATTCAAGCAGAAAAGGATAAGATAATGAAATATTGGTCAATTATGGTCTCAAGCTATAAGGATCCCAGAAGTCTGTAGGCATCACAATACGAAGTTAAATAGATTTTTCATAATTTCAGAGAAATAACTTCAGATGCGCTTCGGGACAGTATACCATCTCATAGCAAAATAACTATCAGGACAGTAAACTTTAGCTAAAGGAGCCATCTTTAAACAGACAGCTTGCCAAGTAAAAATGTAAGGGGCTGTTGCCTCTTGAAGGATTACAATCTATGATAATATAAACCAACCTAAAGAGATTTATATAAGTACAGTTATGTATATACTTCCTAGGAAATAATTTGAAAGGATTGATAAATTTGAACACCCTCCTAACTAAGATTTCCCACATTTCTTCCAAAATCCTCACAATTCACTGTTTCTGAGACAATTCCTATTACTGTGTTGGGATCTATCCCTGCCGAGTAAATAGGGAAAAGATGAGATTTCATCCTAGAAAGGAAAAAAAATCTTCAAAAAACCATAAAATTAATCTGAAGGAATGAAGTGGAAACGTTGTTTTCATATTAATAACTGAGCTGATGAAGGCTGTATGAAGTTCAAAGAATTGATATGACATTAAAATAGCAACAGCATTAGGAGCCAGGTGTGGAGACCTGACTCCACACCTGACTCCAGTAATTGTAAAAAAGTCAGTATCATGTCTAGTCTTGAGATTTTTTTCAGGGCTTTTTAGTGATTTTACTCTCAACAGACTGCATGTATAAAATTCCGTGTCTGTAAAATGTTTGTATTCATTTAATGTGGTTTCTTAATTCTGTAAAATGAATTATTCTCCAGAACTGGACAGCTATTGCCCTCTGACTTCCAGGAGTAAAGCACAGAGGTGAGGTCCTTTTAGCTAGGAAGCTTCCCGCGCTCTGAAGATCCACCTGCTCCATGAAACATGTTCATTTTCACATCCTCAGTCTATATTTGAGCACCTCATTTTTTGTCCAGGGTGAATTTGTACCAGAAGCCTGGTAGGCAGAAGGGTTAATAGAAGTGCTGAGGAGAAAGCTAACCGGCTGATCGGATTTGTTATTTAGTTGAGCATCAATGCTGGAAGCACATTTGGGGTCCAATGAACAGTAATAGACCTGAGTCTGTTACTCTAAGTGTGTAAAAAAGGTCACATCCAGAAAAAATTACCCTTAAGCTAAGAACAAGCTTCAAGCCTTTGCTTCCAGTGTTCGCTGCTGGATATGTCATAGGAGCAGACAGAGATCAGAGGAGACGAAGCTTGCCAGAGGCTCTGCTTCACTGAATGTTTCGCACCTCTTCCCTCTGTCTGCTCTTTCAAAGCCTGATTACACAAAGTTAACGAAAGCCTTTTTGCCTTCTGTAAAAGGATAAGGATTAAGTGGAAGTTTGCTGGTACTGAGTTCATTCAGCCACGCGTGCCTCATCTGATACAGAGCCCTGAATGATGTCTGAACAAATGGTTCGGTAGGACTGGGATATTAAAAGCCCTACTGTAAGGCTTCTTTCCTTCATTTTGCGTAAGGAGCTATCCTTTTCACTGGATGGTGCCTTGTTTTGTGATGGTCAGTGAATATGGGAAAAGCAATTAACCTGGATGATCCTAAATATGGACGTTTTACATAGGAAACAAGAGGCACTTCTCCTCAGCAAGAAATAAATGTGCTCTATTTAATGCCATTCCTACCTTGGGTAATGAGATAAAGGTGTGACACAAAGGGAAGGACACATTATAGAAATCCTGCATGATACTTGGTGCAAGTACGCCACATCAACATTTAAAAATGATTAGACGCTGATCATCAGTAAAGATACAATTGTTACCAGTGTTCCACTTCAAACACAGAAACGTACTAAAAGGAAACTCAGAGCATCAGTAATGAGATTTATTACTCTAGAGGTGAACTTGGGGCACTTTAGGAAAACTGAGAAAGGATGAGCAGAGATGGCCTCAAAAAACTAGCAGATAAGTGTGTATGCAAGAGCGACACAGTTTTGGTCTTTAAGCCTGTTTTTGATCAGATTTTTTTCTAAGGGACTTTAATGACAATGAAAACTATTTGCTTTTTACTAGCATCACTGCCTGTGAGGGTCCATGAATTTTCCCATGAGCATATGGTCAAAATGTAGTGAGGAATATCTAGCTCTTGCTTAAGCCAACTTCTTAATTCCAATGAAACTGATGAGTCTTAAGCACCTTCTGCTTTGTTTTCCTGACCAAGACATAACACCCTTCCATTGCATCTTTAATATAAATACTGCTTTTATTTTTGTTCCCTGTCACTTTCAAGCATACAAACCAACCCAGCATCTTCCCTGAACTCTTAGGAGAGTAATTCCAAAGGCTCAGGCAGGGAGACAGGTAACAGGATTCCCTCCCTCCATTCCCCCCCATTAAAATTTACCCTTGCCCAGACCTAATATGTTAGCTCTCCACAGCTTCACAAACCTCCCTGTTCCTTGGAAAAAAAAGGGAGAGAGGAGGGATGGAAAAGATATGTGATCAGCAGTGCAGCCTAACGGTCAAAAAGATGCACACCCCAGTCAGTTTGGAACAGGGAGTTGCTCCCAGTACTGAGGTCCCACCAGTGGCTCTGACCCTGTCTGCAGGAATGGCAGCCAGGCACCTGGAGAAGGATGTTGCTCAGGAACCCCTCACAGCATTTAACTCAAAATAGGCACATCTAATCCTAGGCAAGGCTCCCCTGCCAGAGCTGGGACAGGCACAGACATTGGTGTCTCCAAAGCCTGGGCCCAAAGCTCCCAGTAACGCTTCAGCAGTGGTTACCCCCGGTGCCCTGCCCTGTTCCCCCCATGCTCACATCCCAGTCCCTCCATGCCCAGGGAGGCTCTGGCAAGGATCTGTCCCCAGGGAGGCCAGCAGTCACCCCCGGCTCCCTGAGCATCCTTTCTCATTGACATAGGCTCCCCCGGTGCCTCCCACTTTGGGATGACAAAGAGCCCGCGGCAGGGAACCGGAGCTGTCTGGGGACAGCAGTAAGGGCTGAAGGGAAATCCCAAGCACAGCCAGAATGAGGAAAACTCAACCCATCTCCGGTTTCTCCCCAGCCAGCCATCTGTGTGCCCTCCTGGCCAGGGGGGCCGAGCTGGAGGAGAGCAGCTATGGTTGCTCCATGCTGCTGGGGGCCTTCCCCCTGCGCGGGGGGGGTAGGGGCTGCAGGGCAGAAGGCAAGCGTGCCACGAAGTCATGTCCCCCACCGCCTGCTGTGCGAGTAAAGGAAGAATTTTCAGCACTGCAAACAACCCAGCAACGCCGCTGGGTGTGTGGGATACACGTCTCTTCCTTTTATTGTTCGATACGGGTTGCAGTCCCTCATTAAACCATTTAACGTTGATACTTGAGGGCAGTACACTGGTGTGAAGGGGTGAGATTCATGGTGATTTTTCTACGAGTTCCCGAAGAGAAATCTTCAGCGCCAGGTGTCTTAGTAGGTGGTTTCCATCTGCATACTTGTTTTTGTTCTGCCTCCAAGGGACGACAAATGATTTTAAGGGAAGATAAATGATAAATGATTCCTGAAGTCCACCAAAATACTTGACTCACCAGCATCACTAAAACTGTCTTTTAAAATAGATCGCAGTGGAACCAAAGAGAAGGGAAACCCAGAAAAAAAGAAAAAAGAAAAAAAAACCGAAAAAAAAAGAATGTTGATGCCCACTGTGTCGACTCTAGAACCGCCCCAAATCGCTCATTACCTTGGAGAGATGAAATCTATGACATCACCTGATGGATCGATACCAGCCGGGGAGCTGACCTGTCCTTACGGCCAGGAAGGTCGAGTTTGGGACACAAAACGTTGCGGGGATGGCGGGAGGGGACTGCAAGTCGGCCCCACAACGCCAGCTCGGCCTCACTCCATCCGCAGCGCCCGGGGCCGGGTCTCCGAGGAGCCCGNCATTTTGCGGCCCGCGTTGGGCGGGTGAATCCATGGCGAAGTGTGTTCAGCTGCGTGTTGTCCTTGAATGCAGGCAGCAGCAAAACCGTGACTTCTGATTGCCGCCCCCCGCCCCCGCTCTGCTCTCACATCTGTGTGTTGTTTACATAAAAGATAAATCTCCCCCGCAGTACTGGAAATCCCCACGATGGACACTAATTCCTTAATTTGCTGCTGAGGTGCTCGCAATGTCAGCCACCTCAGAGGGCTGGAGCACCTCTCCTATGAGGACAGGCTGAGAGAGTTGGGACTGTTCAGCCTGGAGAAGAGAAGGCTCCAGGGAGACCTTATAGCAGCCTGCCAGTACCTGAAGGGGGCCTGCAGGAAAGATGGGGAGGGACTCTTTATCAGGGAGTGGAGCAATAGGACGAGGGGTAACCGTTTTAAATTGAAAGAGGAGAGATTTAGGTTAGATATCAGGAAGAAATTCTTTCCTGTGAGGGTGGTGGGGCACTGGAACAGGTTGCCCAGGGAAGTTGTGGATGGTCCATCCCTAGAAGTGTTCAAGGCCAGGCTGGATGGGCTTTGAGCAACCTGGTCTAGTGGGAGGTGTCCCTGCCCAGGGCAGGGAGGTTGGAACAAGATCCCTTCCAACCTAAACCATTCTATGATTCTATAATTGAGCAGGTTTTTACCCACTGCAGGTATGTCTAGGCAGTGTTTTGCCAGCCAGGTACAATCTCCCGCTGCCCTCACCCGGGGGCAGCTCAACTAAATGCCAGCTGCAAACTGAAATTTGGCAGCATGCTTTCTGTCCTCTGTCCTTCCACCTTGTGTCCCCCGATACAGCTTGTCATAGCAGCTGGGCAACCGCTCCACTGCCTGAGGAGGACCTCGGAGAGGTGCCTGCAGCCCCTGAGCTTCTCCTGCCCCTCCGGTGCTTCTGGATGTCTAGATAAGCTGGTGTTTTTTTTCCCTAAAGATCAAGCAGGTTGTTGATTACTAGACATGGTTTGTCATTAGCTATGTATATTGTTGGAGAATTGACGCAAAGACTGCCCAAAGGGGTAGCTGGTGCACTCAGAAGAAGAGGAATAAAAAGGAAAGGTTGTTGGGACGGGAAATTCAGCCTGTACCTCAACTGCCCGCCAGCTGTTTCATGGACATGCTACAGGTTGCATCTCTCTGAGGAACTGAGGGGCCCAGACACTCTCCTCCCCTCAGAGACCAGTGACTCCAGCTGGCAGGTGAGAGCTTCTTGATGTCAAAGGGCATTGAGAAACGGCACAGTGGGCTTGGCACATCACTGAACACCCGCAGTCTGATTTTCTTAATGATCTGTAAGCTGCGGCATTCAGTGGGAGATGGAGAGAGCTGAGCTTTATTGGGACTCTGTACCCAGTTGCTCAGCTGCAATGACATCACAGAATCACAGAATGGTAGGGGCTGGAAGGGACCTCTGGAGATCATCTAGTCCAACCCCCCTGCCAGAGCAGGGTCATCCAGAGCAGGTTGCACAGGAATGCATCCAGGCGGGTTTTGAATGTCTCCAGAGATGGAGACTCCACCACCTCTCTGGGCAGCCTGTTGCAGTGCTCTGCCACCCTCAAAGTAAAGAAGTTCCTCCTCATGTTTAGGTGGAACTTCGTATGTTCAAGTTTGTGCCCGTTACCTCTTGTCCTGTCACTGGGCACCACTGAAAAGAGCCTGGCCCCATCCTCCTGACACCCACCCTTTAAGTATTTATACCACATTTATATGGTATTTATACCATCCACAAAGCCAAGGTCAGCAGAGCTACACTTTAGCCAAAATCTAGGCACAACCGTGATTGTTGTGCACCTGAATGGTGCCATACATGAAATCAGCCAGAGGTTTTAGTCCAGCTGTTAGCTGATGACTTTCTCCACAACAAAAACTACAGCCGTAACTGACAGCACAGTTCCTGTGGGGATTGTTGGACGTGACTAACTCACAGCCAACAAGAAAGCCATGACATATAGCTCCTAAAAGAAACAATATTGCAGTCTCTCTGTGTAATATAAATCCAGAACTAGATACCCCATATAATGCAGAATAATGCATTCTATAGAATATTATATTATATATAATGCAGAATAATGCATTATATATAATATTATATATATAGCATATAATGCAATATAATGCAGAATTACCCCATATAGCAGAATAATGACTGGTCATCATGGGTAAGGCCCATGCTGCTCAGCTTTTTCAAACAACATTAAAATAATATATTTTTTTTGTATGGCATCCAACGAGAAAATACAATTAAGTACCCTGCAGAATTATACTCCTCAAAATCACCTGCTGGATTGGATGAAGTCAGAATAAGGTCTTCAAAGCAAGTGTTTTTAACAGGAGTAGATTTATTTCTGTTGAGACCTTTTTGTACTGTAAAGTTGCTTGTACTGTATGTAGAACAGTAGGAGAAGCATGGCTATGCTTGAGAAAGAACATTATGTCGGGTGGGCTCCATATTTTCAGCTAGGCACATTATTTTGGCTTCCTTCTGAGAAGAAACCAAAGTAAAGTCCTCTGAAATAATCTGGCTATCCGTACAGCTAGCTTCTTTCCTTGTTTTCCGTCAGGTTTCTCAAGCCTTAGCTGGCGACATGATCTTCCTTATGTGTACACAGTCCTTGGCCTGTGGGTTCAGATGAGCACTGGTTGCTGCCAAGTGTGGAGTTTGCTTAGAAATGTTTATCCAAAGTGAGGTTTTGGTGTTTGTTTAAAAATGTTTATTCCCTGACAACAGGACAAAACATCCGGTTCACTTTATGGATGATACTGAACAGTAACTACCAACCCTAACGGTCAACCCTAGTCAACACAGAAGCAAGCATTGATTTATCACACACAGTCATTCATTTCACATGGTTTTAATACTGCTGTAATATGTATATACGTAACATACGTGTTTATTATTACTCTATGTCAGCATATGGAATATTATAATATTCCATACTGTAGGATATATGCTCTGTTCCATAAAACCTCTCTGCTACTTATACTCTTGCAGAATTGCTGCTTATTTTTATCAACCTAAGGCTGTAGCATTTCTGATGCATTATAGGATTTATCTTCACATTCACAGGAGAAGAATGCACAGGACAAAGGGAAAATGCACCCCAATCTCAAGCCTTCACATTCTCCCTGGAGGAATACTAAAACTCAGAATAATTTCCCAATTCAAGAAGCTATACACATGCACACATACGATCATACACAGAACAGCTAACAGGTGTATCTCTTTTCCTTCAAAGACAAGTGGGAAAAGGTATCAGTCATCTTGTGCAGGGGCTTTTGTACACAGATGGGAACATGTTACCATTGCCCGTGATGACATCCTGAGAGATGCCGGACATAAGCAGGAGCACTGCTGGACAAAAGCCAGTTGGCTCACTTATGAGTCCATAAAACAGAGCTGAACCCAGGAAAAGCTGATATCCATCCCTCAGCCTGGCTCTGAACCCATTAGAGGTTGAGTCTGATCCTGCAGTGTTGTGAGAGCTGAAATGACAGGGATGGGAGTGCCTGGCATATTACAGAATCTGGTCCTCAGGGAAGTAACTACCAATTAAGAGAAGAAGAAATCACTGTCTAATGTACTATGGTACTACAGTGATTGGTGGTTGCTCGTGGTAGCCCCGTGGCTGAGCACAGGTAGAAAAGAGGGCACGCTCCTGCTGCAGGGAGTCAGAGGGAAAAGGCTTAAGGAAGGCTAAGGGTTGGGCTGGATTTCAGCCATCATCTTGGCAATGTCAAGTCTAGCAACTTGGCTTAGGAGCACAAGGCAACAGAGCTGTTTGTTCTAGAAAAGGGAAGACTCAAAATTACCATTTTAAAATTTGTTTTTAAAATATGTGGTCTACTGAGAGTGAGGGGGAAAAAAAAGAACTTACTTTATTTGCAGGTTATATACTCAGGAAAACTTTCTAATGATAAGTTTGATTAAATACTGAAATGAGTTAAACAGGAAGGCATTGGAATCTCTTTAAGTGGAGATTTTAAAAAGATGATCTGAAGTTGCTTTACAGCCTAGGGAATGGAGTATACAAGGTTTTCAGCTCTGCCTTTCTGGGTTTCTGTTATTCATTTTAATGTGCCCAGGAGAGTCAGCTAACCTCTCCAAAGCTAGAGGACAGCAATGTGGGCGGTGTCTGTGGAGCAGGAAGGTACAACTGAACCAATGAACTCTTGACTAGTTTGGGGTTTTTTTTAGTTTTTACATAGTTCAGAGACTTGGAATAATGAGACTTTTCTCCAGTGTGGGCAGGAAAAGCTTGTCATCAAGGATTATACTCCAGGCAGACATGAAGGAAAAGGTGTTCTCATTTAAATGGCAGAGCCCCCCAGTGTCCCCTCCACTCCACTGAGTAATTTCAGGAGCTCCTCCTGGGTCCCTGTCTCTTTCTGGACCCTTCAGGGCAGGGGCCTCCTCTCGGTTTGTACAGCAGCTTGTATAAATAGCAGTGTGATGTTAGCTGGGCTCAGAAGATGTTACTCCAATTCAGATCTTAATAACTGGTACCAATAGATGTTGGAGACCCGGCTTGTGCCCTGCGGCAGCCCACGGGTGGGCTGCGTGCCACAGGATGGCAGCCGTGCACCGTGCACCGAGCTGTTCTGCAGCCACCATCTCTCCTCATCCCTCTCTCCCTGCGAGAAAAGCAGCTCGTAAAAAGGGTCTCTACAGGGAAAGCACAGACGTTGAAAGCTGCATCCCCTGTGTAGCTATAGCCAGGTACTGAAATCTCACTTCATAGAAATTCTCGGTATTTTTAGCATAGACCTGAAGCTACCAGTGGTTTGTTTCACTGTGTTGCCCAAATGCTTGGGTTTGACAATTAACATTTCCAGAGATGAAGCTATACAGCAACCTGAGACAAACAAACACTGCTGAGCTCAAGACTGGGGTGAATAGTTCAATACCAAACCAACCAAACTGGAGGGATGAGTCAATATGCTCAAGGGCCAGGCTGTCACTCAGAGGGACCTCAACAAGCTGCAAGAAAGGGTGACAGGAACCTCAAGAAATTTAACACGGGCAACTACCAAATCCTGCACCTGGGAGGGAATAGCCCCTTTCAGTGGTAAGGGCTGGGGACTGGCTGGTTGGGGACATTTCTTCAGAAAAGGCCCTGGGGGTCTGGGCTGACAGAAAGCTGAGCATGGGCCAGCAGCCGGCCCCAGCAGCAGAGAGGGCCATCAGCATCCTGGGATGTTTGAACAGGAGCACAGCCAGCAGATCAAGGGAAAGGATTTTCCCTATTTACTCAGCACTTGTTAGACTGCATCTGGAGTAATGCTTGTAGTTGTGGGATTCGCTGTACAAGAAAGGCATCAATAAACTGGGGCAAGGTCAGGAGAGAGCCACGAGGATGGTCAAGGCTGGAGCACTTGTCCTGTGAGGAGAGGCAGAGGGAATGGGGCTTGTTCAGCCTTGAGAAAAGGCGGCTACGGGGGGACCTAATAGCCACCTCCCCATATCTATTGGGAAGTCATTGAAAAGACAGAGATAGGCTTGCTACTGAGGTGCACAATGGGAAGGCAAGAGACAATGGGAAATACAGGAGGATCCAACTTGATAGAAGGGAAAAAAATTCTCCAACACTGGAACAGACTCCTGAGCAGTAATGGCTGAAGAGCCGGCGATGCAAAAGTTGGCTCTGTACCTCTTTAGGTGCATAGCTGGGAGTGAAGAAGATGAGCAAACTTTTTCAAAATGTCAAAAATCATATGTGCAGACACAAGTGTGTGAGAGACAAATGAGTCCTGACCAGAGCTTCCCATTGCTCCCATCTATAAAGTGAAGTTGCAACATCAACCTGTGCAGGTGATGTCTATTACGCAAGTTCTCAGCAGCAAGATGAAATCACTTGTAAGACTGTGGGCCTCATCTTGTTTTTCTTGAACAACAAACTCTTGGGCATTGCAATAAAAAACTTCTTTAGAAATCACTAGAGTAGAAAAAAACCCCTATTTCACAGTTAACATGAGTGGCATGCACGTTTTGTAGGGTATATGAAAGCAACAAACAAAAACCATGAGAAAAATTCAATAACCTTTAATAAACCGTGTTTTTATAATTGACAGCATCTTATATGTTCACAGTGAGGTCCTTCAACGGAAGGATCTTTTTTGTCTTGTGCCACAACACAGCAGTAGTAACATAAACAAGCAATGTGGTGTGTCAAGGTGGAAGAGCAAGAAGCTGGCAGTAACTCAACTTCAAATTCTCTCTCCGTTTGCCCCAGGGACAACTCAGGAAGGATGACCCAGCCTTAACAACCTATCATTTTCTTCTACATTGCTTGTGCCAGATGATAATATCTTGCAAGAAAAGATTACAGTTGGGTTAAGGGAAGACTCTTTATTGGTTTACCCTTTTCTCATGTTTTGTGCTGTTGAATGACAAGGGCAAATAATGCTCTTTTCTGAGGATATTCATTCAGAGTTCCTCCAAACCTGTTGGTTCCTTGGAGTGGATGTGCATACAGGTGACAAAACCAGGTTCACTCAGTTTCTATAGCTGGGCTATTGAGCTGGCTGCCAGCCAGACCCTTTCTTAAATTACTTGACAACACCCAATGGACCAAAGGAGGACTGAAATTACCAGAAATAAAGGCACTTTATGTTAGCCCTAAAGGAAAACATAAAGCTAAGGATGGTTTGAAGCAAAGAGAGAATGAAGGTGTTCCCATATTAGATGCATCTAAGAAGGGCAAAATAGGTTTAAAGTGGAGTTTATCCTGAAATACAACAGTCTGATAAGTGTACACAGTCAAATTTGCCACTACCTTACAAGTGATATAAGTAAGGCAAAGTGTCTCTTATTGTGTATCATTAACAACAGAGAAGAACTCTAGTGAACAGATCCTATATGCTCCTCATATTTGCCTGATGCACAGCCCACGCCTTTATTACAAAACAGGGTTCCCCAGAACAGGAGCTATTGGGCATCTCCATCAGGAGCTGAATGGGTATCTTGCAAATTCAAGCATCTGAATGGACTTCTGATGGGCAGAAAGCGAAATACTGCTCTTTCAATTCTGAATAGGGGTGAGAGGGGACTGAAGTTTCTCATGCACCAGCTCTTCCGGGGGGAAAAAAAAAAAAGTAGGGACACAAATCCTAAATTCACAAATCAGACAGCTTGCCTGAAATACCGATAGTATAATTGGTTGGATTTTTTCCCTTTACATTTGCATATGCAATACATCTCATAAATGAGTAAGGTGGGGCTTGAATCACAGCAACATTTTAGTGTCTAACTTCTATTGGTTCAGTGACGATAAAATGCCCAAATACTTCTCTGGATTCGGCATAAATGACACTCTAATTCCTGGATTTGGCCAAATGCCCTTACTGAGGTAACAGCACCGGCAGTTCCCAGAGGGCTCTTGGGCATGTAAAGGCCAGGTGTTGTTTTTGGAAAAGCAGCAAATACCTTTTCATTTGAATCACAGCAATTCTTACTTTTCATTCCCCGCAGGTGCCCTGCCAGAATACCTTTGCCCCCACAGCATGTTGCATCATCGTTTTTTTAGGATGCTCTTACTACTGCATTTCTGTGTGAAGCCACTTACGACTGGCCTGTTGTTACAAATAGTCCCGCTGGTTATTCAGTCAGGCTGGTTAGTACCAGGCTAGCTGTAGAGATCCTAGCTTTTGTTAAGTATTCTCCTGTGGCAACAGCATTGTAAAACATGCCACAAAGATGTTGTTTTTCATGCTGGATCACAGAGGAGCATCCACAGCATTTGAGGCATGGCTGAGAGCAGCATTGCTCTCAAACTCTGCTAAGGTTGAGCCCGTGTTTGAGCCTATGCTAGGCTGTGAAATGAAAACCTACACACAAAGCCCCCAGAAAGCGGGCAGAGCAGAATCCACCCCATGGGGATGGTCACAAGGCTCCCCAAATGGAGGGCCAGCACGATGTCAGGAGGGGAGCACAGCGCGCTGGAGGTCCCATCTCCCTCCCTGCACACCAAGCTGGCCATCCCCCTGCGAACATGGGCCACCAGCTCCCACCGCTTGGCTACACCCCATCTCCCCTCCTAGAGCAAGCAGGGAGGCTGTCAGTCACCTCTGAGTTTTTCCAGGCGAGCTCTCCGTGTCCGACGGCGCAGCCAGCAGCATGGGAGCAACGGTAATAAAGACAGGTAGGGAGATCCTGCCGCCGTGGTGTTAATGATCGGGGGTAGACCTTGGACTTCTCTTCCGGTTGTCAGGGGAATGGCATGGCTTGCTGGCCTGCAAAGACATAAAAGAGGCAGCAGCGGGTGGGAGAGGAGGCACTGCCGCCTGCCCCGCAGGCTGACCCCACTCCCAGCTGCAGCTAAGCATCCCAGACTCCGCAAGCTCGGCCAGGCGGGAAGCCGGGCAGTGACGAACCCATCCACCGACATCTGGAGAAAGAGTAAGTCGCTGTCTTTGTTTTGGCTCTAAAAGAGGTGGGGTAAATAACTAAGGAACATTTAATAGCTTGTATTTTTATGAATAAGGCTGTTTCTCTTCGAGCACAATTATTTCCTTGCTAGTAACTCTGTTCCTGGCAGGTATTTTGTTTCAGATTTGTTGTTTTAGAATCATGGTGAAATAACAGATTCTGCAAAGTTTGTCTTTCATATGTTGCAATTGTTTATATGCTGTATCTGTATGCCTTAGGTAATAATTAACAGCTCTATTAATAATAACCACAAAGTACGGTGGAATGATTTTACTCCATGTTGCAAATACTTCTTCAGGCAAATCTTTAAAGGTGACAGAAGCGTTGGTGGGAATTATTCCAGCTGACAGGAGCTGAGTCATTTCATTCAGTTAAAACTTGAGAAGAGCAGTGGAAGAGGAGGATAAGGGAAAGAGCAGCTAGGAGCTGTGTTTTATTCTGCCATTTAATTTACCTGTGGTTTAGACCTGTGTTTTGTTTTGCCATTTAATTTGTAAATCAAGCCAGTGATACAGGAAGGACACAACAAAGTAAATACACCGTCTCTATAGCTCTGGAGTCTCAATGGCAATGACAACATCCACTGTCCCAGTGAGTGAATGGGAGCCGAGATACCCGGCGCCAGGAAGCCCTACTCCGGAGTTTCAGTCTCCAGCTGGTTAGTCACCATTAACATTTCTTAACAGCTTTCTACTCTGCAGTTTTCTCCTCTCACATCTTTTTTTTTTCTTAATTTAGGATTCAAACAATAGAAAATAAAGTGTTAAAGTATGCTTTTTATACCGTTTTCATTCATGAAGTAAGCATTAGGTTTTGGGCTTGTCAGATCTTTAATTTATTGTAATGCTTAACTTGAACTTTTATGCAGGTCAGGTTAGGAAGAGCACTGGGAAATAATAACAAAAAGTTTCAGTCAAGCTTTCTTTCCTGAAGTACGCTCAGTGTAAGTACCCTTGCTCCAGGCGGTGGTTGGTTTCACGTTAAAAAAATAAGAATTTTGAAAAGTGGTTTTAAAATTAATTTTAGTACCTCAGTGTTCAAGTACTCAGCTTGAGCCACCCAGGATAACTCTGGTTTTCGGGCAGTGCTGACCACCCATCCTCAGGACACCTGATTTCCCAGAAGGTGTCCCTTCCTGAGGACAGATGAATAAAGAGGGATTTGATTGCACATACCTTACAATTATTGTTGTATGAAAATGTGATGCACTCGTGCATTCGTGAGCATACAAATTCAGGCTTTATGCATGTATATACTTCTTTTTTTTCAATACTCAGACTTTAAATCACAGGAAGCACAACCCCCCTAACATCGTAGCTTACATACATTCAGTGCATTCAGAGTCAGCACCAGTACTGGAGGAACTTTTATTTGCTGAGGCTTCTCTTTTACAAAAATAAATAAAATTACCCTATTGGAAGGCAAAAGGCTAGATTGTTCAAGAAGCGAACAAGGAACTTATTGAAAAGTACTAATCTACAATTTAGAGTAGAAGTAAGATCTCTTCACAGTGTAACATACAACTGTATACTCTGGACTTTCTCTTTAACAGAAAGGCAGGGCATGATTTTGTATTCCTGACACCTTTTTGGTACAGGGCGCTCTTATAAGCATCAGGACAAGAGTTCAAGCTGCTAGCACTTCTGTTATTTGAAAGCTGCAGAAGGCACTGCAGGGAAATATCCAGCAGTCAACAGTCTGGAATAGCTGCCTGGTTAGATATCAACAGGAAGAAACTTATTTTTCTGTCATGCCTTCCCTCTGAGACTCTTACAGGACTTCATAACCACTGAATAGAAAACTGGGACTTGTAGTCCTAGGTTGTACTAGCAGGCAGGATGGAGACACACTGCCATAAGGCACTGCTAGAAGTAAAATTCTGATTTTCCATTGTATTAGATCAGATTTATACCACTGATTTCAATCCAGTTGCACAGGTGTAATGAAAAATCCTGCCTATGGTGCTCGAGTGGGTAAGGTGTGTTTGAGCTGCTTTGTAAAGCTGTTGCAGGACAGTGCTCTCCTCCTGAGTTGGTAGAGCTTTATACCGCTTTCGTCTCACTTTTCATTTGTGTAAATGCTTATCCTGGTGCAATTTAAAGGTGAATACCCAGATCAGTGTGTGTCAGCCTTCCCAGACAGCATGTACTGTGCCCACCTCCAAGCTGGAATAGCTCCAGGTCTGTTCTGGCAAAGCAAATCCTGCCACTCCTCTTGGTCCCCCGCTCTTTATTAGGAAAAGCACAGACTGCATGTGTGAAGCAGGGCATGGAAATGAAAGCCTTACACATCCATCCTTTCTCCTCTCTCAGGGTTGGGAATAATCAGGCTGTGACCTGCCGAGGGTGACCTTCATCCATGGGGAAAAGGGAGGTACTACCACTCCCAATCCTTTGGGAGGACAGGACTTCCTCCTTTCCTTTGAGTTTTCTCCTGTTAATCTGCCTCCGTGCAGTTACGTGTCACAATCTTCCCTGCTGTAACATTTGCCTCCAGTTTGGACAGAAGTTTTGCATGGGATACACAGGCTTGATGATTTTGCAGAGGTGTTTTTGGATGAATTGTCTATCCCGGAGCCTGTGTGCACCTGAATACCAAAATACCCATGCGGGAACATTTTCAAGGGTCTGTGTGTTGTTCAAGTTCAATGAAACAGAGCTGCCTATTTTACCTTGCATTTTTATCATTGCTGGGAAGGAATTTGTTCTGCTACACTTGACGGCATCACCACTACAGCACTGGCGGCTCAGCCAAATGACAGCAGCCCAGGCTTTTGCCGCACAAGCAAAGGCAAATACAATTTTCAAGTTATTGGCAATAAGCACGGATCACGCTGCAGCCTGGAAGTCTGTAGAACATCAGCTTTTATCACAAAGTTATTTTCCTACATTTATCTGTGGAGTAACTAAATGGATACGGCAATTGTTTAAACAAAAAGATGGAAAAAAAATACCTCTCTTACTGCCATCAGCCCACTTAGGGAACTCCTGAAACTCCCACAGAGTAAAAAGGTCAAATCCGGCACTTTGTTTCCCTCAAGGCTTGAGCCTCCCTGGGGCTTTCTGGTCAGATAACGTAGCCGTTTTGCAGTGAAGAGTCAGATTAGACTTATTAGGGACTGACTCTCTTTATTTTATGTAGCCCTTTACATTTTCCTGTGATCTCGTAAAATACCTGCTTAGTTCAGTAGATGTTAAAAGCTAACCTTACCCTTTCTCATGTGCATGCCTCTCTGCAAACCAGAGGTGTTATTTTTTTCAGTTACAATTTAACAATAAAAGGTGTGTGGTTTTTTTTCCAGAAGGTCCGATAGGCTTTCAAGCAAATTGTTAGCATTATCTTTGAGAAAAAATAAAAAAAAAGGAAAAAAAGAAAAGAAAAAGGAAGAGTTCAGTTTACTCTTTCAAATGCCAAAGAAACTGCACTTTGAAAACCTCCAGTTAGTCAGGATGCGCACACAGCACAGCCACCCAACGGTAGCCCTGTGCGGTCTTTAAAAACCCCTTTTACAACAAAGATTTTACAAGTTAGACCAGTATTAAATATAATTGAAAGAGTACAGAGATGAAGGCAAGCCTGGGGCGTGCTTTGCTCCTTAGGGTGATGGGAGCTTGTCTGGGCCCCTCTTCCCCTGCCTCCCTTTTGAGGTCTCTGCGCGGGAGGCGAGTAACGCATCGGCCCTGCTGAGGCCAGCCCAGTTAAGCTGCTGTACCCACCTCCTTCCTCCCACCTTCAAGCCAAAATGCAATGTATTTTTTTTTACATATCCCTCTTTCCCTCCCTCCCATACCTGCATGCAAACAGGAAAAGAAAGAGGCAGTCTTCGTAGTTCTTCTAAATGCTTTTGGTCCAGCCTTTCATGCTATTTTGATCTAAATTGGGTGCTTTTAGTATTCATCCTGTGTACATTACTCAAGCTGCACAAGATTATATGGATTTAAGCTCCTCTTTGCTTAATACAGCACTTTCACATAGGCACATGTTAACACAAGTGATCAATGAGGGGTTTTAATTAGGTTTTTTTCTGAATAGAGAATGGAAGAAAGCACCCTGTGAAGAAATTAATTGTATAGGCTTGGGACTTCCATTGAATAGGATTAACTTTCCTTGAGACAGTAGCATTCTCACACAACAGTCAAAGGCTTTTTATTGCTTTTTTGCAGTTTTCTTAATACACAGATCTGCAATTAGCAAAAAAAAAAGAAAATAAAAAATAGTGATCAAAGCAAACTCAGAAACCTGAAATGACACTATTACTAAATAAGCATTGAAAATCTCCTTCAGCTATCAAAACCTGCAAAGAAAAAGGAGTGGGGACAGAATCTTGTGCTAGAAAACTTTTGGGATAACATGTAATAAAACAGGGGTTTCAATGCTGGGAAGAGGACACACATCTAAAAACACGCATGGCTGAAGCAATCAAACTGCAATCATTTTCTGCTGATATCTATGTCTAGTCCAATTTTTACTTGAAAGGTCCCCCACTTAGGACAAAAATGAACAAATGATTTGCTAGATTTACATCACTCAAAAGTGTTTTTTCAGAAGCAGGTTATTGCTACCGGCAGCAAGTAAAATTTCCCTAAAATCATTAGGATTTTTGTTTGCTGCTAAGCAGGCAATGTAGCTTCTTCTTCTCCCTAGGAGAAGGCTGCCTTCATCCCTCCCCAGGCCAGCACTGCAGGCTGGAGGGACTGGAGGGGCTGGAGGGACTCCGAAGCAGCTGCTGGCATTTTGGTTTTCTCCAGTTTTTGCATGGAAGGAACAGCTCATTACTGAACAACGAATATTGGATTGGATATAAACCACACAAATCAGGAGCCAAAGGAGAAGCAGAATGGGTGTCTCTTCTAGAGAAATGTTGTTCCTTTTCTTTTACTTTCTGTCAAGACATGCTTGTAAAGTTAGCAAAAAACCCTGCCCCAGGACCTCAGCTTTGTACTCTCTCTGTATGTTCTGCCCTATTAAAGAGTTTCTGGTTAGTGTCACCTCCGTCCCTGGGAAGGTGATGGAGTGACTCGTTCTGAATGTCATATCCAAGCACGTTCAGGAGCAGGAAGTTATTGGAAGTGGTCAACATCGATTTACCAAGGGTAAATCATGCTTGACTGACCTCATAGCCTTCTATGGTGTTATAACTGGTTGGCTGGATGAGGGCAGAGCAGCAGATGTCATCTACCTTGACTTCAGCAAGGCTTTTGACACTGTCTCTCATAACATCCTCCTTAGGAAACTGAGGAAGCATGGACTAGACGAGGGGACAGTGAGGTGGATTGAGAGCTGCCTGTGTGACAGGACTCAGAGGGTTGTGATTAATGGAGCAGGGTCGAGTTGGAGGCCTGTAACCAGTGGTGTCCCCCAGGGGTCAATACTTGGACCAGTATTGTTTAATGTATTCATCAACGACCTGGACAAGGTGACAGAGTGTATCCTCAGCAAGTTCGCTGATGATACCAAACTGGGTGGGGTGGCTGACACCCCAGAGGGCCGTGTTGCCATCCAGCGTTACCTAGACAGGCTGGAGAGCTGGGCAGAGAAGAACCTAATGAGGTTCAACAAGGACAAGTGTAGGGTCCTGCACCTGGGGAGGAAGAATGTCAGGCACCAGTATAGGTTAGGGGTGGACCTGCTGGAAAGCAGCTCTGAAGAAAAGGATCTGGGGGTCTTGGTAGACAGTAAATTATCCATGAGCAAGCAATGTGCCCTTGTCGCCAAGAAGGCCAATGGAATTCTGGGCTGCATAGGGAAGAGTGTGGCCAGCAGGTCAAGGGAGGTCATTCTCCCCCTCTACTCTGCACTGGTGAGGCCACAACTGGAATACTGTGTCCAGCTCTGGGCTCCCCAGTTCAAGAGAGACAGGGAACTACTGGAGACAGTCCAGCATAGGGCAACAAAGATGATTGAGGGATTGGAGCATCTGCCTTATGAGGAAAGGCTGAGAGAGCTGGGACTCTTTAGCCTGAAGAAGAGAAGCTGAGGGGAGACCTTATTAATGTTTACAAGTATCTAAAGGGTGGGTTTAAGGAGGATGGAGCCAGACTCTTTTCAGTGGTTCCCAGTAACAGGACGAGGGGTAACGGGAACAAGCTGGAACATAGGAAGTTCCGATCAAATATGAGAAAAAACTTCTTTACGGTGAGGGTGACAGAGCACTGGAACAGGCTGCCCAGGGAGGTTGTGGAGTCCCCTTCTCTGGAGACTTTCAAGACCCGCCTGGATGCAGTCCTGAGTAACGTGCTCTAGGCAATCCTGCTTTAGCAGGGGAGTTGGACTAGATGATCTCTAGATGTCCCTTCCAACTCTGAAAATTCCATGATTCCGTGATTCTGTGATTCCTGATTTGCTGAGGAAGGCTTCCTCCTCCTCCCTCCTCCTTCATTCCTCCATCCCTCCATCTGGGCCGCACTTGCCTCTCCTCCACCCAGCCTCTTCTCACCACCTTTCCCCCTTCTCTCTACAGCTGTCTCCTTCATGCACAGCTACCTCCTTGTTCCACCATACAGGCTGCTGGGATTTCCTCCTTATCCACCTGCATCTGCTAAGTCTGTGCTCTGGAGTTTAGGTGCTGTGTCCAGGTACTCCTAGACATGCTTTACTATAGATTTATTTAGTTGTTATGGAATTGCTCTTCATGCTTAGAGCTGACGTTTCTTCCCTGTTCTCCAAGTATTCAGCTAAACAGGTCTGGTTATAACAGAAAGTTCTCCAATTTGGGGTGATGCAAGAGCTTCCCCTCAGTGTCAAGGAAGATTTTTTACAGCAGTCTACGAGGAAAACTGGGTGGTAGCTTTGGACTTTGGAAAGCTTAAATGCCAGGTGAAAATCAAGATGATACCAATCATCAAAGTCTTCTTGATTGCTAACATCTTCAGGCCAGTTAAGAATCTCTTGATCTTGAACACATCCCACTTCCACCTCCCCATCTCCCAGAAAGCCCTTGCAGTGGCAGAGTTTCTGTCAGTATGCTTTTTGTAATTGCTGAATCTTTGCCTTCTGATACCTGAACTGGGGTATCTCTTCAATTCATAAAAACCAAAATCTGCACCCCTAAACCATTCTGAGGTGTTTTAATGCTGTAATTGGCAGGTAACCACTGGAAAAACACTGTCAGCTGCTTGGAGGAGAACTGGAACAATTCTCAGTAATTCCCATGGGGTAGGGGTACTCTACCACTGCTCAGTGAAGCTGGGTGACTGCTTATCCAGGCATAAGAAAAAGCAGGCATAAGGAAAGACCTCTGGGGCAACACAGCCTAATTGCTATTCAAGGCACTGAGTCGTTCTCATACACTTATTTAATTTTCCACTTCATTCTCAAACGTTAAATGCTTACCACATTGTGACTTTGGACAGCAAGGCGGTGTGGGGGGCATGACCCAGCAGCTATTTATCTACTAGCTTTACTCGCCTCTTGTTTTTTTCACTTCTAATTGCATTTCCAAAACTGGCCTATGTAAAGATGGAAAGGGAAGGAAAGAAGACTTTACCTCCAGTTTACCTGTGCAGGGGGTGGATTTGTTGAAGGTTGCAGCTGCAACAAAAACTGACCAGTAACCGATAAAAGGAAAAGTTGCAATCACAGTGCATAATTTCAAAACACTGTCTAATTGTTAGCTGACTGTATAAGACCAACTTAGAAAAAGTATCAGTGCAGTTGGGTGAAGGGCATGTTATTATATCCTACTTATGCCTCATTTGAAATATGGTTGGTTGGGGTGTTAGAAATAATACCATCATGAAGAGACCATGCTGTTAGAATAAACCATCATCTGTCTGGACTAATTATTTCTTTGCTGCATTGGACAAAGAGATGACCCCAAGGCGGTATTACTTCTGCTGAAGGTCATCTTGCAGCCTGGTAGAGCTCTAGATTCTTTTACTCAAAAGTTTAAACCAAACCTTCAGCAACAGCACAAGACTCCCACAGCGCATACCATGTTTAGGCTACAGAGACATACTGTGTTTTAATCAAAATGTATTTATTAATCAGCTCATTGCAACTGGTTAATGAACAAGTTCAATCACTTCTGGTATGAAAATGTGTTACCATTTTTATTACTCCAGACGCTTTCAAGGACTGATGAACATTGGGTATAAGGTTGGACAAGAACACCTGTCTAAAACAGCTGAATTGAGCAATTACATGGAAGTAAAATGCAGACCAGCTCCTTCTTAGCTTGAGCTTCTGTAGACAATGGAGTTATTCTTTGCACCAGAACAGATACACAAAGGCACGTCGGTTTTGTTACCCATCTGTGAGGGAAGAGGATTCAGGTAATGTGCCAAGTTCAGATTTGAAATACCATTCTCGTTTCTTGAGTTCAGCAATCTTCTAGTATAAACTGGAAAGCTGAAAAATGCTTACATGATTTTTATAGGACCGCCATACCTGCTATACTATGTTATGCAAGGAAATATCAAATGGCTTATGGAAACAAGTTGTAAAATCCATTGCGTCAGGTGGATGAATCTTTAAAAAGCTATAGATTTTTAAAGTTTTAAGTAGAAACAACACCCATAGCTATTTTCTTCATAGCTGTATGACAAGCCTCCTTTTGCCAAACTTGGTAGCATAGTAGACGAGTAAGACATAGACTAAATCTGTTGAGTTGTTATATCACTGAAATGCTGTCTCCTAGCCATAATCAAGGAAGAAGGCTGCAGAACTAGTTGTACGCATGCATATTAAATGCATATGATGAGACTGTTGCTTAGTCTCTGAATATGTACTGATTACATTGGAAGTCTTGATTTGAAAATTAGGGAAGAAAAGGCACCATACCCACCAATATTCCCTAGAAAACTGTATGGAAATTTGTAACATTTAGCACGATCTGATGCATTCTTTGGGTTTCTATAAGTTATATATAAAAATATTTTAGTGAGCTCAATGGATAAATTATCTCTGTTAAGGGGAGTGGGTAATCCTCAGAGAAAGAGCATGGTGAAAAGATGTATCCCACAGCCCAAATTCTCCAGTTTTATGAAGATGATCCGTCGTTCTTTGTAAATTTGGAGATGATGGAGAACAGAGACCCACATTAGGCATGAGAATCACTCCATATTTTCTTTTAGCTTAATGGCACTATTACAACAAAGGGCTTTTGTGTATCTCCAAGAGCCCTACTGAAGGCATCTTTGCATTACAAGCAATCCAAAACATAAAGAATTTCTGCAAAGGAGGAAGATTTTTTAAAATAACTCTGTTAGCTTTTGCAACTTCAAAAGTACTTCCTGAGAGACAAAAGGTTTATTCTTTGTGTAGCTCACCATGACATCAACACACCAAGTTAAAAAAACACCAACATTAACAAATCTGTGTTTCAGTCCTTTCAATGATTAAACTCAGATCACCTCAACCATTTTGCTTCATAATAACAAGACGTCATCCTGCAGGTGCATATATTCAGGCCCTGGCCCTGTTTTTCAGACACATGCTTTTCTTTGATCCTCTTTCTTTTCCCCAGATCTTTTACCCTGGCAAAGTCCCATCCCTCAACTGCCATGTCTGCGACTATTGCTTCACATTCTTATCTTTCTTACTGAAACTCAGACTGTTCTGAGCCAGAGACAGAGCTAGAGAAGACAAGCTAAAGACCTCTCCCCAGACTTTTAGTGCAAAGAACCTCTTGCTAAGTTGTGACCCCCTCCCTCCTAACAGTGCCTTGACAGCACTAATAATTCAAAAAAATACAATTCAGAGTCATCAGTGTGGTTAAGTTTTATCTATGATTTACCTCGCTTCTTCCTTGCAAGGCAGCTTCCCCCACTCCTAAAATTTAAAGCCAACCTTTTCCCAAGCCTTAACCAGTGCAGACAGCAAAATAATTTGATTAAGAGCCATATAATGCACATTTTTCTGTAGATAATTGGTAGCTTAAGTAAAGGTGCATTGCAGATGATTTGGACATTTCATGGACAGCCAATGTGCAACATATATTTCACTGCTTGCATACCACTCACCAAAGCCACACAGAAACTAAATACTGAGAATGGAATTGATAGGAATGTTTCTGCGTTGCAGGGAGCAGAAGACGATAGCAAGTATTTCTGGAAATAACATTTCCTGGAATGCCAAGACTTAGAATTTTGTTTGGATTTTGATGGACGAAGCCCAAATGCTATCAGCTAAGCTAAACTTGAAAGAGAATTTTCTTTGGTTGGCTGCAAGACAGCAGAGAACTAAAGGATCTCCACTCTTCAGGTACTGAAAAAAAAATATGAAAAGGAATCAAGAGTTAAAACTAATGAGGATGCATCAAAGTATATTATTCTAATGTTTTATGACTATTAAGTCCTCACATGTTATATGGAAAAAGCAGTATCACCCCTTTGGACGCAGGTGGGAGTCTGAAATGTAGAAGTTCTGAGTCTTCAATTAAAATCTCTTTTACTTAGTTCAAACTCATATTGTTAACATCGTCTAGGAATTCTTCTTGCAAATATTACCTCCAAAACAGATAAATCCAAATAATTTCACTGAGTTGTGAAATAGAGGTGATATTACAGATTTCTGATTTATCACAACTGTTAGCCATGGTTAAGGGCTGAGAAAATAAGCACAGTGTGGAGGTTTAGTAATAGCATTTTCATTGTGATGCATGATTAGATGCTTAGATACTGGAGGCCAAATTAATCTAGCAGTAACGATACCAGAACAACTACAGCTTGGATGAGTCTGACCTTTGCAGTTAAACATTAGCTAACAGTTGGACTGGTATTTCTGGTATGTTCCACAACATGGCTTAAATATTTGATTTAAGCATTACAATGTCTGTATCCTCCATTTAGGAAAGTAACACACTAAATTCAGAGAGTACCTACAGAATTAAGTCACGTTTGAGTCAGTTTGCATGCATTTACACTATTTATTTGCATGCATTCCTATAGGTCTTATATAAGAATGACTATGATCTGTCAGACCAAAGATCCATCTAGTCAAGTAGCCAGCTCCATGTGCAGCCGTAAGAAGGTGCATAGGAGAGATTTCGAATAGGACAAGAACATGTGATACTTACTGCTATAACTTTTTTTGCATCCAACTGTTTTCAGCACAGGGCCTTCTGTAGCCAGGTGTGGCGCCTGGGTACATGATAACTGCAGTGGATGTCTCCTCACTGAACTTATCCAGTCCTGCTTTGAAGTTGTGAAAACTTTTTGCACCCTCAACATCCTTTGCTAAGGACCAACAAGTCAGCTGTGACCCTACTGGTTTTATTTAAGAAAAATAGTCTTGCTCTTGTTCTTGGAAAAACTGATCTTTACCCACCATCTCCATGTTATTAGTGCTGTTCTAGGTCACCACCATATCCTGCCTCAACTGTCTCTTCCCACCTAGGCTCCTACCTTACCTAGTCCCGCCTTACTTAAAGGGAAGCCCTTCCATATCTCACCACTCTTGTTGCTCTTCTCTGAACTTCAGTCCCATGATATCCTTTCTGAAATGGTGAGATCTGACCTGTACACAACAGGCAAGTGTCAGCAAACAAGTGATTTATGCAGTAGCTCAACAGCACTGTCTCCTTTTTTCCGTCATTTTCCTATTACATCTTAACAACTTAATTACTTTTCGACTGCTGTTAAGCAATGAGCTGATGTTTTCATGCAACTGTCTATCACAAGCTAAACATCTCATTCCTGGAAAAGATCCGGTGGTAATGTCTGGCCCAGAGTCCACCATTTCTTAGGCGCAGATTTTTCTCCCGTGTTCACGTAACTCCCCTTTTTTATCCTTTTCCCATGAATGGCAAAGTCCTGGTCATTTACAAACCGTCACAGTTTCTACAGATTCACTGACGGGAGACTGAATTTCAAAGAAAAAAGGCAGACTAGAGTACTATATCCTCTATAAGTGAGAAATATGGAAAGCAGGACACAAACTATTCTGTCAAGATGCAGTTTTGTGGTTGTTTTTTTTAAAAATTTAGTATTAGTCAAAGGACAGTGTCACTTGAATTTTCAGCAGGAACTGAGCTTAAAACATTTAGATCTAAATCACATACCTGGTAAACTACCATGCATATGATAGTGCTAATGATTAAGAGAACCTTAGTGTGCTCCTAAAGACACTTTCCTTTAATTGTCTGTTAAATGACCATGAAGTTTATAGCAGAGGACCCTACTGTCTAATGATGGAAGATTGAATAACAGACAAAAACAAATTTTGTTTTTATTATTTTGCTTTTTATCTGGTATGTTTCTCCAAAACTGTAGTTGTATTACCATGTTTTCTGAGGTGCTGGAGACATGCGTCAATCTTTTCACATGCTAAGGACCAAATTCTGCTTAGTGCATGCC
This sequence comes from Stercorarius parasiticus, assembly GCA_013396915.1. Lineage (NCBI taxonomy): Eukaryota > Metazoa > Chordata > Aves > Charadriiformes > Stercorariidae > Stercorarius > Stercorarius parasiticus. The sequence goes on from VWZL01001206.1 coordinate 685,153, forward strand.
CTACTGCTGCCTTCACTAGGACCTGACACCTTCTGTCAAAATTTGGCTCTAGTGTCTCTTGGTGCTTCAAAACAATTACAATCAAATCAGACAAACTTTCCAACACCTTCTAATTTGTGTTGAGAAATTACATTCTGCATTGTTGCTTGTACCATCACCTAATAATATGCCAGGAGAACCCAGAAGCTCCTGCTAAGATCCAGCCCTGCTCTGAAAACCAAAGGGCTGGTAGCTGATAATCCAAAAGTCCCCACCAAACATGCTCCCAGTCATTTGAGGTGGAGCATGGCTGGGATGGAAACTCACTCCATTGTCATTAGCGTGCATGGAGGTGCTACTTTGCTTTGCCAGGTTAAATGAAGGGGTGCAGAGCAACCAACAAAGCCAGGATCTAACCTATGCTAGTTGCTCTGCAGAGACACAGTGAGAGATGGTCCTTAGTCCCCAAAACTTACAGGCTAAGGCTGGAGCAGATGCAGCTTCCTATGGATCAAAAGCAGGTTTTATCAGCATACCACATAGCTCAGGATATGTGCTGCATCCAGCAGTGCTTCTGCCCTTAGCCACCCTTTCTTTCCCTTTGCTCAGTATATCCCACACGCAGTTTAAAGGGAAGGTTATCACAACCCTTACTTAGCAATTCAGGCATAAAACAAAACGCTTGTCTTTAGCCCTTCTCAGACTGCCTCACTCGGTGAAGTGGAGAACAGGGTCATTTGTCACCCCTATCTGTTGGGAAGCGGACAAAGAGAAAGCAGAAAGGAGAAATGAGCAGGAGGAGTCCTGCCCTTACCTTCACAGTGGGCAGGCTGAGGAGCTATCTGGCTAGAGAAGAGGGTGTCCAAGCTGTCCCATAAGCAGATGAAACCATTTAGAGCAAAAGAGGAGTGAAAGAAGAATCCCAAACACGGATCACAATTCATTTTTCTTAATCAATGTAGCTGTGCTTCCCCTCTAATGCAGGGCAACCTGCAAAACTGCAATATGGTTCTGAATAGATGAGACAGATAACGAGTGGGAAAAGCAAAATAATATGAACTATTAAGTGGTCTTTAGTATAATAAAGAATTTGTTTTTCCTCAGTAGGTAAAGCCAAGTGATATAATTCACTGAGTAAAAGGAGGAGACACTTGGCAGCTTGGCACCAGTACTAATGAAGCGAATACCCTTCTCTGCTTTCTCCTTTTGGCTGGCTCTCCTTTTGGCTGGCTTCCTTGGCATACACATCACTGGCAGTTTTGTGAGAAGTCAGAAGAACCATACGCTAATTTTCACCAAGGAAAACACAATTCGCAACTGCAGCTGCTCGGCGGATATCCGTGATTGTGATTATTGCCTGGCAAACTTGATGTGCAATTGCAAAACGGTGCTGCCTTCTACCATGGAAAAAACTACCTACAATAACCACCTGACCATTTGGTTCACAGACACCTCCCTGCTGGAGATGCTCCTCAACTTCACAAGGGTGTGGGATTTGAAGCTGTCCTTCTGTGGCACCACTCCTCTCCCAACAGAATACTTGGCCATTTGGGGACTTAGAAAGCTCCGGGTAAATAAGGTCAAGGGACGATTTCCAGAGCAGAGTGTAACCATCTCTAGCAGCAGCAACAATGAAAAAGAAGACTTGCTTGCAGTGCACAACAAAGACAGGCAAATGCTTGCCTATATTTCTTTTCTGGATACCTCGCTTTTCAATGGATATTCTTTGCTGAAGTCATACAGTGTGGAGAACATCTCTAGTATCACGGAGCACTTTCCCAGCCTGTTGTACTCTGATGTTTTCTCAACCCCAGATAACAAGAGCTATGTTGTAACATTCATTTACTGAGTTATTTAACATATTCAGTAGTCAGAGGCACAGCAAACGGCTGAGAGAGAGATGGGACTTCTTTTAAGTCTGTCTGGTTTGGCCAGGAGAAGCTGTTATGGGATGAACAGTTCTGACTGCAATAGAACTCTACAAGGAGGTGCTTAAAGTAAGACAGACTCATCAGACTGATTCAGTAAATGCTTTCTTGAACAAAGAAAATGTGAAATTACTGTTTTAGAAAGCATCGGTACAAATCATTTTTATACATTGTAAGCTAAGAATTGAAATCTGCAGATAAATTTTGTTTTAAGGTCGTGCCTTGGACAGAAAAAGACATAACCATGTACCTCCAGTTGTAGAAGAACCTGAGCCTCCTGGAGAATCACCCAGCTTAGAGAGCAGCTCGGGAGGTCTCCAGTCCAACCACCTGCCCCAAGCAGGACCACCTCTGGAATCAGACCAGGCAGCTCAGAGTTTTCTGCAGTCGGGTCCTGAAGACCCCCAAGGATGGAACCTGCACAACCTCGTTGGGCAACCTGCTCCACTGCCTGCCTGTCCTCATGGGGAAACTTTTTTTCATGTATTAACCCCAGCCTTCCCTTCTCCAGGCTGACCAAACCCAGTTCCCTCACACTTTTCTCACAGCCACACGCGCCAGCCCCTGACCATCTTGGTGGCTCTCCACCGGACCACTTCAGTCAATCCATATCCTTCTTGCACTGGGGGGGCCAAAACTGCATGCAGTACTCCGAATGCAGCCTCGTAAGTGCCGGGACAAGGGGAATAATCCCTTCCCTCCATCTACTGGCTGTGCCTCTGCCTATACAGCCCACTGCTGTCAGGTTCAAGGAGTGTGAGGTGGTTACAGGTTACTCAAACTGGGAGTGCTGAGCTGTCCTTGTCCTCTGGTACTCGGTCAAAGCTGGGAACCCTCTGCTCAGGCTGGGTGACGCAGCCTCTTACGAAAGCAGGGACAGGCAATGCAGGCAGCCTCCAACCTAAGCGCAAAATCAAAGGTGTGTTTGGGGGATGACCAGGAAGCTGTGACCTCTGCCAAGCCACAGCACACATCATGGGAAAGCACTGGGCAAAGAGGCCACCTCACAGGTGAGACACCATAATCACAAAGGTGTTTTTTCCCAGGGAAAGGCTGTCTCTTGCATATTGAGTGTGCTGATGACTGCAATTTCCCCAAATGCAGGGAACTTGACGTCATCTTTTGTGATAATCTGCTCATGTTCTCCCCTGTGAGAAAGGAGAAAGACCCCATCCAACAACTCTTGTCTGATAAGGAAGGCGAGGTTTCTGGCAGACACGTAGCAAACAATTTTCAGACACATTGGGGGAGAAAGACTGCCACCCCTACATCGGGACTATTTATATAGCCCAAAGTCTGTTCCTCGCCCATGTCTGCAGGATTTGCATTCTATGAGATATGATTAAGGCCAGGATCCATCCATACAGTACAATAAAAGCTTTGGAACAGCAAGTCCTAACAGCCTTGCATTGCCAGCAAAGGATTACATGAAACTGGGATAAAATACGTGTACTGAAGGGAACGGCTATCAAGATTCTAAGGAACCAGTGAATTTGCTTCAACAAATTTAAAGAAAGACTTTTTCTATAACTGTAATCAATGACGGATCAGTTTTGCTAGGAAGCAAAACTTAATTTTTCAGAATACTTAAATATTACTTGAGGGGATAGAGTGCACCCTCAGCAAGTTTGCTGATGACACAAAGCTGGGGGGGGTGGCTGATGCACCGGAAGACTGTGCCACCATACAGAGAGACCTGGATGGGCTGGAGAGTTGGGCAGAGAGAAACCTTATGAAGTTCAATAAGGGCAAGTGTAGGGTGCTGCATCTGGGGAGGAATAACCCCATGCACCAGTACAGGTTGGGGGCTGACCTGCTGGAGAGCAGCTCGGTGGAAAGAAACCTGGGAGTCCTGGTGGACAACAGGATGACCATGAGCCAGCCATGTGCCCTTGTGGCCAAGAAGGCCAATGACATCCTGGGGTGCATCAAGAAGAGTCTGGCCAGCAGGTCGAGGGAGGTCATCCTCCGCCTCTACTCTGCCTTGGTGAGGCTGCATCTGGAGTACTGTGTCCAGTTCTGGGCTCCCTGGTTCAAGAAGGACAGGGAACTGCNGGGTGGCAGAGCACTGCAACAGGCTGCCCAGAGAGGTGGTGGAGTCTCCATCTCTGGAGACATTCAAAACCCGCCTGGATGCATTCCTGTGCAACCTGCTCTAGGTGACCCTGCTCTGGCAGGGGGGTTGGACTAGATGATCTCCAGAGGTCCCTTCCAACCCTATGATTCTATGATTCTATGAAATACATGCACACCTTCTATTACTGTGAGCTTTCCCACTGAAATCAACAATGCAGTAACTATTGAATTAATGGGGTCTATTTGCAATTGCAATTAACAGATTTAAGCACAAAGAAAGATGTTTGAAGGCTAGGGACTGAACTCAATTTAACTCAACCAGAGAGCTATTAAATCAGCTGCTGCAAAGACACTGTTTCCTTTGTCAGGACCTTGGCAACAAACTGTAAGCTCCTCCTCAAATCACAAATATTTCTAATGATACCTCTCACGATTGTGTCACGGGTTACAAAACAGTTAGGAGCACGTTACATGCCTGGAAGGTATTACAGACACAGGCAAATAATTCATATTGTCTGCCCAAGAATCTCATGCTCCGACTGTCTGTGCAAAAGTACTAACCTTGCCTTCACAAACTGGCTAGTCATGAATCCTGCACAGGATAGTGTTGTAAAAAAAAGAAATAAAATACAGCTGTCACACACAAATGTATTGATTTCTAAATGTTACCAACCCTCTCTTTAAAATCTGGGAAAATCAAGCCGAAATGATCTTCAGCGAATTCACTGAAGCTCTGCTGCCCTCTAGTAAAATATGTGCTGAGTAACACAGTACTTCCACATTGCCAAGACAGCACTGGTTGGTTGCTGCTATCGCTCAAAATTCACACCTGCAGCAGTAACCGAGAATGTACGTATTCTGGCCTTGTTGGGAAGAAACCATGAAATTAATAAATCCATGGGCTTTCTAACGCTGCAAATTACAGTTTTGGTTACTTTTGCCACTGTAGTGTTTTGAATAAGGCTGACGTAAAAGACCTTTTATTTCTGTGCCCAAGTAAGCATGGCAGAGATTTTCCTGGAATCAGGCAAAAATCCTCCTCTCGATTACTTGCGCAGCAAAAATCCCCAGCACCAATATTGCAGTGATCTTTTCAACTCTGCTGTTCTTTTCTAGCAGATACCAAGAACCTGATTCTCCCAATTTCAATTTTATATGTCTTTGCCACATTCAAGTACTGCATTAGAAGCTTGCAGAATTTCTTCAGAGCAATGCATACAAAATATATACCACATACATGGCACATTTTATTAGTTCTGTTGGTGGAGCTTTGTGTTATCTGCATATAAACTATACACAGTGGTACATTAATCATCACTTTGCAGAAATAATTATGTGATTTTATGAATCTGTTTTAAATCACAGTGTAAGATACTCATGCTTAACCACACTCAACACCCTATGGTATTTGATATTTATAGCAATTAAGATTTATATACACAATGGTTTCATTCTCCATGCATCAGGTTCAACCTGTGTTTGTCAGTCTTTAACCTGGATGCATGACTATTGCATATGCCAATGAATGGAAACCGAGTTGATTTTTTTGCATCAGAAAAAAAATGGAAATAAGAGCTGAAAATTCAGTTTTCCTTTCTACTAGTAATTCTGGTGTGTCTTTGGGAAGTCAATACAGATTGAGAACAAGCACGAAAGTAATGATGTGATGCTTTCTATGGGAGATCTTGCCACAGTGAGAGGCTGCAGCAGGCCAGCCAGGCCCCCTGCACATCCTCCTGGGCAGACCACCAGCAGGGCTGGCAAAGGTGGGCTGCAAGGGAGTCTGGTCCTCCTGGTATGTCGGGAAGGCTGGAAAGAGGTCCTTCCAGCTCCCAACACTCATACATGGAAAGACTGTCTTTAAAAAGGCCACCAAATTTGCAGGTTTTCTTTCAATCGACACAGCGGCCACTGAGGCCGGCTCTACCGATTTCTGAGGATGCTCCCAGCCTAAACCGAACCCCGAAGATGCCACATAAAAGATGACACCATTTATCACCAGCGGACAACCAAGTTACCTCCCCCCTCCACGCCAGAAGCAAAGATTTCCTCAGCGAGGGCACGGGGGCTTTCCGTGAGAGGCTGTGCCGAGCCGGGGAGCGAGACCCGGCTGAGGCGACCACCCTGGCCGCTTCCGCCAAGCTGCCTGTGGAAAACAAGCCCCCAGGGGCGGAGATGGAGAAGCTGAGGCTCGGCACCCCCCTTTACCCCGGGTGACACACCACCCACGACAGCCCCCTCCTCCCGCCATGGCGCACTGCCCCAGGGGCCGCGCACACCTCCTCCTCCCGCCCCTCTCCCCGTCTCGACACAAGATGGCGGCAGCAGGGGCCGCTGGGAAAGGAGGGGGGGAGGCGGGCGGCGCGGCGGGTCGCTCTAGCCCCAGCTCTCTACGCTCCCCGCCGCGCACTCTCTATCCTCCGCCCCCGCCGCCTCTCTATGGTCGGGTGGCCGCTCGCTGTTGGCGGGTGG
>VWZL01001206.1:691684-763645 GCA_013396915.1 Stercorarius parasiticus
ATGGCGCTGGCGGCGGGCTCCGGGCTCCTGCCGCTGCCCGCCGGCTGCGTGCCCCTCGCCCTGCCCGGTAGCCCCGCCGCATTCGCCTGCGCCGCCGGCTACGGCGCGGCTCTGGGCTTGGGGCTGGGCTTGGTGGGAGGCGACAGGGCAGGCCTGGGTGCTCTGCCGGCGACCGCCCTCCTGCCCCCCCCGCCGCCGCCGCAGCAGCAGCAGGGCAACGGGCTGCCGGCGACCGGGCGGCCCAAGGAGAAGAAGCGGCCGCGGGAGAACAAAGAGGTGCCGCGGGCCAGCCTGCTCAGCTTCCAGGACGAGGAGGAGGGTGAGGAGAAGGCGGGGGAGGGGGACGGGACTGCCTTCGCCTCGCTGCTTGCAGGGCTGGGAGGGACTGGGAGCCAGTCGGCCTGCACCGGGCCTACCCCTGTCGTCCCTAAGAGAGCCGGGAGCCTTGCTTTATTTTTTTATTTTAAGGCAGTCGGTTTGCCCCCTGTGGCATGAGGGTGATGGGTCGCGTTAGAGACCGGGGCGGTGAGAGGGGACACGGGCAGGGAGCGCTCCATCGGCAGCCGCCTTCGGCCCCGGGCCCGACCCGGCTCCTTCGGGTGCTCCCGGCAGCGGGGGGTGGTGTCCCGCGGGTTTCATTCCGGTTTAACGGGGTAGATTTCTGCCTCTGCGTTGCTGGTGCCCGGCTGTTCCACCCATGTTGCCCTGGCTGCAGCTGGGTCAGAGCGCAGGCTTCAGCCTGACCTGGGTCTGTGCGGTAGCAGGCACCGGGCCCAGTCCCTATGCAGCCCCCCCGACACCCCCCAGAACCTGCAGTGCTAGTCGAGGGGCATCTTCCCTGCGGCTTTGTGTGGAGTTTGCCTTCATCTGAGGTGGCTGGTGTTCACAGGTGATGTCGGACTGCCTGTTGTCCTAGCAAACTCCATGTGAAGCTACTGGGGGTTTGAGGTTTTTTTTTTTTTGGAGTTAGTTCATCCGGCCGTCCACAAGGTTTATTAGATGAACCTTCACAAATAGCGGAAAGAATGGTTGAGCGGTTTCTGGACCTCAGCTTTTGGGAAAATGGCATAGTGTGTTTGTGCAGTGCTTCAGATAATAGTTTTGCTGGATTCCGGCAGGTACTGCACTCGTTAATTGGTCCATTCACACTCAGGTAATCTAATTATGAATAATAGTTATTATCTATTAAAAATGATGAAAAAACACTCCTCAAACTCCAGAGTTCACTGCATCCTAGAAGTTTAGGGTGAATGAAATGAGGAGCTTATTTTTGTGGTATCTTTTGTCAGCAGGAGAATTAGTATGTATTTTGAATTTTCTTAGAAGGAATTCTCTTGTAATCACCAGAACTTGGATTCTAAGACTAGTGATTTGAAATCTTGACAGAAATACCAGAAACATGGCATTACACTATAGACTTAAACAAACAACAACAACAAAAAAAACCCAAACACTTGTGCGTTTCCTACATCAAACTTTGATTTTATTTTTTTTTCTATGCTATTTAGTTCTTTAACTTATTGCATACCTTTTGGTATGTTGTAGTGCTGCGGGCATTTGAACTGGTAATACAGTCAAAACCAGTTGTGTATATGTGTGGCTGTGAAAAGACTTGACCCAAAACATTGGGGCTTCTTGTCTTCTTCTAAATTCACAGTCACAGTGAAGGATTGTGTGGTTGTTCTTTGTTTGTTTGTTAAAAAAAAAAATTACTACAGTCAAATAAGATCAGGCCATGTGGGTACGTTTTTGTATAACTTCTGCTATGTTTTTCTGTGACCATGCTGTGAGTGGGATGAATACACTTGAAAATGACAGCAAAAGACAAGATAGACATGAGTCCACATGAAAGCCTATGGGACTGGTTTTGTTGCAACAGTTGAAATGTAAAGTTGAATTAAATTATGTTGTTAGTGTTAAATTCTAGGTACAAAATTAAGAGATTTAATAGGTAAGTATACTTCTCGGCAGGTCTAATGAAATGTTTCCCAACTTCTCTTTTAAAGAAACCGAAGAAGTTTTTAAAGTGAAGAAATCAAGTTACAGCAAAAAGATTGTAAAACAATTGAAGAAAGAATACAAAGAAGATCTTGAAAAATCAAAAGTTAGAACAGAGGTCAATTCTCCAACAGATGGTAACTGCAAAACTAACAGTAACTTTTGTAACGGCAAAGATTAAGTATTTTAAATACAAACTAGTTGTTTTCAAAATTAATTGTTAGTCTTTTTAGAGGATTTAGCATTTAGAACTGAAGTAAAGCATCCATTAAATGTGTTCATTTGAACCTTACAAATACGGTTCTGAAGCTACTAGAGAGTTCTTTGATTCTCTGTCATGTGAAAGTGAATGTAGAAGGATAAAACTTCTCAGAGACATATACGGTTGCCAGTAGACCTCAGTAGTTTCTGTGTTTCAGCTGTTTATCTCAGATGAGTTTCTTCCTATTGAATTAGGAACAAATTAAATAAGTTTAGAACTGTGTCTGGTGCTTGTCTGACAGGATGTGTCCTTGTAATGCATCTTCTTGAAAAGGAAGATTTTGGGGTGAGCAGTGTGGTGTTCTTTGTTATTAAGTGTTATTCAATAGCTGCCTGTTTCAGGACTTGGACCTTAGAGCAGACTTGATGATTAAGATGACAGGACAAAAGCGTTGGAGCAGAAGGATCTTTTAATAACATACAGTACTCCAGAGCTTGGAATAGAGCCTGGGATTTCAATTTCATTCTACTTCTGCTGTTGGTTTTTGGGAAGCTCATTGCTTCATTCAAAGCGTAATGATTCCTTTTCCAGTTAGGTTTTTGTGTAATAACCTACAACGCTATGAGCACAAGCTGAGAGGCTTATGATCTGAAGATTGCAATGGTATAGCTGAAGCGCATGAGAGTTGAACATGGTCCCATGCAGAAAGTTGCCCTTCTTTAAGTTAATTAAATTAGTTTTTAAAAAATCTTAAAGATTTTTAAAAGGCTTTGTCTGCATTTAAAAAAACCCCACAAATTCTCTCTTATTAGAATCTTTAAGTTGCCTATGCTGTGGTATGGGGCATGAGCAAAACCAGAAATTATCATTTCTGTGACTAATGTTCAGGTGATCTGTGGAAACCTGGATCTTAATTCTTGCTTCTGTCACAAAGATCCTTAAAAAATTGCATTTTGTACATGGCTAATGTGTGCTTATTTTCTGTTTGTCTGTTTTGCAGTCTCTGTAGTTGGTTTGGTTGGACGTGATTTGAGGTCTTCCAAAGACCTCATGGCTGCTGATGAGTCAGGAGTCTGAATTCTCTAAACAAATGCTAAAGTCTAAAAGCTCAGATATGTGCAGCTTGGATTGGATAGCTGGATTTAACATGCATTTTTTTTACGTAATATTTGTACCTGCTGCCTGTATCTGTGTGTTACCCCACCTAATGTAGCGTAATGTTGCACCCAGCCCAAGAGGAAAATGAAAGGATTCTTTTGAAATGAGTCTGTTCTTGTGGAAAGATTTGGTGTAACACGGCAATGCTTTCTAATTACATACGTAAAAGGATGTGCGAAAGTTGCACATAAAATCTTAATTATTGAGTTCCCTCTCTTTTTTAATACTTGGCAGTATGTAGAATGTTTAGTGGTTGTTGGGGTGTCTGCTTTGTCAAATTTTATTTTGGGAGGATATCAGTGACTTAATTACAATTAAGAAGGTGTATTTTATTAGATCTCAAACAGTAACATAATTTAATGTTTTCATTTGATTTTTACTTTTACCTTAAAAAAATATTTCCGAGTGATCTTTATAAAAAGAGTAAAATGTGGGTTCTGTTGTCTTACCAGTCGAACCACCACTAGAAAAGACAGGACAGATTAAGGATATAGGTCAAGAAGATGGAACTGCGAACAGTGAGCATGGTGAAGAAGAAATGGAAGTTGAAAGTGAGAAGGAAGAAGAAAAACCAAAAGCTGGGGGGGCTTTTTCAAGTGCTCTGTCATCACTAAATGTTCTCCGCCCAGGTTGGTTATTGTAATATGTCTGATATGCTAACGAATGCTTTACCCAGCAATTACAGCAGACTAATGTACTTGAGAGATTAAGAAACGTTTTCCAGCAATATATCCAGCATCTGACAATTCAGGAACTGCTATTTTCCAAAGCTGTTGAATTTTACAAGAAAACGTTTTACTACATAATGCTTCATCGTGATGTCAAAAGCAAGAATTTGTCTCTCAAAGTAATGACAAACTGGAAGAAAATCTAGGTTTGGAATAGGTGACTTTACATGAATTTTAACTGCTTTCAATTAAAATTCTGTCTTTAGTTAGAATGGCTCAATTACAGGTCTGCAAGGTATCTCAGATGTTTTTCCTATTTCATTTTGTCTAATGAGGTTCTAGTCAGGCCCTGAAGCCAAAGAAATCAGTCTGAGAAAGTATTTTTTGAAACTAGTTTATTAATTGTTAGCTAACTTGTGGTAGCCTGCTCTCCAAATAGAAGATGGATGTCCTGGGTCCGCAGACTTGGACATATTTCAAGGGAAAAAAGAATTTCTTAGTTGACTCCCAAATAATTTTTCTTTTTAGGGTTAATTGCAAAACGGTGTGATATGTACGTTATTGCATCTCCAAAGATATTGCTGCCTTGAATAGAGTATCTCATGTCAAGTATAAATTTAACCACGCCTAATCAAAGCAGTGATAAAAATTATTTATGTTTCAAAAATTTATTTTGGTGGACCATTCTTTATATGACTTGTCTAAGTTGCATTAATTTTGTGCTAGGGATTTTAGATTTTTTAACTAGGTTTGCTTTTCTTGTCTCCCCTTGATTGTACAGTCTTCTCATATGAGCTTTGTCCGATTTGATGTCCTCTTCATCTCTGAGCTGTCGTCCCTGTCAAAATGGCCAATGTTTTTTGTTCCCCCAAAATAAGAAGAGTTGAGATCGATATCAGGAGGGGAAGTGACACAGTCAAGAACCTAGTTTTCTTCCTCCCTTTGCAATAGTCAGCTCCTGTAAAGGGCTTACTCTTCTTTAGGAATATTTCCTGTAGGAATGTCAGGCTCCTGCTCTTATGGCACGGGAGTTGTTGGAAGTGGAACCAGACATTTTGGGGAAGATCCCAACTTTGAGGGTTTCTGGTCAGAAAGTTTGCATGTGTAGCTTATAAGTTGCTTGCAAATGTTTCTCTGAGTATGGATTTTTTTCCTCTCATGTTTTTTTCTATTTGCAAAGATGATTTGGTAGGGTGGTAGCAATGAGTAATAAGTCATAATACCTGTTTTGTTGAAGTGGTTGTTTAACGGTGCAAACATCTGTCTCTAGGAGAAATTCCAGATGCTGCTTTTATTCATGCCGCTAGGAAAAAGCGTCAAATGGCTCGTGAACTTGGAGACTTTACCCCCGTTGACAGTGAACCAGGTAAAGGCCGCCTTGTTCGAGAAGATGAAAATGATGCCAGTGATGATGAAGATGATGACGAGAAGAGGAGGATAGTTTTTGCAGTGAAGGAAAAATCCCAAAGGCAAAAGATTGCTGAGGAAATAGGTAAAACCTTTTTAGAAGGACAGCTGATAAATGCTTACACTGTTTTCACTGCAAGTGCTCCCATTCAACATTTTTTAAACAACACGTTTTTTAAACAGGCATGAATCTGGAGTTACATTCCATTTCTAAGGAAAAGTACTGCATAATGGAATCTGTGTATAAAATTTTGAGCGCAAACAATGTTCCTGTGCTTGGAAACACACAACTCAACTGAATCTGGTAGAAACTTACATGAAGGATCAATTACTATTGTTCTTGTACTTTGTTTTTTAGGAAGTACATAGTTATGAAAAGAAAAACATTAGTTCTTTGGTATTTTCTTCTTGCTGACAGGCAGGTAAAATAACCTTTTGGAAAAGGGCAATTAGTAATATATATAGGATTTCAACATTAGAGGGTTTTACCAGCAGTTAATTGCAAATTTACCCATTGGATTTTTAAGTGGAACCTCTGTGATATTAATTCACAGGCTAGTGTCCTTAATTCCTCATGAAGAGGAAAGGAGGATGCACTGAGATGTTCCCACTGAAGCGTGGTCTCTCACGTTTTTGAACTCATGCCTCTTACTATGAATACATTATCTTCTCCTTTTTGTTGTTTGTTTTACTCATATTAAGGTATTGAGGGAAGCGATGATGAAGCACTGGTGGCAGGGGAGCAAGATGAAGAACTCAGTAGATGGGAGCAAGAACAGATACGGAAAGGAATCAACATACCTCAGGCGTGTATTTTGTTGTGAACTATTCCTGGTTTGTTTCTGCTTATATTGACTAGATCTATTACAAACTTGAATAGTTTACAGAAGGCTGTTTCATCTGAGAAGTTCAGCATGTAACTTCTGATATTCTTTAAATAGAAATGAGAGATCAGATTTTAAGTATCCAGTGGTATCTGTTTCATTAGTCTCTCTGTTCTGGGTAGATACTGATTGTTGTGGTGCTGTTAACCAGCGTTTATTTGCAGCCTAAACAGAGCTAAAATAATGCCACTTTGAAGAGACCTCTGTTCTTGTTTATCATTGGGTTTGTAGAGTCTGTGTAAACAGTGTGTGTTTCTTTGCTGTTTCTGTATCTTGTGTTGCAGCATAGAGTTTGAATTTGTAGCAGGTTGTACCATGTGTTATCTGTGCATTCATAATGAAGTTGCCGCTCAGTTGAAGAGGATAGTTTGTTGCGTTTTTTTAAAAAAACATTTCGGCAAAATCACACTGGCTCTAAGAACCTATGTAATTCTATTAAATAGTTGTAGCACAATTTAGTGTACTCCCAAACACTTGGTTATTGTAGGAGCTATAGGCTGGTTAAAATGGTAATTTAATAACTGTTACAAGTATAAATATTTAGAATGATAATGATACTAAGAGTTTGTCCATTTAGGAAGGTGCTTCTGAGGGAATTTGTTTTTTCCACCTAAGGCGTTGGGAGTTTTACACTTAAATCCACTTGATAATTACATTTTGTAAATATACCTGCCTACATTTTTCACTTTATAATGTTTGACATGTGAAAGAAAATAAGTTTCTCCTTTCTTTAAAGTCTAACATAGTACAATTGCATTTTCTCTTCCATTAGGTTCAACCAAGTCAGCCTGCTGAAGTGAATAATCTGTACTACCAGAACACTTACCAGACACTGTCTTATGGTTCATCATATGGCATTCCATACACTTATGCTGCGTATGGATCATCGGAAACCAAGTCTCAAAAAACAGATAATACAGTTCCTTTCAAAACTCCCAGTAATGAGATGACTCCTGTTACTATTGATTTGGTAAAGAAACAGCTTAAAGACAGGTAGGACAGACCATCTTTTTAGACTTAAAGACCTGTTCCCTAGCTTTCTGTTCCTCAGGCATCTTTTAGTCTCGGTGAGCAAACACAGAGTTTCATCGCTGGAAAAGTACTGACTGGCACATCAAAAAAAAAAAGGCAAACAAAAAAAGCTCAAAGTGAAGATGACATTGACACTTTGTTCGAAAAATCTCCTTGGATTGCTTCTCTGGAAGTGAAGCTTTAAATATGAGGCCATTGATCTTGTTGAAGACAGGTCTGAGTTACGTCTCCTGGACACTGCATAGTCTTATAGTCAAGAATTGAAAGGCCAGTGCGGTGTTTAGCTTGTCAAGTTGCATTCATTTAAACTGTGAATCAGATTTTTTCCCCTTCAGTAGATAAAGAATTTTAGTGTATATAGGGGTTTTTTTGCTTTAAACACTGTAATCTGCTTGTCAGGTACGCAAAAGGTCCTACTGAATGAATAACCCAATTGCAGTGAGAAATCATTTGTAATGAACAACTTGCGCTTTACATGTCTTCAAAATTGGTTTGTATGCCCCTTATAGTGTTACAGCCTTTGACAGTGAATCAAGTTAGTAGAGGAATAAGACTGCTTTCTGTAAGCTGTAGTTTCCCCACCCCACCCCCACCGAAACCTTTCCTCCCAGTTTTATTTTAGGGCCAGCCTTGCACTATTCTAAGTGCTATCAGCTCCTGTAAAAATCAGTAGGAGTGGCCAATGCAGTGCACTCACTGTAGTCTAGCAAATTAATTTAAACCATTAGCCTTGCTGTTTACGTAGAGAGGGGAGAAACTGTCAAATGAAAGTTAGAGAATATGTCTTTGCAGTATTTCCCATATATAGACTTGGTACTTGCACTGTCTGTATAATTTCTCAACAGTCTGAAATACATAGACTTTTGGATATAAATTTGCTATTTATCCGTTGCCCTTCAGGTTGGACTCTATGAAAGAATTGCACAAAGCTAATCGGCAGCAATATGAGAAACATCAGCAAAGCCGAGAGGACTCTACCAAGGCAATTGAAAGATTAGAAGGGTCTTCTGGGGGTATTGGTGAACAGTATAAGTTTTTGCAAGAAATGCGAGGGTATGTCCAAGACTTGCTTGAGTGTTTCAGTGAAAAGGTAAGGATGCAAAAATGTTCATCNACTCTTAGTACATGCCAGACACCACATCTCCCCTCCCTCTGTTTTCGAAAAAAGTCCCCTGAGAACGTATTCTTCTAAAGGTTTGGTTATTTGAGGGTTGAAAAGATAACTTCATCATCTTAAGTTGGTTATCAAAAACCTCTGTTTCACGGTGTAAGAGATCACTGACTTTAGATCGCCTAAAAACGCTTTTAGATTATATGTCTTTAGGATTTTGGTAGATACTCTGGCATTTCAACTTTACTCAGTTGCTGCTTTTTACTTGTGTTGGATATCAGGTTAACAAAAATAAGGGCTGTATTACAACATTGCTAGTTTCTGGAATGCTTTGTGAACACAGTAACAAAGACTTGTATTTTGTGTGAGGGTAAACTTCCTCCTGCCAGGTAGTTTCACATATTTGGTATTGTGCTAGTGACCGAAGGAGGAAAGTTTTAAAAGTAGTGTAGCTGTCTGAGGACACACAAACTTAAAAATATACTTCTTTCATGTAATGTGATACTTATGTGTATGTCTAACTTGAAAACTCAGTCTTTCTTTCTTATGTTATTAATTATGCTTTAATTACTTTGTTGTAAATATATTTATTTAGATATATAGATCTATACATATATAACACACAGAGGAGCTATAAAATTCAGTTAGCAGTACATAGGCTATTTCTTCATTGTCTTCTGACTTTAATATAATAGTGTAGTATCTTCTTAATACATTAGCTGTCAGAATTACTTGACTATTTGAAGCTATTGCTTACCTAGCTTGCTAGGTGTGGGAGGTATAAAAGCATACTGGTTGCTAATCGGTTAGACATTAGTTGTCCAGCATTAGTGATATTGGGAGAGTCCCATCTTCAGTCCTGTAAGCGGGAGAATAACTGTGTCGTCAGCAAAAGCAGGAAGTGTGGACCAGTTAATTCACACAGCTAATTGATTATTTACAATAGATGTTGTTCACTGAAGAAGCAGTATTTCTGAGTCTGTATTGGCATTAGCTGTTGAGGGGTAGTAAAGGTACTTTCCTTTGCAGTGCTCTGTGTGCTGGTTGCCCAGATGCCTAAATTCTTACTTGAAGATAACTTTTTACATTCTTTCTCTGAGATAAATCTGTATTTCAGAAGACAAACTAAATACCTGTATCTCTATTTAGCATTCGCTTTCAAAACACATCTTGTTAAATTTCTTTTTGTGATAACTATAAGCCATGTCTGGAGGTTCTCTTTGATAGGCCATGCTGTCTTGTTCAAATATTTTCTTTAAACAAATTGTTCTAGAATGTACCTTTCTGAGTATAAATCAGGTCCTTTAGTCTCCCAGATTTTGTATAAACTAGGAGAGTTTACTGTTAACTAACAGTGTAATGAGTTCAGTTCATAGGAAGGTTATTGACCTATCTAGCTATACTAGTAAATAAATCAATTCCAGCTGTTATACAGCAAATTAGCCGCTGATAATTTACCAAACAGCCTTGTTAAAGTTGCTTTCTTACAATATACCTTTGCTTTCCTGGTTGGTCTTTTAAGGATTCTACACCTTGATACCTTCCTCCCCCTTCCCAGCCTTCCCATACTCCACCTGCCATGACAGTCCATTAAACTTTAAAGTTGTGATTTTTATCATCTCATGCTTCTTAAGGGCGTTCACAGTTTTGCTGTTTTCAGTTGGAGGCTGCTGCAGTACCTGTATGTACAACGAGTTGCAAAGTTAGGAGGTGACATGATCACTTTAACAGGAGCATTACATTTATTACAATGTCCTATATAATCCTCAGTTCTTTGGCCAGATAATCTGTACTATCAATGTACTATCAAATTCAAAAACAGTAGTCCACAGGACACCACATGGTTCTGTAAAAAGGAGATGGGGGAGGGAACAAAATAAAGTAATAAAATCAGTATCAGTTTTTATTTACATGAAATAAGGAAATGCAGCAGGACAGTAAATTCTTATCTTTTGAATGTAGATATAAATTACTTTCAGCTTTTTTCTAGAACCTATGGCCCCGAGTATTTCGTATTTAAAATGTGTATGTGTTTATAATATATAATGTACATAGTTGTTATAATATACATAAGCATGTAAAATGTGTATCTGTATGGGTAATAACAATATTGTGTGTGTGTATATATATATGCACACACATACATATATGAAGACATATGGTAAATATGTATAAAGCTAGGTCCTTCCCTATCCTTTCAAATATGATGCTTTGATGCTTTATTTTATTAGGACTAGTCATGGTTATTAGTCAAATTCACATTGGTACTGATCTGAATGAGAAAGTGGTTTGCTGAAGAAGCATTGTCCTCTCCAAAAGAATCCATTCCCTTAGAGTTTTCTTGTATGTCTGTCTGAGTTTTGGAGAACAAAAAATATCATAATGAATTAGGCTTTCTTCCCCCTACCATCTTACTTCTGCACCTATTTACCATGCTCAACCCTTTGTGACCCCCAATCAAGCAAAATCATTTTGTTTGTATTCTATTTTGAAGAGATTCTGAATGTTAGAAGCACTTTGCCTATTGGTAAGGTGCAGTGGAGAGTACAATAAGGCACCTATTATGCGAATTCTAGAAAGAAACAATAGAAATGAGAAATTCTCTATGATTTTTTTTTTACCCATAAATGATAAAACCAATGGAGTGGAAGATGCTTGCATGACATCCTTCACAAGTAATTACTGTCAAAATTATGATTTCTGAGAAGGCTAGAAAGTAGTAATGATGTCTTTACATTTTGAATGTAGGAATATGCAAGGGATACAGAAAGATTAAATTGTTCCAAGCCTATCTTTGACAGCACAGTTAGGTGAACTGTTATTTACCTGCAAAAGTGAATTATCAAAATGCATTGTGTGTGTCAGAGAGGAAGACTGTAGGTTAAAATTATCCTTGTCATCTTAATGTTCAGAGAGCTTTCCACTTTTCCTCTTACACTGTTCACAGTGAAAGTGAAGGAAAAAAACCCCAAAACATTGAATATAAGGTATTGACTAAACAAAACACAATAAATGAGCTGTAACTTTATAGTAGTCAGTGAATTTGTCAGTTGCTTATGAACCACAGTATTGATTATAGAAGAATAATGGCTTCAAGTCTCTTGTGTTTTAAATAGGAAATATTTTGAGTGAATTCATGTATCTGAATACATAGCTGGGGTTTTTTTTAATCCTGAGACAGTTATAGAAAGAACCTCTATGGATGCTTTAAAAAATTTTCATTGGAGTTTTCCATTTTTAGAATTCCCTTTACACAATTAAGAGAAGCAGCTATATTTTATATGGTAAACTGCAGTAAAACTGGTATCTTTTAATTATTATTTCTGTTTTCAGGATTGTTTTAAATTCAAAATATACACTTCCAGCGCTGGGATATTCCATCCTCCTATTTCTCGCTACTCTGTTTTCTCCAAAAGAAAGTTCATATTTTGAGTTGGTGCAGAATTGCTTTCATTTTAATCCCTGTAGCCCAGTTTATACCACAAAGAGTTAGTATGTCTTTCCTTTTAATATCTCATAGATTCATAGAATGGTTAGAGTTGGAAGGAACCTTGAAGATCATCTATCTGTGTGTCATTTTCAGATAGCTGAAATGGCCCAGTAGCTATAATCTCATAATCTTATATTGTACTGGAGGAGGTTCTTTAATAGCTGCTAAGTCACATCCTAAATTACATCAGGAAACAAGTTCTGATTTTATCTTTTGTTTTGAAAAAAAACCTTAATCCTGGACGGTAGGCAGCAGTGAAATATTTGAGCTAAAAGGCTGGAAGACTGTGGACTAAGCATATGTCTCGGAGGTAAGGAGGATATGGCTTAAGTGTTTATACCAAAAGGACTTGCCTTTCCAAATTAAGAGATTGTGAAAGTTCTGGTTTGCATTTGAATATTTATAATAATCTAATTTTAACTTTAAAGTGAGCAGTGAATTAGCGAGCTGTTTAACGTCAGGAAATTCGTAGTTGTTACAATATCATCTATTTTTGTTATAGTTGCTACTGAGAATTTTGTCCACTTTACAAAAAAAACAGTGGCAGGTCTGATCCAACTTAAGTCTGTATTGTTCAAAGGTTATACTTAATGCATAACTCACACAAATTGTACAATTTTAATTCTAATGATAGTCTAGAGTTGTTGGCATAACATGCTTACACACTGTTTTATTGCATTTCAGTAATAATATTTCAGCATATCCTAATAAGAGTTATAGCAAAACAATACCTGCTGGCTTCATGAGGTTAGATTCATGCTTTGTTTTTTCACTGTATACAGTCAGGTAATTTTCTTATTGAAGTGTAGAGTACTACTACGTTCTTGTTTAAAGATAGGGAGGAAACGGCGAGGTCTGTGAATTGTAAGCACTGTAACGCAATATGTAACACACTTGGTAGAGAAGAGAAGAGTACTTGAAATAACATTTCACAGTCTAAAATGGTTGCCTTACTGTGTAGACTCATTCAATCAACAGAAGTTATTTTCAGAATGCTATTGCTACAGTTGAAAGCTGTCAACGTTGTTAAATGCATGCTTCTTCTTCAAATTGAAATATTTACTGGTCAAAATGAAACAAATGGGTAAAAGGAAACAGTTTGTGGTGCTAGAAGTAGAATGACAGAATTATGCTTCGGAATAGTATGGTACCCCAGAAACTAAGCACCTGAAGAATTTGATATTACGTAGTGTGTTATATTTTTGCAGGTGCCTCTGATTAACGAGCTTGAATCCGCAATGCACCAGCTGTACAAACAGCGAGCTTCCCGCCTTGTCCAAAGACGACAAGATGATATTAAAGATGAATCTTCGGAGTTTTCAAGCCATTCAAGTCAGTCCATCTTGAAGGTTTTTATTATTCATTAAACAACCTTGTTTACTTAGTATGGCTTAATTTAAATGTAAATGTTTAAAGTATGACTGTCGTAGAGTTTATCCTTACTCTTGAGATTGGTAGAAGGAAGTTTAGATTAAAAGCTCTCTAATCTATTTTGTTTTAAACTCAAAGCCACTCTAACTCGTGACTTCATCTCTCCTTTCTGTTGCTCTTAACTATATTTTCTCTTTCCTAGCACTGAAAATGTACGCACGGTGGCAGTGGTAGTAGTGGTAGCATGTGACTCCCAATTTTCCTCTTATGTCAGGACTTGTTTTCTTTTTTTTTTTAACCTCCTTGAATCTATAAATTTCCTATAACATCTACAGTTAACTCTGTGCAAAGCTATGAAGCACTGGGCTAGAGTTGACTTCTATCTAATGCTCTAATTTGTAGGCAGCATGCATATCTCATTTCAGACCCTTAACTGGTAAAGCTAAGGAACTGGAAGAGGCTGGTGCCGTTGTTAAAATTCAGACTAATACAAAGTGACCCTATATGAAATACAGATTAAAATTAGCCAGTTAAAATACCTGCTGCTTACTGTGAGTGTGTGGATGGGGGATTCTCATTGAAGAGTTTTCTTCTGGTGATTACTCTTCAGTATGTAAAACTCTACAAAAGTACAAATGTTAACTTGGATGGAAGTATACGTTCCTTGGAGGAGGCTTTATTCAGCATGTTACAATGGGTAAAATATCTTATTAATAGCAGTTGTCTTTCTACTTTGGAGAGCTTCCCATTTTTAAAAATGGCTGTCTTGTCTGTTCTATTGCTGGCCTAAAATCCTATAATAAAAGCCATTTCCTATTCTGTCACAGAGTGTTCAGGGATGAAGTTTTATTAATACCATTAGATAGAACTTACTGAGTGTGATAAAGCATTAGGACATCAGAGTTGGCCATCCCTTTACAGTGTGTTTAGCATACATACTCCCTTTAGGACTTTATTTGGAGCCCCAGACATCACATGTAGGCCTTACAGTTTTACCATAAAAATGCTGTTGTGAGAACTAGAAACCTAGTGTACTAGAAATGTATTTCCTTCCTAAAAGAAGCTTAAATTGGAATCTTTTAGACTGGAATTTAATGGTGGGATGGGAATAGTTGTCATTGTCAAGGCTGGGTTTTAAAGAGATCTTATTTAGTATCTGGGAGTCTTAAGGGTGAATTTCACTCTGTCTAGAAATAGTTCAGTTCTGTCCCTCAAATTGTCACAGAAACTAGGAATTGATGCCAGCCTTTGATTTGATGTTGCGGGCATAGACAATCTGCTTTTCTTCATACCATTTCAGAACACTAAAGGGCTGAATTTGTCGACAACTTTTACTTTATTTCTACATATAGACAAGTAGCTCATCTTTGAGTAACGTTTTAAAAAATTGGACAAATGATGGCTTCATCTGTATATTAAGGCTCTTGGTAGTTCTGGTATAGAATTGGAATACTGACGTAGAACATCATTAATTTTTTTCAATGATGGATTTGTAAAAAGTTTTAGTTAGATCATGTGGATTTACTTCTGAAATTTGGGTAGGCTTTTGTTTAGTCTTCCACGTTTATATTTTAGTGGGTGGACTTGAGCACTGGCTAACATTCAGTCCATTTTTTAAAAGTTTACCTGAAAAGGATGAACTGGAAACACTCTTGGGTCTGCCTGCTGGTGGCTGATCAGCTTCACTGGTTAGCTGTGTTGTTTTCTATAATCAGGAACATCTATAATGAATCACAACTTAAAAAAAGAAGGGGAGCTGATTTATTTTCCTGTAGATTTCGATGTGTTTTAAACTTCAGGCAATCTAGAGCATAGAAACTTAGAAAGCACTATGACTAGAACTCTGAAATATCATATATTCCTGCTCCAGTCACTCTTCTCTGCCTTTCTTTTTGTTCATTTTCTTTTCAAAAGATACATGGTGAATGTGTTTATGTAAGGGGCACTTTTTGTCTGTAAACATTCAACTTAAGCAATTTCAATTAAAGCTGTTGACTTTTATACAGTTGGACACTGTTGTGAGAGGGACAAGAGAGAAGTATGGTGAAAACTATTTGAAGTTTAAGTGGAGATTTTTCCAAACTCCGCTACTTCCTCTTTTAACCTCTACACCTGTAAATTCAGGCTTCTGGGTGCATCTTTTTGAAAACTTCGACTTTCTAGTTCAAATTACACTTAGTTTAAAGTAGGTAAAAGGCTCTTACGAAACTGCCTACAACACATTTATATAAATCTTAGATAAGCATTTTAATTTTCTTCAATGAAATTTTACAGATAAAGCACTGATGGCACCAAATCTTGAATCTTTTGGACGAGACAGAGTGATCTATCAAGAACAAGTAAAGCGTCGGACTGCAGAAAGAGAAGCTAGAAGGTAGAGTACTGAGATTTCTTGCCCATTAGGAGTCTTTGCCTGCTTGCAGAATACAGTTGTCCTGTGTGATGTACTAATGTAAGTAGCAATGGTTGCTCCTTTCCTGCAAAGGAAAGAAAACACTTTAGCTGGTATGCTGGGCAGGAGTATTCTTATATATCCCAACTTAGCGTGCAAGTGTACAAAACAAGGCACCATTACACAATACTGATGTAAAAATCACTAAAAGAAAGCATAGCAAATCCATTTCGTCTCTGCTGGTTTCTCTTTCTTCCATTGTTTGAGGCAGCAGTATAGTGGATTGTTTGAGGTTGTGACATAGTGGAAGTTTTTTTCAATCTGGATTTCCTTACATTAAAAATTATGACAAGCTTAGGCAGTTCTTTTTTGGCTGGGGGGCGGGGTCGGAGGAAGTAATAGCTGTTTTTATACTGCTGATTGTTTTCAGAGCTCGTCGTAGACAAGCAAGAGAGCAAACTGGGAAGATGGCAGATCACCTTGAAGGCCTTTCCAGCGATGATGAGGAGACTTCAACGGATATCACAAACTTCAACATGGAGCGAGGTTAGAAAAGCTACTGAAGCTTTATGTAACAAAATATAGAACATTTGGCAGAAGAAAAAAAAATTGATCCAAGTACAGCCCTGTCTGTATATTTCACCGTATTTTGGAGAAAGTTTAGAAACTGTTCTTGATGGATTCATCAATGTGACCAAAACAGTCTCTTATGCCAACCTGTTGTGCAGCTTGCAGCAAACTAAATACCCCATCCTTAGTGAGATTTTTTTTTTTAAATTTAATTCAAACATTGTTTTGCTAACTTTGCGAAGGTAAATATCTAGACTAAAAATTCAGTGTGGCTGAATTGCTCTTTGTAAGTTGGCACTTTTACGTGTACAAAAGCGTTTTGTAGGAGTTTCAGCAGTTTCTGAGTAAGCGTAGAATTCCTAAAGCTTTTATTTTTTTTTTAATCATTCGTAGCTCTCATGTTAGTCGAGAATCAGCAGTGAGCTATATGGAACAGAGGGATGCACTTTAGACCGGCTAACTTTATTTGTAGCATCTCTTCTTGACCCCAGTGTGAAAACTCATACGTTTATATGACATAATCTCATGTTCCATCAACTCTGTCTCTGCCTGCTATGTGTACTAGTTATGTTAGTTGCGTGCAGGTTACTGCTGTAACTGAATATTTAAAACTGTGGCTGCGGCAAAAAAGACCGATTAAAATGAAACTAATCCTGGGAAGTAGAAAAGATGAAGGGAAAATAATATATAGAGAAGCTTTGGACTGCATAGAATATTGGTACTGTAAATACAAAAAAAAAAAAGGAAGGTGCTAAGGGATTGTAGTGGTTGCCCAGTGCTTAACAGCATGTTATGTTCAGCAGTTTAGTATGGTTGTCTGCCAGAACCCGCTCTGTCTGAAAGACAGATTCATATGGCTGATTTGAGATGCCCTTCTGTACTTGCACTTGGTTGAGCAAAGTTGTGAAATAATTTGGCTTGGAAGAGACCCGGAGATCAGCTGTTCCAAACTCCCATGCAGAGCAAAGTCAGCTTTGAAGTTAGATCCACAATATTCTCTTACCTTTATGAATACAGCCCAATTCATCACCAGTCCAATGTCCAGTAACTGAAAATCATTGTATGAAGTGTTTAACGCAAGACCTATGATAAAACAGCATATCAGAGAGTACTCGTGTTTTTATTGCTTTGTATATTTGAGGCAGAAGTAAGAGAACTTTTAAAGGTGATGCTTTTTTGGTTGTGTTCATAGGAGTTAGCTTAGGCCAGTGAGCATCAAAGTCCCTCTTGAAAGAGGTATTACAGGTGATTAATTTACTACTATTTTTCTCCCCTACCAGATCGTATATTGAAAGAATCCAGCAAAGTTTTCGAAGATGTTTTGGAAAGCTTTTACTCAATTGATTGTATTAAGTCACAGTTTGAAGCTTGGCGCTCAAAGTATTTTGCTTCTTATAAAGATGCTTATATTGGTCTCTGTTTACCAAAGCTGTTTAACCCTTTGATCAGACTTCAGCTGCTTATCTGGACTCCTTTGGAGGTAAGGTCCTGTGCAAGCATCTTCTATGTAAGCTTCTGCGTAGTAATTCTTTCACACTTCTGCAGAGCAAAGTGAATTGCGCCTTCGATGTATGCTTCTCATTAATGAGTATTCTAGGCATGAAGTTTAAAATGGGCACCTCTCTTAGGGTGAAGCTCTTCTGGGCAGTTTCTGGACTGTTGTCCTCTGTGTTGTCAGCAGGCCGAAGTCTAATTCAGCCCATGCCAGTACCTTCTCAGTGGGTGGTGTAGACCAAAAAGCCAAACAGCATCTTAAATCACACGTTTATCTTTTAAAATACGTAAGAGAAAATTGTGATTCTAGAGAGTTTGTTTCTTCAGAAGTGGAGCTAAGAAGCTTGTTTTTATTTTGATTTACAACCTATGTCTCCACATTATATATCTTTCACCTACGCCTTTGTACCCTGTAGAACTCTGGTTGGTCATTTCCAAGTCTTCCTCATAGTACTCATTGCCCAGTTTCTAGGTAGGGAACATGGGAAAAGCCGGACAACATTGTTGCAGCCCAGTATTCCTGGCACATGTTCATTGTCCAGGCTGCCTATGTGTGGTGACGTGAGTAGCCAGCAGGACAAACAGTTCTCGTAGCTTTTGACTCCCACTGTTCTTCGTACCAGTGAAAGCTCTTGGAAGGTGTTTCTGCTGCAGTCAGGTGCTTATTTTCACAGTACTGGTAGGAACTTCGCTTTTTCTGCCATGTTGGCTTTTACAGGGGAATGGGAGTGGGTCAAGGCACGGAGTAAGTGCAATTGCATAAGCTTGGTTTTTTAGGAAACTAGGCTAATAAGGCAGACTGTCTTCTCCCATTTCAAAACTTAGCTAATCTACAGCACATTCTGCAGATGTGCCAGCCTATCTCAGAAATGAGTGAATCTCTCCTTTTTTCAGAAGTGTTTTTTTTCTTGACTGCTAAGACAGTATTTGTCAAAGGGGATCTTCTGTTACCTCTGCTCTGATTGCAGAGGAAGGGAAGCAAGAGTCGAGCTCTGGAGAGCATTCAGAGTATTAAATTTGAATAAATGATGGAAAATTTATGAAAGCTGTCCTCAATAAATTTATAACTGTTTGGTCTTGAGTCATTATATATTGGGGTTTTTTATTATTTCCAGTGTGGCTGAGTATCTGACACATAGACAAAAAGGACTGGGTTTTTGAGTTGTTATTGTGCTCAATTGATGCTTACCCTGCCTGCTTAGCACACTTGGTAGACTGTTTTAAAGTAGTTTTGTTCTGGTTTGTGAGTGTATCACACTTGCTTATATAATGCTTTTTCTTAAATGTGTTGACTTCAAATCTTTGTTTAGGAATCTAACCTCAATTCTTTTTTTATTAGGGCAAGTGTCGAGATTTTGAGACTATGTTGTGGTTTGAATCATTGCTGTTTTATGGCTGTGAAGAACAGGAGCAAGTGAAAGATGATGCTGATATTTCACTATTGCCTACCATTGTAGAGAGAGTTGTTCTTCCTAAATTAACAGGTATAGCCTTAGAAAGAAAAGGGGGAAAAGCGGGGGGAGGGTGTGTGTGTGTAAGCTGGTGCTTGCTTGTGCTTTCAGATTTTACTGTTTTGTGAATTACTGTCTGACTGCTTAGTACCTGTATTAGAGTATTTGGAAAGTGGAGTAATTTAATCTCTTACAGTGATTTCTGAAAATATATGGGATCCTTTTTCTACAACACAAACATCTAGAATGGTAGCAATTGTACAGAAATTAGTAGATGGATATCCTTCGGTGGTGAATGCAGAGAACAAAAATACACAAGTAAGTTGTTCTTAAATATCTTGGATAAGTTAAGGAATGTGAATATATTTTTAATACGCTATATTGGAGAACACAGCATGCTTAGTGAGGAGCAAGAAAGAGAATTTAACAATTATTTGATGCTCTGCAGCTAGTTATGGAGAGTCAAGTACAGTGATAAATTAGGAAGAGGAACTCAGTGAAGTGTCCCCAAAATAGGTGCTAGAGATAGAGAGTTCCCAAATGTACTAAGACTTGTTGGTCTGCAGTTTTGCTTTAAGGGTCAGCTATAAATATTCAGGCTTTTCTTTTTTAGATCTTTGTAACCTTTTCAAATGCATTGCCTTGAAATGTGATTGTTTTACTTACCTTCCGTGAATACAAGAACTGATGGCATGAGCTCAGGTGCCGAAGCTAATGCAATGTATGCATTGCCTTTAGAATAATGGGAGATAGGCCAAAGTGCATGTGTATGGGGAAGTTAGCAGAATATTAAAAGTGACAAAAGCCCTGACTTCACAGTGGCCAATTGTGTAGCTAAGCTTAATGATGAAGTAATTCCATTGCCTTCAGTTTTTATTGAAAGCATCAAATTTCAGCTCTCTTAATTATTATGGGCTTCTCCAAGGTTTTATTTATACGTGTACTGGAGTATGTATGCCTTTTACTATCAGGGTCACAGATGTTCTTTGTTGCTTTGAAAATCAATTTCTGAGTGGTTAAGTACTAAGCAGTGTTTTGGAACTTTTCAAAACAAAATTTTTCTGTTTCAGATGCTTTTAAAAGCATTATTGCTCAGAATGAGGAGAACACTGGATGATGATGTATTCATGCCCTTATATCCAAAAAAGTAAGTTCGCTTTCAACAGTGCTGTTAGACCTTTACTAGCAAGTTGGTGTCTTCTGTCCATAGTTGGCGGGGGTTTTTTTCCCAGTATGGTTCACTGGCTGGATACAGGAGATGTTTCATTAGCATGCTGTGAGGATTTAGCAGACACGTGCAGGATGGAAGGGAGTATTTATAAAAACGAACTGTGTGTGGGAAGGAGGAAGCCAGCAAACTCCAGACAGAGGTGGTTTTGGTTGCTCATTAAAGAAATCTCTTACTTTCCAGCATCTTAGAAAACAAGAACTCTGGTCCATATCTGTTTTTCCAACGTCAGTTTTGGTCCTCTGTTAAGGTAAGTCAGTAAATACATCCGGTAAAACTTCGGTCTAGACAGCGTAGCAATAAAATCTTCACATTTGTGGAAAATTATATGGAAATTGCTTTAACTTTAGTTGAAAGAACTTTAAATTAGGATTCTTAGTCTCTGATAATGCACTGTGCCCTCTTCAAAAGATGGCTGAGTGAAAGCACCATCATTTTAACTTGGGCATTGTGGGTTTACTTAGCATACTCAATCTGGGTTTTTTTAATGTCATCGTTCTTGTCAGAATAAAATACGATGCTTTTATTTCATTTATGTGGAATGAGAGAGCTTGGTTTGTGGTGTTTTTTTTAATACATGTAGTGTGAGAATCTTCATGAAAATAACTTGGCCCCTTTTGGAAATCTAACTGCTATTTGTAAAGTATAAGAGCATTTGTAATCTTAGTTTAATTGAAACGATAAAGAGTGTGACAGAAAAAATGTCTCTGTGTGGAATATGCCATGTAGAGTTTGCAATGGTCTGTGAGAAGCTATGAGTGATGTAGTTTATTTCCAGTAAAAGGCTATGAAGAAAACTAACGCCCAACTAAACAGGAAAGTAAAGTATGAGACCCACGTCAATTGGGCTGCTGATCTCCATGATCGTGCAAACAGAACTCTTACCTGGAATTTTGTATTTAAATTGCAGCAGTGAGGGAGACTGTATTCTGAATAGGTTTGCAATCCCTTCATTTACTTAAAATACTTGGCACTGAATCCTTTCACTTTGAAATAAAAGTCAACTTCTTAAATGCTGTCTAGAGCAAAAAATGCACAAAGCTCATTTATTAAACTACTGTTGTTAATAGTGAAACAGATTGCTTGTTTAGGGCTTGTGTCTCTTTTAAGAGCGAGATTGCCTGCTTCTGCCAGTATCTGTAAGAGCCTGGGCAGTTTAGAGCTATGCATGCTGTTACCACTGTTTTATTTTAGGGAAGCATTAAAAATACAGCTCTCTTGCACTAGTGAGTCAGTTATAGCATCACAGACGAGCAGAAATAGAAGCTGGAGGCAAGCGCTCGTTTACTGTTTCCTGATGGTCTGCCTCAACAGTAAGCTGCTGGCTGTGTTCATTTGTACGAGGGTGGCAGCAATTCCCCACAGGCCATATGCCAGTGGGGAATAACTGTATGGTCGGCTTAGCCAGCACTCCCCTGTGACACTCTCTGTGTCTCTTGTGTCACCGTGCCTTGGAAACAAGGGTATGCTGACAGCATAGCTGGGGATTTCATTGACAAGGGGGCTGTGAGGTTGTCCCCGTGTGGCATATGCCAGGCCTGACTTGGCTTGACATTGACATCAAATTCTGAGAACAAGCCGGTTTAAAACTTAAATTATTTTTTCTGATTTCTTGTGCAAAACATGAGCAAAGTTGTGGTGGGGGTGGTTGTATGAGAATTCGTAACACACTAAGCTGGTACTTCATGGATTCTGAATAGTTTTGAAACTAACGGAAGGCATATTTCTACTGCTTACCTTGGCCATGCTGTTGCATTTGAAGAGGCTGTAGAGTGTTTGATGAACTTCCTGGTTTCAGTACATTTTTAAATACTTATTTTCCCTGTGTTGTATTTTCAGTTATTAGGAAACTTTCTCCAGTGGTACGGAATCCTTTCAAATAAAACTCTCCAGGAGCTGTCAATAGATGGTCTGCTAAACAGATATATTCTTATGGCTTTTCAAAACTCCGAGTATGGAGAGGACAGCATTAAGAAAGCTCAAAGTGTAAGTAAAATCAGACATTGTTTAAAATCACTTGAAATTTGTGAGTTAAGGAAAAATGTGGTTAAAACTTGAGGTTACCTATAAAATCTTGGCTTTAATATATCAATATTGTAATGTCAGTGAAAAAAATTAGATTTCTTTTTTTAATACACAAACTAAAGAAAGGAGCTTCTCTGGCTCATACCTATAGATAGATTAGGTATGGTGTAGGTTTCAGTGTTTTACTGCTTGAATTTTGGATCTCTTTGCCCACAGTTTCACTCAGTTGGACCTTGTCACTGCAATCTTCCCTGGCAGACTGTGCAAATCATGTTAGATAACTCTTAAAATTTTGTTACATTTTGTTTAACTTTGTTTTTCCTGTTATGTCTAGGTAATTGCTTGCTTTCCTAAACAGTGGTTCACTAATCTAAAAGGAGACAAGACTATTTCTCAATTAGAAAACTTCTGTAGATACCTTGTTCATCTGGCTGATACAATTTATAGAAACAGCATTGGTTGCTCTGATGTAGAGAAGAGAAATGCAAGGTACCTTGAGTTAATGCAATTCTTGCACTGCAATTCTTGTGCTTTGTGTTATTTTGCTGATGCATGCAAACATAGGTAAATATCTCCAAAAAATATTATGATATGGGGAGATTTTTAAGGCATCTGAAAACAGCAACTGCTGGAAATCCTCAACATTTGTAATGCGTTTTGCGCTACTGTTTAGTGGCCTCAATTCTGGCAAATTTTGTAGCTACTGGATTTGGACTGTTCCACCTTGTGAGCCTGTGGCAAATTCCTGCATAATGACTTCTAAATTACAAATTGTGCTTTTGTATACAGTACAAAAGTTCTAGCTTTATTTACACAACTGACTAGATGAACCTGTTTTCCCCTAGATTGAAGAGTCATTTTACTTGTATCTGATAACCAGCATAATTAAAAGTTCGGATTAGATGCATAAATGTTACTGCTGGCCAAGTAACCTGCAGTGCTATGGGCGTGTCATTTTAAGCAATGATAAACTTAAAAACCAAAATGTTGCACTGATACACAGGAATATAACAAGACTGGAAGATTGTTTATTCCTGTGCCGTTGCATAAGGAGAGATTTCCAGGTCAATAGTTTAGTTGTTGCAGCAAACCCTTGCTACCTGCATTAGTCATTCTTGATAGTTGAACTTGCTTGAGCCATTGTTGAGTTACTCTTCAATTATTGAGGCTCTCCAGGGGATTAGATCCTTCTCTATTTTTGATCTTATGCATAGCACTGAAACACAGAGACAGAAGTTTCCTTTAAACCATAGCAGAAAAATCTTGGTTAAGAGTTTTGGGTTCTTTTTTGGTATCAATATTTTTTACATTTACCATGTTGGGTGTTAGACGCTTTCCTGTCTTTAGAGTGACTTTTGGCTGCGGGATATGAATCATCTCATTTTAAGAGAACATCAAGCTTTGTGCCACGCTGTGTTGTGCTCAAACAACTTTTTATCTACTCTCAGG
The DNA here is from genome assembly GCA_013396915.1 of Stercorarius parasiticus. NCBI lineage: Eukaryota > Metazoa > Chordata > Aves > Charadriiformes > Stercorariidae > Stercorarius > Stercorarius parasiticus. Next base: position 715,615 of record VWZL01001206.1, read on the forward strand.
TTATGGCTCAGAACTTTGTGTCCAAAGTATAATAGCAGTGTCACATACCAATTTAAATTTCCCCATGATCCACATTCAAAGTAGACTTGTTACTTCTCTGAAACCAAAATGGCTAGCCTAGCATGATGCTGGAATTGAAATGAAGGAGTTGAGAGAGAATCCAGTAGAGATCAAACTTTGTCTCTTTTGGTAGCCTATTTCTAAATTTGAAAGAACTTTCTTTACCAGATGAAATGATAACCTGGTAAAACTTTGTATTGGAAAAGAAACATCAAATTAATCCTTTTTTTTCATAGTGAGTTCTAATTTAATTTCTATCTTCTGTCCTCCTGCTTTTTCCCAGCATTTAAAAAGATCCGTTGCCATTGCCCCCATTAAGCAGATAAGTCTGCAGCAGAAATATTACTCTTCATAACGGAAGAATGCCATGTCTTTTCATATAAAACCCGGTACAGTTGTTTGAAACAAAAATGCATTAATTTCTGCTGAGAAGGAAGTGTATCTTTACCTATGTCTGTTGGTGCTAGTTTTTCAGATGTTGGATGCTTTTTCACGGATCAACTAGGTTCATTTTTAAGATTAATCTTGAACTTCTAGTATTTTTTGTGAGATTGGTCTAAATTTCATGTCCATCCTCCTAGCAAGATAAGAAAATTGTTCTTGACGGCTGAAGAAGTACAGTCTCCTAGCAGTTTGTTCACTCTAAGCTTCCTAGATTGACCTGAATTGTAATGCAATTCATTTGCATTACAATGCAAGCCTTATACCTTTTTAAGGCATGCGTTAAAGCATACTTGCTGCCTTGATTTTATTTTTCTTTTTGGCTTACACATTAGTTACCAAGAGAGCCGTGACTCATTGCACAGTACCATAAGTCATCCAAGACTTTTTCTTGAGATTATACCGCATCTAGTATTAAACCATAATGTATGATTAATTCCTACTCCCAAAATAAATTTTTCAATTTCACTACAAAGCTGATAACCAACTTATTTTATCAGACTAAGCAAGTGGAGGAGAGAAGGTGATGTGAAATTATCTGAAACTGATTTCCTATATGGATTCATAATGTAGTCTTCTGTTGAAATATTAATACTTGTACGTGAGTGTTCCGTTCCTGCATTGACTTCTGCTTTCTCGTTTCTAGGGAGCATATAAAGCAGATCATAAAGCTTCTAGCAAGTATCCGAGCACTGGATCATGCTGTGACAGTTGCAAATGATCACAACGTAAAAGAGTTAAAGATTTTAATAGAAGGAAAATAGACTTTTCCAACAAGTCATTTTGAGCTTTAAAACCATTCCTGATGTGTAATTTATGTACATATGTAAAGTTTCTTAAACTGTAAAGTATTGATCTTTGTTTTAATACAAAGTGCATTCTTATATACAGCATCCTTAAAAGAAAAAAAAATTGACTGCTTTGAAAACAAAAATGGAATCCCAAGATTGCCATCTTTCCAGAAATCAGATTTTCCTTAAAGTTTCTCAAAATCTTGTTTACAAAAATACTTTGTACCCATGATTAGTAGTCATCTACTCCTGTTAATTGTTCCATGGTTAACTGGAATGTGTATAATATATTATGTGTAATACAATGTATGCGTATATTTATACCACCATGTTGCTTTCACACTGGATATAGAGATCTTGTACTGTTGGAATAAGCTTTTCATTTGCTAAAAAATACTTATTTTGACAATAAAATGATCATATTATTGGTCAAAAGGGCTGGCAAAACATCTAAATATGCGAGTATCATTTGAGCTAAATAATAGACGTATTTTCAAATGGAACCTGACCTTTAAAAAGCAGCTCTGCTGCACTTAGATTGGAATAGCTAAAAAATTATTTGCCTTCACAATATGGAACTCTTAAGACTGTTCCTAAAACAGAAAGGAAAACACAAATCAATGCTTAATTTTATTTTTATTTTTTATACAGGCATACAATGAGAACTTGTGATTATTGCACAAGTATACATGGCAGCACTTCCTGAGCCCCAAACACCTTTCATTTTGTAGGAGTAATAGTTTACCCATGAACTCTGGACCCTCGTTCCTTGTGGAAGTTGGTTCAATTCATTGGTTTTTTTCTTTTTTCTCTCTCTTTTTTTTTTTTTCTTTTTGTAACTTCATACATAGAACCCGTTTCTTCTGATTGGTATGGCTAAAGATGTCAAGGAAAATGAAGGTGAAGAAAATTTTGTATCCTATGATTTGAAGTATTTATATTGTAGTTAATATTCAGATGTTATACTTCCCACTAAATACCATCTAAGAATAGTCTTGCAAAAGACCATTTTATTTACATCTAAAATTAAAAGAAAACACTTTAAGTATCTGGTGATTTACATTGAAACACTAGCGACTTGATCTTAGGGGCCAAGGCATGGGAACAGCCGTAATAGCCTTGGATTGAGAGCTATTTCCAGGTGTGCCCTACTTTTGGGGGGAACTGCAGCAATAAATTGGCATACTGAATAACATTGGAAATCACTGTATTTTATGCTCATGTCATGTGGTATAAATGAGTATATTAAAAATGTACAATTTGTAATATGCACACTTCATTTGGACACTGAACAATTGTTTTTCCAAACTGTTGGGATTGATGGAGTATTCAGAAATATCTGCTTTTAAAAATTGTTTCAATAAACTGGTCTGTCAAGGAGCTGTTGCAGTGCAACGTGGTAAACTTTATTCCTTTAGGAAGGAATTCCTAAAGGAAATGATACGTGTGCTGGCTGACTCTATTTCAATATATCAACGTAAGTGTGCATTGTGTATTGTTGAATTCGTTCAGAATCACTACCTCAAATGGCAAAGCTTGTCACCAGTTTTTCTACATCCAGAATTTTGACTGCCATCTAATACTGAAGCCGCAAGGTGGCAGATTCAAAGGTTTCAACACTGGAAAATAAGGAAAGTACTTGACCAGGAGGTGTCAAGAGTTTGGATTTTAAATTCGAAATTTTTCAAACACTTGGGGGTAATAAAGCTAGAGAATGCAGGAAAAGGGTTGGAAACAACTATTCTCTTTTGGTGTGCCTCTGTCAAAGGTGGCCCCTTCACAAAAGCTGGTCAACAGTAATCCATTGGCCTCTGAAAGGCCTCTGAAAGCCCTCTTCAGCCTTGCTCTGCTGTACAGCCGGTCTCCCTGTGGTGGGGCTGGGCTGGGCTAACAAAACAACAGTAACTGGACTTGGTTTTGGAAATCATGTTTATTCATGCTCCCTGCTGCCTCACTGGGAAGGATGCTTGTGATGAGTCATTCCCTCACTCTCTCCCTGGCTGTAGTTCAGTGAGGAGAAAAGCCGTAGGTTCAAACCATCAGCTACCGTCTCCAACTTTTCTTCTAACAGTATATATATATGACACTACAAAACTTAACTGCAGGTTCAGTAGGTGTGCACGCTACTAATGGAGCTCCAGACTAGCAGAGCAGCAAAGCTCAAGATATTTATTATTAAAAATACAGGTGTTTTGCTCCATTTCGGATTGTGACTAGGAGTGTAAGGGAGGAAATTAAGAGAGTATCTTCCTTATAACCTCATTATAAACTATAGCTACAGAGAATCTTTTTTCAGGATAGCCTGTAGTCATTTTCCTAATTAACTGCTGCGGAAGACCAGCTATTCATATTGCACTTAGCCTGTCTTCCCTCTACTACAATGACACCATGTGGCTATGGTGCCTAAGCCCTGGCACACTTGAGGAGCTTCTCCTTCCTGTCCCCATACAATGTCACATTTGGAGAACGGTAACACGAAGAAACTTGCAGCAAAGTATACTTGCGGGTGATAAGTAATCTAACTTCTCATTTTGGGCAGTGTGGTGCCTTTCCTATGTATAAATGGTTAGACTTGTATAGGCACTTAAAGATTTTATGTAAATAATGTTACACAACTTTATTTATAAACAAAATAACCACTTTCACTTCTACCATTTGACCTGTATCTCATTTATTGACAAAAATTAAATGCTGGTAGCAAAGTGGTCATACTTCATGTAATGACCTTTAAACAATGTTACACAACTGCTGCTTGGTTGAGGTATAATCCAAGGACAACTGCTTTAACATTATTCTCCCACAGTTTACTACGTGTATCTCACTGTTCACTACCAAAATTAACAAATAATTAAAACATGTTAAGGGACTGATGCCCAAGATGATGAAATCCCACATGCAAAGGTACTAAGACATTAAGTGACATGGCAATCTTATTTCTGCTCAGAACACTACAGGGACTCTTGAGAAAGTCCAATAACCTCCTTAGTAGTTAGCAGGGTTTAGGAAAAGGAAAGATGTAGAACATGTAAGAAAAAATTGCATGTAAAATTGCCAGTCTGACGTTTTTATGAACAGGATAATATATTACAGACTTATTACAGTTATTTAATTATTATAATTATTTTATTATGCAGTGTATCATTACTTTTACCCCAAAGGTCACCAATAGCAAAGGGAAAAACTTGTCCTTTACTACAATGGAAAACAAAACAAAATCTGAACTGTGAAATGGAGAAGTTTGAGGAAAAAATGTGCAGATACAGGGAGGCACATGATTCCTTTCTCCTCCTTTCAGAAACATCTCATTTTCTGCAAAAGTTTGCTAATCGCTGGTTCTGCTTTCAGTTCTCCCTAAGTTATTCTATGAAAGCGGTGTTTTCTTTAGAAAGAACCTTTAGAAAGGGATATGCCCCCTGCAGTTTTGACATAGCTTTGCTAGAAAGACTTTGTGAGGTTTATTTGAACAGGGTGAACTGTCCCATTACACGTGGTGGTGCTTAAAAGCAGTATCCCTGTCATCTTAGGTGTATTAGTTGCCCAGTGAGAATTAAATGTCCTGTGATCAGCACTCTAAAAAGGAATGACAATTCCTGTGACCTGCCTGTTAGTTTTATCAGTGAAGTAACAAGCAAACCATTCCTGGAAGAGTTAGTAGTGGCCCACACAGAAAAGAGAACTCTGAGGAGGCTGCAAAAACGATAGTTGCAAGGAGAGAGGATGGTTGTGGTTTTTTGAGAAGCTCGCATGCAACCAACAGGATGGATGAGAGTTGAGCGGTTTTGCCCTGCATGGGAGACTCCAAACATCAAACTTTGGCAGCCTTACAACTGCTAGTTGCGTTAGTCTGTCTGCACCATGAAATAATGTAGGATTTTTTTTGTCCAAGAGTACTTAATTTCTGTATGTAACTAAAACTCTTGCTCTAAATATGCAGAAATAAATGAATGGGGATAAAATAATTGCATGGAGACAAACTTAATAATACAAGGGCTGGCAATTTAAGGCTCTGCTCCAAACAATGACTTAAGCATACAGTTTTGTTCAAATATGTGAACTGTCCCACTGGCATCACTTACATTACTTTTGTGCTTTATGTGCATAGTTAAATGTTCTCATAAAGCAGAGACCTGAAGTGAAGCACAGATGTATCTCCGACAAATATCTCCGCGATATTTGCTAATATCTCCAAATTAGCAAAAAGCTAATTTGCTAAGCGATTAGCAAACTTTTGCAGAAAATGAGATGTTTCTGAAAGGAGGAGAAAGGAAACATTTGGTGTACTATGTTTCTTATGTAGTAGTATTTTTGTTTGGGCTTAAGCCCAAATTTTCATAGCCCAGGTTTAATACAGGTTCTTGAGCATTGTCTGTTTACTGTCTTAAAACTTTTGTGACACCTAGCTAGCGGGAAACATTAAGTGGGATGTAGGTTCAGTGACTACGGGCCTCACACACCCTGGGGACATGGCTTAAAATCATTGTATTGCACTTAAATTACATGTTGCCATTTTACCCAAACACTCCAATCGGGGTGAGACGTTCATTGAACTAAAGATACTAAAATTATAATGTACACACTTGGTTACTACCTCAAGGGGGTAGCAGTTCAGGGAACAACCTGCATCTGCAAGTGGTGAGCAAGCTTGTAAGATTTAATAAGCGGTAGGAGTTTGCAGGACTAAGGTCTAAGATAAGTGCTGGAGAAGGATATGCAAACTAAATACAATTTCCAAGTTTTCATTTATTTGCTGGTGATGTGCCAATGTAGCGCTGCACAGCACCACAGATAGCCCTGAGAAAATGGTGAACACTTGGTGGGAAGGGGTAAAACTGTAGGTGGCCTCGCTGCCAGTGGTGCCTGTGCCCTGCTCTACTCTGAAGCCCAGTGAAGTCGTGGTGGGTTGACCTTGGAGTGCAGCCAGATGCCCACCCAGACTCTCCCTCACTCCCCTCCTCAGCAGAGCAGGGCAAGAAAATGGGATGAAAAAAGCTAATGGGTCACGATAAACATTGGGAGACCACTTAACAATTACCATCATGGGAAACAGACTTGACTTGGGGAATTAATTTAATTTATTGCCAATTAAAATAGATTTGGATACCGAGAAACAAAGACAATTAACACAATACCTTCCCCCCTACCCCTTTATCCCCAGCTCAACTTCACTTTTGACTCCTCTACCTCCTCCCTGCTCCCTCAGCTCCAGTTGCAACATTTCCATAGATTTAAGGTTGGTGAGATGGGGAAAAATAAGGTGGCGAAAAATTAGCCAAACCTTTTAATACACAAAATTTAAGAACAAATTAAACTTTGTAATATGCTTTGCTATATTATGTAGTATATCACACTGGCAATTAAAATCAAATATTCATTCTCCTTTTCCATTAACTTATAAACAGCAGTATTTTCTGAAGTTAATAATAGCCTTATCAAAGCTCTCACTATTGGATAGCAATACATATTTTACATTCTCAGCTGATGTAAACTGATACTGGTGGATGAAAAATTGGACATAAGCCAGCAGTGCATGCTTGTAGCCCAGACAGACAGTTGTATCTGGGGCTGCAAAACAAGAAACGTGGCCAGCAGGTGGAGGGAGGTGATTCTCCCCCTCTGCTCCCCTCTATGAGACCCCACCTGGAGCACTGCATCCAGCTCTGGGGCCCCCAACATAAGAAGGACATGGACCTGTTGAAGCAAGTCCAGAGGAGGGCCACAAAGATGATGAGAGGGCTGAAGTGCCTCTCCTATGAAGACAGGCTGAGAGAGCTGGGGCTGTTCAGCCTGGAGAAGAGAAGGCTCTGGGGAGACCTTATAACCCCTTCCAGTATCTGAAGGGGGCCTACAAGAAAGCTGGAGAGGGACTTTTTACCAAAGCCTGTCATGACAGGACAAGGGGTAATGGTTTTAAACTGAAAGATGGTAGGTTTAGATTGGACATAAGGACAGTTTTTCAGATTTTGGTTTTTTTCTACTTCAGCTCTCCACTTATACTGCCCTCCTGACCCCAGGGTTACCTGAAGAGCAGCAAAGCCCACTTCTCTCTTGACTTTAGCATGTAGCTCTCAAGCCTGCCTTCTGTAGTCTCCTCAGCAGCTTGCAACATATCACCAACACAATACAGTGAAGCTGTACTCCTCCTCCACTTATAGCTTGCACAGGCTGAATGGAAATTTCCAAAGACATGCTTACGGACTGTCCCTAAAACTTTTGAAGCCTGTCAGGAAGAGGTAGGTTTTAGCTATGATTGAATGCTCCCACTCAACCCGAGGCACCCAGTGAGCATCTGTGCTGCCAGCTTCTCTGCCCGTTGCACACGTTGCACAGCAGGGTTTTTCAGTTTGCACTGCTATTTGTGAGCCTACCCCTAAGATTCTTCTCCCTGCTGCACCTGCAATGAATACACAGCCAGGACTGGGGCTGACTGTGTTTTAATGTAGCCTTTCTATGCATCCGTAGCACATTTTTCAACTTTGAAGCCTGCAACCCAGCACTGCCATAAGACAATACGAAAACAGAAGTTATTCTAAGGGCTCCCTTCTTATTTTTCCCCTAAGGGGGCGGGTTTCCTCAGGCTCGCCCCGACAGGCTTTTCCCTAAGGGGACAGGTTTCCTCAGGCTGAACCCCACCCTCAGAGCGGGACTTGCCCGACGCTCTGGTTCAGCGTGTCCCCGACAGGGGCTACCCGAGGGACGCCGCTCACAGGAGCCCGGCACTGGCAAAGCCTCCACCCAGCCCGCTGTCGCTGTCTACCGCGGGCCAACACCTCCTTGTCCCGCACACCCCGCCGATCAACCGCCCTCCCTCATCCCCGCGGGGCGGCCGGCAACCGCTTAACAGCCGGTCAACCGCTCCAACAGCTGCCTGCCCTCGCGCACTGCGCCCTCACCCTCCCTCCCCGCCGCGGCCCCCCCTCTTCACGCCCTCTACCGACTTCCGGTGGCGGGAGGCGCAATGCGGAAGGGACGGAGGGGACCGAGCGGAAGTGAGGTCCCGCCGGCTCCCGCGGAGCGGCCGTTGGCGGCAGCGGCCGGTGAGGGAGGCGCCGGTATCGCTGTGGCTGGGGGAGGCTAGGGAGGGGGACGGTGGTGGCACTGGTGGCGGCGGCGGCAGCAGCAGCAGCAGCAGCAGCAGCAGCAGCAGCATCGGGGGGCGCTTGGCGCCTGTCATCGCGTCGGCGGAGCCGGCCCGGCTGTCGCCGTTGCGGTGTTCGGGCCGCGGGGGCGCCAGACAAGATGGAGGCTCTGTCAGCGTCGTGGGTACCGGCGGCACCGGGCTGTGAGGGGGGGCGGTACGCTCCTGCCCCGGGCGGCAGGTGGTAGCGAGACGGGCATCTGTTGGCCCGGTGCCGGCCCCGGGGCTGCCATTCGGCTGGGAGGTTTGGCGGCCTCTTTCCTCCTGCCCGGTAAGGGAGAGGGGCTTCGGGTGAAGAGCCGGGCTGGGGCCGCTGTTCCCTGGGCGGTGCTGGGCCCGCAGGGGCTGCGCTCGAGGGTGGGGGCTGGCGTGTTCCCTACGGGCGGCGTAAAGTCTGTGTCCGCCCTAGAGGTTACGGACATGGAGCTGAAGGGAGGGGAGAGGGCAAAAAACCCACCCTGCTCCGGGCTTTCAGGAATAATCTTCCCTCGCTGTATGTTTCCTGAGCTTAAGCCCTTAAAAATTTGGCTACTCTCGCGTTTGTTTATAGTTTCTTATTGTTTGGTGGTTTATTTGTTTTTTTATTGTTTTAAAGGAAGATCTTACCTCTATGGCTTACAGGCAGTTTCACTAGTACAATACTGCAACGTTTCAGTCGTCAGCCACTGCAGGGGAGGGTTTAAATCCCAATAAAAACCCGCTTTCGTTTAAAAAGGGAAAGCAAAATAGGCTAACGTTTTTGTATAATCTTTTGAAACGTCTTAACAGCTTTGCTGTTTAAAATCTGCTGTCCTTTTGTACAAGGTCAGAATCGGTAAATAGATCTAAAAATTGAAGCCTACCCAGGCTTGTGGTCCTCTGCATTTGGCATTAGTTTATGATTAATATAGTTGCCACTCTTACATATTTGTGGTGGCTAGAGAACATTATTTTCTTTTTTTTTATTTTCCCCTAAGAAGAATTCCTATTTATTAAATGTTGTGAAAGAAATTCTTGTTGTCTCAGAAGCTTTCAAATAAATCCTTTGTATTGAAAGATGTTTCTCTGGGTAATAGTGTTTTTGAAACATTGTTACGTTGTCTTTAGATAGTCCCTATACTTGTTTTGGAACATGAGATAAAATAAGTTTCATGAGGGACAAAGAGCGAGCAGGTCTTCTTGTGTCGTTTGTTTTTGTAAAATGTACAAAATCCCTAGGAAAGGATGCAAGTCAGACCTGTTTTGCAGAAGGTATCTGGAAGCACAAGAAGGTTTCACTAACATCATCTTGTGTTGGACAGGACTGCCTCTGATAAAGGCAAAATGGCTTTCAGTAAAGGATACCGTGTCTATCACAAGCTGGATCCACTTCCATTCAGTGTGATAGTGGAAACCAGAAACAGAGAAGAATGTCTCATGTTTGAATCCGGAGCTGTGGCTGTCCTCTGTAAGTCAATATGTTTTGATAACTACAATATAAAAAGTCGTCAGACTTGACATTGTGTAAGCTGTTTATTTATGGAATGTAAAGAAGCAACTGTTGTGTTTCCTTATTTGCTAATGGAGAGGCTTCTTATTTAAATGAGGGGGGGGAAAAAAAAGACATTTTCATATCTTCATATCTGTTGAGAATTTTACACATTTAATTGCATTTTTTCATGCATGTATATTTTCATGTGTACTAAATTTTCTTCTAATAGCTTCCAACAACATCTGCTTGTTTCTTTGGTTCTGAACAACCTTCTCCTTTTGGATACATAACTCATTGAAATGCTAATTCTCTGTGTTGTATTTCATAATAAAAAATTCTATATTCTTAAATGGTATATCATCTTAATTTCGTTTTCATCTCATTTTGTATCATGATTTTTAATGGCTTTTTGATTTTTAGCTTTATTTTGTCCCTGTATTTTTAACCTATCTTGAGACTCTGTATTGATTTGTCTTGTAATAAAATGAGTAATATTTGGAGCAAGGTGTCTTGCATTGCAAAGTTATTTTTACATGTTTTCAGTGATAAATGCATTAAATGTTTCCGTTAAATTCTTTTTGCCCCCTCCCCCTTTTTTTTGTTTAAGTTGTAGTTGAAGGAGGGCACTAAAATGAGAAATGCAGAAGAGATCCATGAAGCCTACAGATAGGGTTTTAAAATATAGTTTGATTTGTATTCTTCAGAAAGTCTGAGCACCTGGTTCCACAGGGTTTCTAAGCTTGTTTTTGACTCTGATAGAAAGCTTTCATACGGTGGAAGTATTCTTTTTTTAGTCAATAACTTTTTTCATTAATTTTTTCTGGTACCTGTTTGTGGTTTTCTAGCCTAGCTATTCTGAGCACCCAGTCAGAAAATGGGAGATTTGATTCACTGTCTGAAGTCTGAGTGGACTCAAAAACCTACCTTTCAGGAGGATGCTCTGGCCTTGAGATTGTGGAGTAGGCTGAATGGGGACTGTGTTCTCTAACAAGACTCAGTTAGAAACGGGATTTCCGAAGAAGAGTAGAACTGGAGATATGTTTCCTTGCTTTGGTATTTGCAGTTGGCTCTCCTGAACGTGAGCGTGCTCATTGGCAGTGGCATGGCCTCTTTCTGAGGGACCTGACTGTCCCTGTGTCCTGTGTAAGGTACTTAGCAGTCGGGCCATAGAATCATCTGTGCTGGACAGGCTGTATGAACAAGTGCTCTCTAGCATAGAGCTTAGTCTGCATCTTTAAAGTGTGATTAGAACAAGCTGCCATTAACTGCTAGAGGCCTAGCAATGAGACGTGCCAGCATGGTTGACATTATAGCTGCAATTGTATGATGATCCAGGTGAAAAACAATGAGTGCTTGTCTCCTATTTTTGAGATTTATTTTTTTTTTTCTGATACAGTTTCTTCTTACTATGTATGTAAGTAATCTCATTAGTTTTGCCAGCGGTATTTGAAAGGCATTGTGTAGCGTGGATTGGGGTTGGGAATAAGCGTCCAGTCATAAAACTAGTGAACAGGTTTAGTGAAATCTGTAGAATGGAGAAAAATGCTTTGAAGATTTGTGGAAAACTTTATTTTAGCATGTATGTATTAATTTTTGAACATGTTTAGGCTACTTAAGGAGCAATAATAATTTATTCCTGAAAGTTATGCTCAAAAAGGACAGTAAGTTAGTAGCTTTTTGTACTGCAATACACTGCAGGCATCTGGATAAACTTTCTTCTATAAAAATTAAAAACCATATCAAAGTTTCTGCCTTCTTCTATGCCTCATATTGTTAGCAAACAGAGGAAGTGGAACCCAAAGGAAGTTTGAAAGCATCTTGCCTCTTGGATTCTGTACTTAGTAATAGCATATTATTAATCTGTAAAGGCTTGTCCGTGGTATTCTAATTGGTAGGTTACAACATAGTAAACATTCATACTTAGCTAGAAGTAGTTACTCTGAATATTGTATTCAGTAACCTTAACCAGTAAACTGCTTACTCTTTTTCTATCTGGTAAATGGGCATATTTTCCTGATGCATAGCTGTGGCATTTTGCTTTAATTCGCTTTTTGTACCTAAACTCTTTAGGTACTGAAACATGATTCTTTTATTAATGGTTGAAAGATCACAATCGTACCCTTGAACTGACAGGAGAAAAAGTGCTGGAGTTCCCTAGCTCGGGATATTTTTTTTTCCTCTTTTTCTGCTTATGGTTCACTTCTGTTATCTATTCTTTTTTAATACATACTTAAAGGAGTACAATTATTAGTGCTTGGGGAAGACTGGTAAAGTACTACTTCTCCATCTCTCTGGTCATGCCACAGAAACCAGTCAGAAGATTCTAGGCTGTAGCCTTACAAACTTCTGGATATTGGTACAAATCTAAAAGCCAAAGTTAATGAAAGACTGGCCCTTGGGAAAGATTCCCCAGATGTTTGTGAAATCTGTGTGAATAGGTAGAAAAATGGTCGAATCAAGTATATATCAATTTAAATCCAGAACAGCATCACTTTAAACTGTCAAAAACTCGTATTTTTTGCTGATGGTGCTAACACTTTCTAGACTCTGCAAAAATTGACAATACTGATCTCAAACTGTTAGACATTTTTCAAAAAACTTTAATAAATACTGCAGATAAAATAAGGTGTTAACCTTATACCCAATCATAGTTCTTACCTGTATGCAGAATGTATAATATAGGCACAACCTAGTGATATACACCTTACCGTTAAAAGAGATTCATGTGTTTCAGTTCTGAGAGCCTTAGCGAACTGCACCTTCTGGGGTCTCCATGTATAGAAATTTGGATTTGAAATGGACTAAGAGAAAGGAATGAAAGCTTACTGATCCTTTAAATAACATCTTAAAGGGAGCACATCTGTCGTTTTGCTGAGGGAAGGATAATGGTATTAACCTTCATTCCCTTTACATTCATTGAAGCGTTGCAAGATGATTCAGAGGGTTTAGTTAGGCCTCTGTATGAAATGCTGTACAACTCAGATGTTGTGTGATTTGCAGTGTGTGTTGTATGTGCACGGAATCTGTTATTCAAGTCAACAAAATAAGATGGAAGAGAGGAAGAAGGTCAAAGGGATAGTTCACAGAGGTGCTTGTTGTGTAATTATTCAGTCTTAACGTGGAAGCAGCCCAAGCCATGCTTCTGCTGGAAGTGTTCTATGTACTGCTTGTAAGGTGGATTAGCTAATGTTACTGTGACCAAAAAGTCCGAGAAATACTTTGCATGCCTTTATATATTTAATACCTCTTTTATCGACTTACTCCTAGTATTGGGTTATCCCAAGATACTGAAGTGTGAGGGGACCCTGCCAACTTGCTTCTCAAGGCCTTGTAAGAGCACTTAGTTTTAAATGTCAGCAGCTTCACTACTGGTTTGTTTAGAATTTAGTGGGAGGATGTCATAAATCTATTTTTTCTTATTTGACGTATAAAATAGGCAATATATTTATTCTTTGAAATAGGACTCTTTAATGACATATCTTACCTGTAAAAGTTTCATTGACTGAGCAGGAGGGTGCTCTCTCTCCCTGTTCCTCTCTGGTGAGTCATAACGAAATGAGTGGGAAGCTGTCTTTACTCCTGTCGCCTGCGATGAGTAAAGGAGAATGTTCTGTCGTCTGGGAATATACTGAGCCCTGAGTGGAGAGAGCAGAAGCTTCGTGCACATCCTTTGACTTCAGCCTTATGGTAAAGCTGAGAAGAGAGCAGGTGTGAACAGGAAGAGGCACGATGCCCACCCTGAGCTTTCTGTAGAGTTTTCTGTAGAGCTAGATAAAGTAAGAGCTGTAATAACCTGTGTGCAGCAGGCGTCTTGGTATTCATAGTCATGTTTAACAATGCTACTCTATCACCCATTCACATTCCACTTCTTTTTAAAAAGAAAATTTTTCCACACTGCATTCTTGGGGGGGGGGGCGGGGAAGCAGGTATGCTATTATCTATCCAGAGTAGCAGATGGGATATAATAATTTTGCTAGAGATTTTAAGTTGGTATGGTGCTTGATGAAACTTAGACACGCAGAAAAGAAGCATACTGACAGAAACATTTGATGAGCACCTGCTATATATACATAATTATTAAGGAGTCTACATTCTGTATGCTCCCAACCAGAGGTTTTTTTTCCTTTGGTGTTTGCTGCCACCAGTAATAAGCTGCCACTGTGTGATTCTCTGCCCCCACCCCCCCAATAATTGTTTATACAGAGGTTTGAGTGGAACCACGTTTCTTTAACGAGGGAAGGAGAAGATTTCAAAATGAATTACTACATTCTGCTTTTCATTATGGGATCCTATAAAATAAGCTTAATATAAATATTTTCCTATTTTGTATACATGTATAAAGGTATAAGAAGAAGAGTTAAAATTCTTCAGGCAGAAATTTATCCTCTGGGAAGAGTGTCTTTATGTAGAGAGGAAAGGTCAAATACAGGCTGTATTTTGAATGTATTTTGGTGTAATATTATATTAATCTGAAGCCAATTTGAAGGGACCCATGTAAAGGGATTAGGATGCAAAGGCAAATAGGAATTTCACCTTTCCGTCTTATTACTGTTTTGGCAAAGTGTCATCTTCTGGGCTACGCCTTCCCATTAACAGTGTCTTAAAACAGTTAAGAAGCTGCAGGGAAGCAACAGCTACAGTGGATGCCAAGGGCAGCCGTACTGGTGGAGGAGGCTGTAACCAGTCCTCCTGTCATCAGGTGCTTTTCCTAGGGTTCTGCCAGAATTCACTGTCCTTTGAAATATGCTGGGAAGATGTTCCGCTCATTGCTTTCCAGGCATTTTCAACAAAATCACATGGTTTAACAAAGAACGCATATGCTAGCCTAGCACACTTTGAAAAGCATAAGAACTACAGTAAGAATCTTCCCCAGGAGGTTGGTGGAGGCAGTAACTCTTGCCTGGGAGGACTATGACCTCTTTGAATGGCGCAATGGATCTGCAAGAATTTCGTTGACAGTTCTGGAAATATTAAAAAGAAATTACTTAAAACAGAATCTGAAGGCTTTTTGCCTCTTAAGGTAGACTAGCTTTACAGCAATAGTAAAGAGTATTCTCTATGTGTACCACAGCCTTTTGCATGATTTTAACAAGGGATTTCAGTGGCAACAAACAATTCTCTTTATGAATGTTCCCTTTTCAAGTCAGTAAGTTTTAATCTCTATGGTGGCATACTTGATAGTAAAAGTCTTGGTTTTGCTCTACTGGACATCTAGTAAATGATAGCTCTTTCTAATTAAAGGTCTGTAAGAAGCCTAGTTTGCATACTTCTGGAGTTACTCTGACATAATCTAGAGAAACTAACTAGCATTTCTACATTTCTGATAATTTGGCAGCTTTTTTGCATACTAGCACGTATTTAAATTGAAAATTTTGTAATTTTGTGAATTGACTTGTATGGGCAAAAATTGCAACAGTTGACTTTCATGTAAAATAACTATATTTTAATCAAAGCATTCAGTATTGGAAGAAAATCTCTGTAGATTATTGGTGCTATAAAGTTTTGTTTTCAATGGAGAATGTGTAACTAGGTCAGAAAGCCCAAATCTGATGGAAAGGAAGTGCTTTACATAGGTCAGCTTTGTTTTCACACTTTTATTTCCCAGTTTGTTTTTTTTCTCCCTCCATCAGTGGTGTTAGCTGAAACAATAGATTTTGTGAAGTAAATTTGCATAGTATTGGAATATAGTGTTGAAGCAACCAAGCCTTTTATTTGCTCATCTGTTACAATTAATTTTTTTTGTTGCTGTTCAAAACAGCATGGTTTTTTTCTGCTGTGTAGTATTTAAGTATAATTGTTCACATCTAGAGATGTCTGGGGTTTTTTTCATTGCTGGGTAGAGGTGATTTGTTATTTGGGGGTTCCTCCCCACAGTCATAAGATATATATTGATTATAGTAACACATAAATGTCTTTGTGAAGTGAATAGTAGTACTTCATAATTTGAACTAGCAAATAGAGTGGGGAAAAATTGTCCTATTTATTCAAAGCAAGAATCATATGAATTATGGCAGATTTAAATGTCACTTGTCCAGTTTTCTGTGCATCTATTCATGTCAGCAAACTGTCAAAAGTAATAAAATGGTAAGTGGTGACTCCACTTTGATTTTAATGTCACCTACGTGGTAATATTCAAGTGTTAGCTTTAATTTAGATACTGCAAGTTTAACTGTCCCAATTTGACAAAAAGCTTGAAAATCCCAATCTTAAAAGCTCAAAACCAAACTGTGTAAGAATAGTTTCTAAATTTTTCAGTTTTTATTTAAAGTGACAATACCATGAGCTTTTTCTCACCTAACTTAAATGAGAAGTCTTGTTTCTGAAGGAACTGCATATAATTTCTTGAGTGTGTCTTTGTTCCCAACTTGGTGTCCCATGTTCCAGCTGGGAATTGTAGCCACTAACTTAACAATATGTTGTCATGGCACCTTGTCAACCCACCAAGAAGAGAACATAACTGTAGAAAGCCTAAATGATAACATTTCACGTGATCTTAGCTTTATAGTTGTTAAAATGGCAAAACTAATTTCTGATCTGCAATTAAGCAGAATACATGTTGAACCAAGTCGTCCTGGAGACAGGATTTTTAATGCATTCCATTTGTGTAACAGTAAGCAGGCTGACATAATCCCTTTAAAATAATGTAATCAGTCACCTTTCTTAAATGAGTCAGTGATTGATAAAGTGTGATTGTTACAGATGCACACTTGTGATTTAACTTGAAACAAATGAGACGTTAACATTTAAAAATACTATGACCTGATAATTTTTAGTAAAGCATGACTTAAAATTATTTTATTCTTTTTCTCTTGACACCGCAGATGAGGCTTTTTGGCTTTCTACAAGGATGCATTACAACTTGACCTGAAAACCACATTAAAGGTGTTGTGGTTTTGTTGGATTTTTTTTGTATTGTTAAATAGCAAGTCATTATTTCTGTTTTAGAAATTAATAAACTTGAATCTAATTAATGCAGTCGGTTAAGCAGAAGCTGCTTTTCATTTCCTTTCTGCTTAACATCTGAACTGACACAAAGTAATGGAAGAAATACTGGCTCATAATGTTTTGTGTCCATCTTTATACACAGACATATGTTTGCTTGCATTGTCTACTGTTTAGTGCTCTTCTACAGTATAATTTAAAATCTGTTAAGTCCAGTGTTACAGACGAAAGTTGTCATTCCAGCTGGCAGTTTCTGTCTTTAGAAGCTGCATGTCTTAATTCGTTCTTCTTGGTGAGTGACAGCGTTTTATATTTTTTTCAGACAGCCTTAATTGTGTTTGCTTACTTCCAGCTATTTAAAGATGAATAAACAGAAAAGTCAATTTCTCAAGAAGTAGGTTCATTAATTTGTAGGACTTTATGTTTTTCTGAGTGCATATTTACATTAGCTGCGTTTTTTTCAAGATATGGAGCTCATAAATCAAAGTCAAAAGGGTTCTCATGGCTGCAGGCCAACCCACCATTCTGGGAAGAGATGTTCTCATTCATTAAGAATGTTATAGAGGAAATGAGGAAATGCTCTTGGAAATGCTCTCTCCTTCTGTCAGGATTGCCTTAGCCTTCCTGCAGTTTAACTTCTATTGGTAATTTCAGCTATTCGTAGAGGAAACAAAAAGTTGGCTTTGCATACACTGAATATATGATATTATAGTGGTGGGGTCTTAGCCATATATTTTTGTAATTTCAGTGGCTCTTGCGAATCCAGCTGCATCCAATGACTTTGCATGCTGAATGAAGTGAGAGACCATAGATCTTCCTGAAGCTTACTGCTTCGGTGAAGAAGGAAGAGTTAAATGTGATACTTACGGGGACAGTCTGGGTGGTTCCAAAGCACTTACATTGTAATTCACACTGTTTGGAACGAAGTGGTATGAAAACCTGTAAATTTAATTTTGGTATCTTCAGAAATGGGAAATGCCATGTGCAGTGGCAGTCAGTCAGTAATAGATTACACTCTGGCCTGGGTGTTTTGGGTTTTTTTCTTTTATCATCCATAAATGAAAGGTACTCTTGTGGTTAGCGCTGGTGGAGGTGCTGGTTCAGGAAATTCTTGTAAATGTTTGGAGGCTAAATGGACTTTTGGTCTAAACCAGCTGTACAACCACTTGCATGTTTTCAACTGCTTGTTCATGTCAGGGGCCCTGAGGACACCACCAGCCCTGACTGTCCCTGCCCACAGGCCAGGACCCCATTTCAGTCACCTCAGGGCTGTCAGTCCCTGCCCCAGCGATGCTGCAGCAAAGTGTTGGTCTCCAGCACTCCCCAGCCCTGCCCAGCCTGGACATGGGCCCTGCCGAACCGAGATGATGTCCCAGCCCAGCCTTGGCCTGTCCCTGTCCCCATGGCCTGCCTGGCCATCCTGGGGCTGTATCTGGCCCCGGTTACCCTCATCAGGCCTGACCCTTGCCCACAGATGAACATCCTGGCCTGGCCTCAGCCCATCCCCATGGAGATGCCTGATCTCCTGGGCTGGGGCTGCCCCCAGCCTGCCCTGCCTCCGTGGGGGAGCCCCCAGGGCTACCAGTGCCTTGGCCCCCAGGGAGATGCTGGTCCCCATGGTGTCCCAACAGTTCAAATGGAAGAAAATGGAAAGGAGTGTGGTGCAGCTGTGTCTCGTTCCTGATTTTGTTTTGGTTTTTGGAAAACTCAAGTGCCTTTCCTTAATATTGTAGCTGCTGGGAAGTCCCTCATTGTGCATTATGCCAAAAGCAGCCTGAGCACTGCTGCAGTCAACCATCCGAAACATCCCTGCGTGGCATGGGTTGGTGCTGCTGCAGTAGGGAAGAGGAAGCAGTGCGGTGCTGTGGAGTTGCTCCCTTTTCTGCTGTCACTGCTACTTTGGTGACTGCTTTCATTTTAGCTCTGTTTCTTAAGGAAAAGGAGGTTTATGTGGTAACCATTTTTTATCCCTCTGTATTAGCTAATATCTGTCATCACCAAATCTCATAATTCTTTCAGGTTTTGTGAATGCTGACTGATAGAGGTTCAAACAGGTGCCCTCAATGAAGGGGAATCTGGTTAAGAATTTATGTTATGAAGTTGTAATTTGTAGTAGGTGTGATGTGCCTTATGGGAGGGTGGTAGGAGCGTGTTGCAGGTGATGTCTTCTGTGTCCTGGCTGCCTGCTGCGGGAGCTGATAAATGTACCTTGCGCCTAGGCTTGGGTTCTGCAGAGGTGGTGGCTGAAACCTGGGAGTGGGTGAGGATGGGCCAGGGCAGGATGGATGAAGCGAACCTTCTGAGGTGTGTGATGTTTACTGTTTTTCCGTGTGAATTTTGGCCTTAAAAAAAATAAAAAGATGGGAAAAGTACAGGCAGTGCAAGGTAGAAATACCTACACGCTCACTGTGGAAAAGCTTTGCTCAGACTTCGCACTGTATTAGATCTAATGTAACT
Organism: Stercorarius parasiticus; assembly: GCA_013396915.1. Lineage (NCBI taxonomy): Eukaryota > Metazoa > Chordata > Aves > Charadriiformes > Stercorariidae > Stercorarius > Stercorarius parasiticus. Next base: position 734,891 of record VWZL01001206.1, read on the forward strand.
GAAAAACACGGCATGAAAAGTCTTTTGGTTGGTGCTTGGGTGCTTTGTTAAGAAAATAATAATTGGATAGCAACAGTAAGTTTTTCTATTTCCATTTTTTGTTTGTTTGTTTTTGCAACCCTTTGCTGCTTTATTAGCGGGGACCTTTTTTGTTGATCTGAATTTGCAAAGCCCATGTTAACTTAATTTTCTTTGGGCATTTGCTTATTAAGGCTTAGCAAGGATAACGGATGTTTTATGCAATGGAAAAAGAGAATAAATCCACAGGAGACAGAAAGGCCGCTGTTCTGAAATATCATTAAATACCGGCAGGCACCTTTAAAAAAAATCCTGCAAAAAGTTTGAAATGAAACCTCTTCTTTTATTAATAATTTGAAATGTGAAAGAAGAATGTAGCAGTTCTCTCGTTACCAAAAATTGAGTTTAGAAGAGCACGTTGACATCATTAAATGCTTGCTGGAAAAACGGATTGAAAGAACCAGTTTTTGAAGTTTAGAAGTTGTTCTTTCCATCCTGATGGTGATCTGGTTAAGAAAAACATGGTTTAGTGATGCTGACAAAATCACTGTCCATAAACAATGTGTTTAGGTTGGCTGCAAGTCTTAACACTTATTATGGGTGAGGACTCTGGAAATACTCGTGCTGCTGTAACTCTCTTATCTTTAGCATCTGGATTACAGGAATACAGTGTATCGGTGCAAATAGTTAAAGAAACTTTTTTAAAATGCACTTAAAACATTGAATGAGCTTAGATTTCAGGCTGAGGTTAAATAATTGTTTCATCTATATTGGAGTTTCTGATCCACTTTAGTAATAGAGCTGGCGGAAATTTGGACAGAAGGGATAGGCTTGTACACAGGCAGGGCTATGCTAAGCTTAGGGAATACTCAGAAAGATTGACAACAGATATTCTGAAGAAAATATAGCTAATATCAGAGAGAGCATAGCAGAATGCCAGGGCAATAGGCATTTCGATTTATAGTTTTCTTTTTGTCAAATTCTGATTTTTTTTTTTAGTGTCAAAGTGAAAATTAATTAGCAGGTAATTTCTGAGGAGGGAGAAGGTGCTGATCCCTGGTGACTCAGAAATCTCAATCCCTGTGGATCCAGTGTCACAGCTGGAACTGTCAGTCTTTGCACTTCAGGTGCAGTCTCAGTCATGAGCAAAAGCTCAGGACAGGTGGGATCCTGTTTCTGCTCTGCAGCATTTCCGTCACCTGGCTCTGCAGTCAAGCTTGTAGACCTGGTTTTTCGAGTGCTGATTCAAGTTCTAAAGTGTACACTATCATTAACTCCCAGTTGAATAAGGGTAGATATACTTTAATTTCTTCTAAAATATTACAAATTTTCTTTTTTCAAAAATGCCTATGAAAATTGTGTTTTCCTTATCTAAGACGTGACTTTTAAGTACCATTATCTTGTGGACCTACAAGAGTTTTGATTTGCTCGGAATATATCTAAAACTATTTAAAATGCACTTGTGGTAGTCTTGTTTACTTATCTGGAAATGATACTGACACATCACAGTTTTATTCTTGGAGAAAAGGGATAATTTTTTTCATGAAAAAAAAGCAGCATTTAGCACTACTCTAATTTTAACTAATTACAGGAAAGCATTCTCATGCAACTCATTTGCCGGTGTTTTAGATGCTTTTTATATTAGGAGATGATGATGTTAAAATGCCAGCATTCTCTTTTAATATCACTTGGAGTTTTTACAAGTCCTTTTTTTGTTGCATAAAAACATAGTGTGATCATACTTTGTTATAAAATCAAATACTCGTTTTCCATTATAAAATGCCATATGCTCATACATTTTGGTTTCTTTCCAGAAGCTTCACGTAAGTGCTACTTTTGTAGTCTCTTGGATTTTCAGTTTAGAGTGGACTCATTCTCCCTGCCATAGTCGTCTTTTACATCATAAAATCTTATGTTTTCTCTCCATAGCTTCTGCAGAAAAAGACACAATCAAGAACACCTACTCCAAAGTAATGGATGCATATGGGCTCTTGGGTGTATTAAGATTAAACCTTGGTGAGTAAAATATGTAAAACCTTAATTTTTCATTTGGGAAAGAAAATTGGGCTGCTTCTGTAAAACTGCACAGCACAGGATCTTCGCAACAGGAACTGGGCTGTTTTTTTCTCTTTATTTTTTGCCTTTGCAGAGTAACTTGCAATTTGAGCACTCCCAGAAATAAGGGAGTGGACAAAAATAACTTCCGTTTTCACAATCCCTGTCATTTGCAGCAGTTTCTCCTGTTTGCGTTTCCTTTTCTTCTGTAGCACTTGAGAATGAGTTCTTGATGTTGGTTCTTTGTGTAATTTTTTCGGGCAAACTGGGATCAGATTGTGTGCATTTAGGCCTATAAATACATCAACTCCACTAAGACACATTCTGTTACCTGTGCCTTTTCTTGTTTTCCAGGAGACACGTTGTTACATTATCTGGTTCTAGTAACAGGATGCATGTCTGTGGGAAAGATTCAAGACTCTGAAGTTTTTCGAGTTACTTCCACTGAATTTGTATCGTTACGAATTGATTCAACAGATGAGGATCGTATTTCAGAAGTGCGCAAAGTTTTGAACTCGGGAAACTTTTATTTTGCATGGTCTGCAACTGGTGTCAGTTTAGATCTTAGTCTCAATGCTCACCGCAGCATGCAGGAGCACACCACTGACAATAGGTTTTTCTGGTGAGTTCATAATGCGTTTTATCAGACATTATATAGAATAATGCATGCCTGTACAAACTAATCTGCGGCAAGTTTTTATCCTTGTCTTTATCAGCTCTTAAAGGTACACCTTTGTCCCACAAATGTTGATGAGATACGATAGCGTTATTTTAACTTTAAGGACATAAGTGTGTTGTTAATGATACAATGTTTCCATGGCCACTTGGAGTTTCTTAATTGGAAGACAGAGATTGTCACTGCTTATGGTATTACACTTTGATCTGAACAGTTGTGATGTTATGGTTCAGCTTAAGAGACACCGTTCTCTTAATTCTTCATCAAATGTGTCAGTTTTTTTTTAAATGAGTGTGGTAATGGAGCTTTAAAGAAAATTGTAATCTTTTGAACACTCTGAATTCTAAAATGGTGTGGTGTTTATATACAGTTTCCAAGTGAGTTTCCAACACACGAAAGGGCTTTAAAAGTTTTATTACGCAGACAATTCTCATGTTGCTGGTTTCGTTGAAACAGACCAGGTAGGGTATGCTACAGTGCACATTGCTTGGATGCTGAACTCACTGTCTTTTTACAGAATATGTTTGAATAAAATCCTTGGTAAAAGGAATACTGCTGTTTCTGCTAATAAGCAGCCTAAATAACACCAGTGATGCATACTGTCATGTAAGAAATTCTGCTCTCATAATTTTAACCTTTGTTAAAAATGGTGTATGTGTCCATGAACCTTGGAAGGGTCTGAAGACTTGGCAGTATGTTGTTAGAGCAGGTGAAAAGCTGCATCTGCCCCACTCTTCTGTCCAATATACAAGACACCAGATCAGGTCTGGCATGTGTGCCAGTGCTACTCTACTCTTGGCAACTATTTTGGTCAGATAGAGGAATATGTTCAGATTGTTATATTAGACAAAATATGTGTATTAAGAAAATAAGCTCTAGTTTTCAGAAACACATCTACCTTGATGTAGGTTTACAGGAGTTACAGGAACCTAGTTGTTGTCTCTCTGCATCTGGAAAAATACTGTCTCTGGGTTGGTAAGTCAGTATTTCAGGGCTTGAGAAATGATGATACGTGTTGAGCCTGTCCAGATAAGCTTGGCTGATTTTGACACCTGGCATAAAACTTCTTAAGTTACCTGGCTCTTTTTTTTCAGTAAGAATCAGTCCTCGCAGGAGGTAGATGGAATGTACTAGATTCCAAGATCTAGAAATGTAAACGCTAAAAGTCAATAACAGAAAGTATTCTGCTTATGCACTTCAGTAAGCTTTCTTGGGCCTTTTCTATTCAAAAGTTCCAGTCTCAGATTGCCCAGGGAAAGAATATTGTTTGCTTTCTCAGTCTTCTATTGTAATGTATCTATATACTTTTCTGTAAAGTGAATGCATACTTGATTCACGGGATTTGAATCTTCATTAGTGATTGAAGTGAAGTATTTGCTAAGTTGCAGATTTATTTTTTTTTTTTAAACTGGCGATTTAGAATGAAAAGGCTAAAATTAAAGTGAATAGCTTCAACCTTTATGCCATATATCATATTTGCAATTATGGTAGAATTTTCTGAGTGGTGACAAAACCAGCCGTCTTACTAGAATTTACTTTTCTTTGCTATCCAGAAAACTTTACTTCCTTTTTATACAAGTGAATGTTTCTGAAGAAGATCAAAAGCCAAGCCCCACTAGAGTGAGGTAAAACAAAAAAAAAAAGTTCACAAAACCCAAACTTTAGTTGTATTTACTTACTACACTGTTCATTGGTACTACTTAATGCACAGGTATATCCAAACTGTGGATCTTTCATTTGAGCAATAATTGGTATTAGAGAATGGTATGTGCAGTATATAATGTACCAAGACTCAACCTTGAAATTGATATTTACAGAAATTTGAAAATCAGTTGGCTATGAATGTATTCCTGGAAGCTTGTCTGGGCAAGTGATGTGTTATGGTGATGTATAATAGAAATAATCAATGTATATTGACAAGAATTTTTTTTCTAGCTTTATTTTGTGGTGTTGTGAAATTGAATGGTGCTTTACCCATGACAAAAAGTAACCCCATAATTGGAATTCTGGCTTGCTTTTCCCAGAGTCTGTAATCCTTGGCTTCTCAAAGCAAGGCTGAGTGGAGAAATATAAACAAGCTTGGAGTGTTGTTTTTTGCTGGGTGAAGAGCAGAGGCTATAAGGGTTATTTTTTGAAGGTCATTAAAATTCATGGCTTCACCCCATATTCTTATTGTACAAACATTTAATCTGTTCTCTTGTAAACTTTGCTATTTCAAGTATGTTTAAATAAGAGTTATATCATAAAACTATAACGTGCATATTTTCTTATTTGTAGTAGTGGGTGTAAAATATAAGAAGTTAGTAGCTGGTGTAACAATTTGAGCTACGTTTTATTCCTTACAGTAATTTTTTTTTTTTTTTTTCCCCTGATAGGAACCAGTCACTGCATTTACATCTGAAGCACTATGGTGTGAACTGTGATGACTGGTTGTTACGTCTCATGTGTGGAGGAGTGGAGATAAGGACAATTTATGCAGCTCACAAGCAGGCAAAGGCTTGTCTCATTTCACGACTAAGCTGTGAACGGGCTGGCACCAGGTTTAATGTCCGGGGAACAAATGATGATGGTCATGTTGCTAATTTTGTTGAAACAGAGCAGGTATGTTACACTAGAATGCACATTGCTTGACTGATGAACTCAAGATAAGAATGCGTGTGGATAATTTTTTGCCCTAAATCAACAGATCACAACTCGAGTCTGTAACCAACAGATATTGGAATAGTTCCTTTGCTGCTAAATAAGGAATCTAAGTAGGTTACATAATTTGATGATCTTGGTGTAGCTTAGGGTAAGAGCATGGACGGGTCGTGCGTTTCAATAGCTTAAGAAGCTGTTATCCGTCAGCTGAACTGTTGTAGGTGGCTGTACGTCCTTTTAGCCTCCTGAGCTGTAGGTGAACGTGTACTTCTTTTGGCCTGAGCTAGTAGCAAAGTGAAAGAGCTTATAAACAAGCAAGAAATTTTTGGCAAATACATAGTACCGTGTGGTTCAGGAAAGATAAAAGCATTCCTACGATTACTCAACACAGGTCCTCTGAAAGGTAGTTTTTAAAGCCACTGTAATTCCCCTGCATTTGATTGCGTATCTTTTACTTTCTTTTTTTTTTTCTTTTTACTTTCTTTTATTTCTACTCTAATAAGTAATCTTTTACTTATTATAAAGAAATGCAAGAAGCTGTTAAATCACTCTTTGCTGGCCTTTCTTTGCCCACTTCTTACAATAATCTAGTTACCAAGCTGTTGTTCCTGCACAACTGTATTCATGTGAGTAGGTATCTTTGGTTGACTCACTGACTCATTGCAAAGCCCAGGTAGTTCAGTAGGATTTTATCCAGGAAGGGTTTTGCTTGTACGCATCTGTCATGTTTTAACCTCAGCCAGCAACTAGAACCATGCAGCCACTGACCCTTCCCCCCAGGAAGGGTTAAGGGAAAGAAGGGGAAAAAGGGAGGGGAAAGGGAGGAAAAAAACCCACCCTTCTGGGTTGAGATAAAGACAGTTTAATAGAAATAATAACAGAAAAGGAAAAATAACAATACTAATAACAAGAATGGCAGGGGTCACTCTCACCGCCTGGTGAATTGGCACAGTCCCAAGCAGTGATCATGGATTCCCACCCCCCCAGCTAACCCCCATTTATATACTGAGCATGAGATCCATGGTATGGAATATTTCATTGGCCATTCCATCATTCTGTCTGTTCTTCTATGTGAAACTGAAAACAGTCCTTGAATAGTGTAAACATCACTTAGCAACAACTAAAACCAACAGGTATTATTGACATTCCTTTCACAGCAATCACTAGAAAGAAAATTAACTCCTTCCCAACTGAAACCAGGACAACATCCGATTTCAGGAGTTTAGTCAGAACACTGCTACAGTTTCTCTGTCCAAGTTTCCTGGCAGGCTAATGCCATTAGATGAGTGTGGCATATTGTTCCATTTAAAGTTTCCTTTCCTGTATACTTAATAGACCATTGTATTTTGGATTCTGTTACATAAAATCTGTGCGGATGTTCTGAGTATGCTGTATTTTTATTTTCTGTTCATTGATGTACATTTTAACTGTTCCTACAGGAACATCTTACCAAATTATTTAAAAGAAGTTACTCTTAGCACAGAAGTAATTCAGTCCCAAATAATAAAAGCCTGCTGTATTTTCTTAGATGTTGTGAATCATGATTCTGCAAGGAAGCAAGGGAGTGCCAGAACTTCTTTTATGAATTGTTCAGTGGGGATAGAGAGAAAAGCCTAGAGAATACAATATTTTAGCTTGTGGTGTGGAATATGTAATATGTCAATAAATTTTATTTCCTCTACATTTTGCTAAAGCTAAGAAACCTAAAACCTTACGCTCTATAAAACCTATTAATACCATGCTTTTTTTTTTTTTCTTAACAGGTCATATTTTTAGATGACTCTGTGTCATCGTTCATACAGATTCGAGGATCTGTTCCATTATTTTGGGAACAGCCAGGCCTGCAGGTAAGCAGGATATAGATTTAAATATACAGATAATTATTATTCATGTCTTTTTAAACATCTTATAGTTACTTTTAGGCTCTTCTGCACAGTTACCTGTCAGGATGATGTTATCCGTTGGAAGTGAGTTGGTGCTATCGTTTAATTCACCAAGCCTGCTACTCTCAAGTCTCTGAATGCTGTTTTGCACAATATTTGAACGTCCATTGCTTTTTAGATGTTTTCTCTTTGAAGTTCTGAGGTTTTCTGTTTAAATTGCTATTTTAAAATAGGTTATCTAAGGGCACCCAAAGACACTATTTTCTTCTGAATTGTTCTTGAGCATAAGTCTTTTCAAGAAGTCAATATGGATCAAGAGTTACTGTAATATAATTTTATCTCAGTTTTCTTGAAAGAGGGATTGTATCAGCAGCTAACAGTGTGATAAAATTTTTACAGGGAAGATTAAAAAGATTTCAGATTAAAAAGATTTCATGCCTCGGTGACTCAAGGTTCTTTAAACTAGACATATAAGCATTTTGCAATAGAACTGCTGAAACGTTTACGTGCCTTTTACTCAAAACAAAAAGTAATTAGATGATATGACTAAGTATATTAAATTTAAAAAGTGGTTTTTAGAAAAAAGAAGAGGAATTTAAGAAAGCTTATAAAAAGAATGCACACCGTAGCAAGCAGAATTAATTTTGGAGATTTCATTTAGCAAGTGAAGGGAATTCTCAGATCGTATTTAGGATCAAAAGAAGTCTTTGAAGAATGATTAATCAAATGTGTAAAGACAAATAATTTAATGTGATCTTCATGTCATAGGTGGGATCCCATCGTGTCAGAATGTCAAGGGGTTTTGAGGCGAATGCACCAGCTTTTGACAGGTGAAAGAATGTCCTAAATTTTTGTTAATGCACTACAAACCTCTGATAAGTGATACATCAGAGGGATGGGATACGTTATTCCAACCGGGAGTCTATAAAAATGTGTGATTCAGCAAAGCAACAGGCTGCCTGGGCAGCTTTTTCAAACTTCTACAGGATTGTTTGTGCCTTTGAGTGCTTTGTTGAAAAAATTGAAGAAAACTTAAAATAGTGAAATATTTTGTTAAATTGAAAACAAAAAATGTAGCATGTTTACATTGAATAACCTGTATTTGTCAGCTGCCATGTAAAAGTAAAGTTTATGTTTTGATTTTATTCCTGCCATCACACTTCAGCTTCACAGCCTTATGGTTTTAACTAAACATATGTTGTTAAATTGGTGCTGTTATGCTAATTAAATAGCAGTCAATGGTTGTATGCTATTACTGAGTTGCATTGATTTGTTTGGACGTGACATAATAGAAGGCTTGCGGCAATTATTAGAGTACCCAGTACACTTCTGTAGTGTCTCAGTCAAGTGTTGCAGGTGTTCATGTTAATTTTCTGCATGCCAGAAAATGAGTGTGGAATTTTTCTTTTCTTAACAGGCATTTCCAAACTCTTAAAAATTTATATGGCAAGCAAATTATTGTAAATTTACTGGGGGCAAAAGAAGGGGAGCACATGCTCAGCAAAGCTTTTCAGGTGAGTATGACAATTCTCTCTCTGTGCATATCATTGGAATTTGCCTGTTCGCGATGAAGCTTTTATATAGATTTCAAAAAAGAAAGAGGTATGCTATGCTATGGAGCTACTACCACTTGTGGTTAAAATTGTATTTATCATAAAAGCACTGCTTAAGGTACATAATGTGAAACGAATTTTTAAAAGCTCTATATATAACTTGTGTTTGATTATGTTCAGATTGGTTACTTTGCTGAAAAATTGTAACAGCAACATAGACAATGTTGAGGGATTTTCAGTTATTTTCATATTTCATGCTTATTAGTGGCTTACTTATAAAATAAATATTTTTTGCACTGTAAAATTGGTGAATAAATAAATGATACTTTGTGGTATTTAATACTGTGATGTTTCCCTTGGGATTCCTGGATATATTCCTTAATATTTTTAAAAAAATCACAAATTAATTTATCAGTTTAAACATAAAAGCTGCTTCATGATTAAATAGAAATGTTTGTTCAGAAGACATTAACTGTAAGTGGACATTTTCATGAACTCCTGCTAGTTAGGTTAAAAATAACTGTCACATTGTAGTCCATAAATACCGACAATTTGAGAAGTTCTGTTTGAAGCCAGAGAACATGTCAATAGCCATCTGTTGTTTGCCTTTCCCTTCTTCCTTTTCCCTTTGTATTGTAATGGTTGAATATCTTAGACCGTTCACTGGTATTTTTTCTGTATCCAGTCATCCTGGCAGGAGACATTAGTGCTCCCAGATGCATATCAATGCCCAACGCAGATCATAGCTTTGCCAACAAAGATTGTGTGAGCACTTCAGGATTTTTCAGGGAATATTAGGGAAAGTTTTGCTCAAGCCACCCTCCACAGCAACCTAAATAATTTGTCTGTTTTTTTCAGTAGCAGCTTATGGAGTGTTTACTCAGTCCCCGTTGCTGGCAGGTATATCTAAAATGGTGACTGTTAGTGAAAGGCGTTTCCACTGAAATAGCTCTTTGCAAATTGAAGTGTTTTAACAGTAGAAGAGGCTGCAGGCTGTCTTAGTGACCCCTAGGATAGTAAGGAAAAAACTGACTTTGTGACAAGAAAAAACACAGGCAAAATATTAATCAGTTCTGAGTGATTTGTGGAACAATAGTGGTAAAAATGTTTTCATTTTACCTAAAAGAAAGCATGTAATAAACAAGATAGCTAATAAAAGAGCTTTAAAAATATTTGTAGCCTCTTATTTAGCTTATACTACTATATATTCAGTTATTGATATATTTATACTTTTTTCTTCTCTTTTTACAATGTCAGAGCCATTTGAAAGCATCTGAACATTCAGCTGATATCAAAATGGTGAACTTCGACTATCATCAAATGGTTAAAGGTGGAAAGGCAGAAAAACTACACAGTGTGCTTAAACCTCAAGTCCAGAAATTCTTAGAGTGTGGATTTTTTTATTTTGATGGAAAGGAAGTTAAAAGGTTTGTGTGCATAACTTCTGTAAATTTCTTCAAATTAAATTATGATTCCAGGATGTTTTTGACCCCTTAGCAAAAAGATAAAAGAAAAAATATACATCTGTTATTGTGTTTTTATTGTATCCAAGATGATGCTCAGACACCAAAATATGAGAACTTACATTTACTTTATTAAAATTTTGTCTCATTCTGTATATGCTCTAAAAATCTTGATGGAAAATCTCTTTGAGAAACTGCTGGGGCATGACTTAATTTCAGGCATTTGACTTCACAATTCTGGTGAAAATGGGTAATTGTCTTTTTTTTCAAGAGTGCACATGGGATTAAAGAATGAATATTTTTCTGTCTTCCTGTATAATGCTATTCATGTTTTCCTCAGCGATGGAGCATACCTTGTTCTGTTTGTTGTAAATGCTGGTGTTCAGTGCGATCTTTTTCTAAATCTGTTTGCACCTGGATTCCCATTTGTGAGATTCAATTCTCCACAAAATATGAATGGGATGCATGTTTTCTGCCCTGCTCTGTACCTGCCAGTCCTGCTCTACTTGTACTTCTGTCCCTGTTTCCTCACCCCTCTTCCTAGAGCAAAGCTTGTGCTTATCTCATCAGGAAAAGGGAAGCAGGGCTAGAAATAGGCAACATTCCTGTTCTTCTCCCTTCCACACCCTCCCCCCTTTTAAATTAATACCAGAGCAAACTCCTGAGTGAGGTTCTCCAAGAGAAAGAGAATTGTTGAGTGAGGGGATTGTGCCACGTGCAGTGGGGTTTCATCTTCTAGTGCAGTGGGAGAGGAGGGGAGGATTCCAGTGCCACTCTCTGATCTAACCTGGCTGTGCGATTAAATCCCCCAGATGCAGGTTGTAGTAGGCTTGAATAAGATTAGATTTAGTGGGAGGGTACTTAGGTTCCACCTCCACCTCAAAACATCACTGACTGTCCTCCAAAAAGCTTTAAAAGTGGTGTTGACGCTTTGTGTTGGGAGAACACCATTTGGTCTTGGTGGAGATCAGAACAAAGGCAAAACAGGCTGTGACTTGTGATAGCTTGAAGAATGGTATTAATAAAAAATACAGTGACAATCAGTGGTGAGACATTGGAACAGGTTGCCCAGAGGAGTTGTGGCTGCCCCATCCCTGGAAGTGTTCAGGGCCAGGCTGGATGGGGCTTTGAGCAGCCTGGTCTAGTGGGAGGTGTCCCTGCCCATGGCAGGGGGTTGGAACTAGATGATCTTTAAGGTCCCTTCTAACCAGAACCATTCTATAATTCTATGATTTTTATAAGTTCATGGACCTTCTCTGGAGAATGTCAGGGGTTTTCCCTGTTTTTTCACGATAGCAAGTTGCTTTGTATTTCAAATCAAATACAGAGATAGTAATGAAAAAAAATAGTCTTGGAAAAAGTTCTTCAAAACTTTCTACAGTTTATGGTTATATCTCCAAGTAAATGTGATGAAGCATTACTGACTTAATTGGACAAAGTGTGTAGTGGGAATGATGAAAGTGAGGAATAAGTGTGTATGATTGGGAGAGACGTCAGAATTTTGTACTCCTAGCCAGGCAAGAAGAACACGGGTGTTGCCTAATACAGTCCTTCTTGAGAGCTTTATAGCATGAGTTAATGGCCTTCTCTCAAAGAAAGGGGAGCAGTTCAGAGTGCCTGAGGGTCTCAAGCATCTGTCGAGCCAGGAGGGAGAGGCTTATTTTTCATTTTAATTTGGGGAGGAAAGAGAAAGTAATGAGGGGTTGAAATTGGCTTTAGTTTTATCACAAATTCTTGTTACTTTTAGTTTAGTTAAACAAATCCTAGAACTGTCCTAGTTTTTTCCCCATTTTTGTTTTAACTAAGTGTTGTTATTTCCCTCTGAGATTCTTGGGAAGTGTGTTAGTTGGGTTGTTTGAAAAGAAAACATAATCCTGCATAACACTTTAACCAAGAAAGCAAGGAGAATTGAGAAAAACTGAAGAAGAAAGACCATGTTATTTACAGAAAATAAATTAGTTTTGTATAGTGAACACTGCTGCAAAATTCACTGCTGTTATTGGAGCTAAGCCTCTATTGCTGATGCCTTTATAAACATACTTGCAATGACAGTAACGTTGCACTGACAATACCCTGATTTACTATTCTGATTCAGATCTTGATGTCCCTGTCTTTGTTGATGATATCTGTGTTAAATGAGTTATTTCAGTTGTTTTCTCTCTCTGTCTCTCGTTGTCCTTGGCACAGATCTCAAAGCGGTACTGTCAGAACAAACTGCTTGGACTGTCTGGATAGAACAAACAGCGTGCAGGCTTTCTTTGGCTTAGAGGTAGGAAAAACAGTGTCCAGATACACAACTGCTCCCGATGCTTCTGTAGTGATGTAAAAGTAGCATTACCTTCCCTATGAAAGATTAATTAAAATGTTTTGTTGATGGCAGTTTGATTTATAGCATGGTACTTTTCTTGTCCCAGATCTTAGTAGCTGCAGAAGCAGTAATTATGTAGTAGTTGTAATTAAACAGTAGTCATGCAGCATTATGAAAAATATTCATACTTTTTTAGGTGTTTGTTTCTTATGTCTGTTAAGTTTCAGGCTTGCAATTCTAGAAGAGGTAGCAGCGTTGTAGTCCTCACAAAACCACTTGCATTCACAGTTACTCTTGGATGAATTTCTTCAGCATACAGGATTACTGTTCTTAGCATATACCAGTGCTGTGTGTTCATATTTTCACAGCACTGTGCTGTGAATTCTTCATGGGATATCATGGTTGGGGCTTTGGCCATGCTCAGATTAAGTAATTGGAAATTACCCGTGGGATTCGGTCCTCCTGCAGGGTTGTATTTCAGCATACTGGCTTGCTATTGAAACCAGGGTTCTAGCCTGCATGCTTATGAAGTAGAGCTTGAACACATGAACCTGATCGAAATTGATGGAGTAAAATAGTACCGATTGGGCTAAAAGAGTAGCTCTGAGAAACTTTTGACAGCCCCACTGATCTTAATAAGCTGAGTTTGACTCCTAAAGATAAAATATTTGTCATGTTTTTTAAAAATGAAAAATTAGGGGTGCTGTAACATCAAACTAAGTAAAAGGATTATTCTTTTGTTTTCTGAGTTTTATTTAATTAAAATGCTTTTATTTTAGTGTCTATAGGAGGAATTTCTGTGAGAACTGCAAAATCCATTGTCTGTAGAGCAGACTTATAACGTTTCTGATTCTGGAATATGAAGTGATTTGCTGCTGTGTTTACCTAGTGAACACTGTTGCCGATTCATTGGTGTTTTAGTCAAATAGAATACTGAACTGTTCACCCTCATGCAAATACTCTGAAAATTTTTCTGTTAACATTCAACATCAGTACATACTGTAGCAGATACAACACAGTTTGAGAGTCTAATGCCTTTTTTCTCCATTGTTTCAGCTCTGCGTGTACCATGGGGGGTCACACCTTTTAATTACTAAAATGAAGAAAAATAAGCACATCTCTTAGTATCTGCTAATTATACTAATTCTGGTGGAATTTAGAATTCTTATTCTTTTCTTGAGTTCACTGTGTGTTGAAAAGAGTAGTGGCATGTTTTGAAAAATCTCACAGCATTTTATTGCATTATGTAGTTTGTATAGCTGTCCATCCTATATTGACTTTACCATGGGAGAGACAAATGATTGCCTTAAAGTCTTTCCTGGTCCTAAATCTGTTTGCTGGAGTTTAACAATTCACTGTAGATAGAAATGCAAGCTTTAAGTAAGTAATTAGGTTATCTTAAATAAGCCATGAGAAACATTGCCTCTTGTATTTTTACTGATAATTCAGTAGTTTTCTATGGCATAAGAACAAATCTTTATACACTTTTAATGTGTATAGTACTTATATGGCAAACTTAGCTTTGCAGATCTATGTTTTCCTTTATTACCCTTTAAGAACTGGATTAAATATTGTCTTGGTTTTTTTTAGACCAGATGTGCCAGATTTTTCCTTGGTGAGAGCTGAATTATGATTTCAGCTAGAATATGAGAGCTAAAAGTATAAAACTAATTAACTAGAAGGAAAATGGTAAATCCTAATGAGCTGCTTGCTTAATTTTAAATTTCTATTTAAATTCTTACTTTTTTAACGTGATAGGTACCTCATGTAACAAGTACTGAGCTCTGGATGACCACCTAAAATTGCAAGATGAAGCACCCAATTTCTGAAGCTTCTTTTCTTGTTTATTTCTACTTAATTTTGTCTGCAAGTTTCCTTTTGTAACTTTTGTTAATTCCTGCCCAACCTTCAGAATTTTGTATTTATGACATTTTATGTTCAGCATTTTAGACTCTTCCTTCTTGCCATTGGAAACCTCAAGGTTTTAAAGATTTTTAAAAGCTCTTGAAAATAGCTTTTTTTTATTTAATATTTTTTTTTTAAATTTATTTTCAGTATTATGTTGGTAGCCACAAACACTAGAAACTTACCGGACTTTTTAAAAATAATCGTGATTCCATAAACCACTATTTCAAACAAGGTCCAATGTCCCATTCTACTTCCATGAGCATAATGCTACCTTTAAGTAATGTACTTAAATGTAAACCAATACATTTTTATATATTATATGTATACAATTTAAATGCATCTAATATAGGCTGGGCATCATGGAAAATTAATTCAGGTATATTGATTGGAAGGGTAAAGGGGTAAAGATTGCAGTCGTTACACATGAAAGCAGAGTGAGTGACAGAAGCCGTTGCTGTTTCACTGATAGCAGAGCTCTGTTGCTGCTGCATTTGGTAATAGAGATCAGTGTGTTTGGTATTACACTTTTTTGGGAAGAATATGAATTGCTTTAATTATAAATTGTGTAAATAGAAAGACTTGAGGACCAAAAATAGCTTACCTTGTAACTAGTAAATATTTGCAAATCAACTACATAATTCTTTTCCTGTATTACTACCTATCTTTAAAAGAATATGAAATACTGGTGCTAAAGTTACATGTATGATGCAGCCTTTCAAACATAGTGTCAGTTTGTTCAGAATGATACATATAAATCAAAGATTATTTTTTTTGTGTGCGTATATGCTGAAAAAATATGATGTACCTTTTAATAAATACATTTAAAGATTTTTCTTTTGCAAATATTGTCTTCAACTGTTGCAGATGCTAACAAAACAACTGGAGGTATTAGGATTAGCTGAGAAACCTCAGTTGGTTACTCGCTTTCAGGAAGTTTTCCGATCCATGTGGTCTGTGAATGGTGATTCTGTCAGTAAAATTTATGCTGGAACTGGAGCCCTCGAAGGAAAAGCTAAGGTAAAGTACATTTTAATAAAAACTTTAGCAGTATTCACTATGGGTTTTTAAAAAATATGTCATTAATATAATAACTATGAGATTTTATTTTTTAAAATGTGCTTTTGTTGTAATCCTAAAAAAAACATCCAAACAAAAAAAAAGCATAAAAAGGTTGGTTATGTTGACAACCAGATCTTGTTTCAGTACATCCTTTCTCAGCCATGCCCATGCCTCCCAGATAACACCATTCTGCAGGAAAGGATGAGACTCAAAACTTTTATTTCTTTAGATCATAGTTCAGAAAAATGTATATTCAAATCAGCTTTAGTTTCTTTGAATATTTTCATTTTTGTCTCTGTACCTCTACCTCCTATTGTTTCAGTTTCATTCACTATATCACCTTTCTTTTAAAATATGTTTCACTGGATGTTGTTGTTCATGCTTTTAGCATTTGTGAACAGTGTTAAAATTGAACAAGTTGCAGCTGGGTGGTTTTTGTTTGCATGTTTCTCCAGCTGGTTTTTATTTTTAGTTTTGTGATTACTGAAAAAAACCCAAATTCTGTTTCTACCTTGCTTTCTAACGTTGTGATAACAATTCCCTACTGCATGACAGTGTCGTGCTCTGTTTCTCATCGACTGGTTTTGTCTTTGTTGATGCCTGAGTTGTTCAGGTTTTTCTAATGCTGTCTTTTATTTTTTTTCTAACGATGTTGCTTTCTTTGTTTCCATAATTCTCTCTCTCATCCGTTGATACCTGTCAAGACAAACAAATATTGAACCATAGCAACCTTTGCCCTTAGTTCCTTCAAGAATTTCTTTTCATACCATTCTTTTTATTTAATAATGCGCTGCTTCTCATTCCATATTATATACTATGTACTTATAGTTGACTGTTTTGTTCTTCCATCACTTGTTCATTCAAACCATATCAGGGTCCTTCTCTGCACATGCACAAGGCATTGCAGTAAGCTACATAAACAGAAAATAAGTAAAATAGACTTGTTGCTTATTCTGCCCTTTACTGATGCATACAAGACTTCTTCATTTGGGAATTGCTTGTATTTTGGTATAGAGTGGAATCTGGTTAAAGATGTTTAGTTTTATTTTCTTACAAAAATATCACCCAGACCATCTGGAAAACTACAGTAAGTATTTAATGGGGTGTCTTCCCTTCTCCTGACTTTCTCATTCAACTTTAATTGTTTCTTTTCCTAAATTAATACTTTTCTGCTATTCATTTGGCTACTTAATTTTTTTCTACTTTGTAAAATGTATTTACTGTATTTACACTTCCTTTTTAAATCTGTAAAATACAGAGTAACATTTACTCTGCTGTCTTTGTAATAATACAGAGTAGTCAATCATTGTCCCAGGCATCCCTGCCCTGGTACAACTGTTAAAGAGTACCACATCTCATAAATCAAACACAGTGTCCCTGGTAGAAGTCCATCTATTTGAAGAGGGTCTTTAACGCTTGCAAAGCCATACAATAATTGCCATTCTGGCAATGAAGCTTGACCAGGTCACTACTCAATACCTTCTTGAGTACTCTGATAATATATTTTAAAATGTAGTTTTTAAGTTGCATTTCTTATTCTCATTTCTCAAATTAAAAGTTTGATGTTTGAAATGTTTCCACTTCTTGCTCGTCACTTTGATTCTTCAGAGTCCAAGAGAACTTAGAAGTAAAAATACGGAATGTGGGATAGGAGAAAAAATATTTTAACTTTAAATGTGTTAATGTACATTTCTATACTGAAAACCAGTCCTTTTTAAAGTATGATAATACTTGTTACATCTAACTCCTTACCTACTCTTTCTTTTGCTTTCTCTGGGTTCCTTTCAATTAATTGCCTGATATGTGAATGGTGAGTGTGTTTTTTTGGATCATGTCATAAGTTACACATTTTCTGACAGAAAGGGAGCAGCATCCTATTAAAATCCTATTGCAATAGTGTGCTCCCCAACACCTCATCCACCTTGTCTTCCAAAAATCATGGTGCCAGTTTACTACTACTTATCCTTGACAAAAGAGTAGTTTCTTTCTTGTTGTCTGGTACAATTCATAGAACTAGATGATGGATTGGTTTTGTAGTTTTCTTAAGCTTTTGCCTTTTTTTCTTATGCATTCAAGAGACCTTCTTGAACAATGCAAGCTGTGAACTTTGAGTATTTTTTATAATACTATAATACCATGCAGCATCTCTGATGGATTACAGTCTGTATTTCCTGTAAATGTAATAGCATGTGTTTACATACACCTCACAGGCAAAATGCACATATAAACACAATAAGCCTCATAATCAAGAAAAAGTCTCTGTGTCTGTGGGGTCATTGTCAGAGCTGTGTACACAGATTAACACTGCTGGGTTTTTGAATCGAGTATGAGACTGCATGAGGTGTTGATTACGTTATCCTGTAAGTGTCTGACCCACAGAGTATCTGTAGTAGCAATACGTCTCTTGGAGATTCTTGTTTAGGTCAGGTAGTTGGACACTGTTCTTTTGCAGCACTGTGCAGTCATGTCACTTGTGTGCAGTGTGTGTAATGACAGTGTCTTCGTACATACAGAGGTATAGATTAGTGTATGTGTTCCTCCTGGGATGCTGCATGAGACTTGCATGTTATTTTGAAAAAGGTAACGGGTCTTAGTAAGCTGAAGCTATCCCTTTTTTAACATGGATATTTCAGAACATAAATTCTGAACTAATGTGCTCGTATGTGCATATACATACAAATTCATGTATCATGACATTTGGACTCACGTGCTTGCTCATCTCTCACTATTTGGGGAAAAGCCCAAAATCCCGTATCACAGTCTAAACATGGCACTATATCAATTTAATTTTTGAAGACCAAAGGTTTAGGGGAAAAAAAAATGATTCCCCTTCCTGCAGTATTTTGTTTAATTTAAATAATTTAAACTGGAATAATCTGGTTGTTAGATATGCCTTGAAGGTATTCCTGTGTTGTTTATCATTTGTGGTTGGTGAGGGAAAGCACACTTAGTACAGTAGGCTCAGAAGACTTTATTTAACACTTAAAGAAGGAAATTGCCTTAGATTTTAAAATCATTAATGCAGTTTACAAATATGTTACTGAATATTGCTAATGTTATTTTAAGCAGTGTCCAACATAAAATATTTTATACGTGTTCCTCCCTAACAGGCTGGAAAGCTGAAGGATGGTGCTCGTTCTGTGACCAGAACGATTCAAAATAACTTTTTTGATAGCTCCAAGCAGGAGGCCATTGATGTTTTGTTATTGGGAAATACCCTAAATAGTGATTTAGCAGATAAAGCACGGGCTCTCTTAACCACCAGCAGTTTACGCGGTATGTGTCTTTCAGGATTTTAATCTGTCTGATAACTATTTGGTGTAAGAAAGCTGTATGGAGTCTGTTTGCAAAGCAATATTGGAAAATATAAATGCTATCTTATGTTCTGTTGGCTTATTAAAAGATGAAAGTTACTTCTGCTTTACTAATATTACCGAACTAACGTGCTGCTGTAATTTCCTTAATGTTTATATTTTGTTGATGTCTGGTGGTGTAATAGGTAAATATTTGTAGAGCATATTTGCCAGAACTTTGCTGTAGATGTGTGTTAGGTATGTTCTGTTCAGTTCTTCAAATCCATTTATAGCAAGTGTTAATCATGACAATTATGTGCTGAATTTGGGGGAAAAAATCCTGATTTATTAAAATATTAGGGGTTTTTATTGTTTGCTAAATACCTTCCTTAATTGGATCTGTCATGTCAGTGAAGAACTTCTCACCATGGTGTTAAACTAGATAGAAAGCATTTATTATTTTCTCAAGCTTAAGAATGCTGGTATTTATCTTCATTCTGGTTTCTAAGGTACTGAGTAACAAAAGGGGATTTGGTAATGGAAGAAAATTTAATATAACAGGAGCTATCAGAAAATTCCTGATGAATGGTTTTCCATCACAAAATGTCTTTTTTGTGAGAAGTGTTTCCCAGGAACGTGTGCACTACAAAAGCTTGTCAGGCTATGGGTGAAATTCTACCTCAAAATCAGAGCGATTTCAATAAGAAACTCTGCTTAGGTAGAGTAGCTGTGTGGGACTTGGGTGGTCTGGTTACAGGAAGGTGGTTCACCTAATCGGAACTGGGAGCTGAACCACAGCATCCTGCATCCCCAAAGAGAGGTGTAGCCTACGTGGTCCCTAGGACTACAGTCGTGTCCCATCCTTCTGCAGGTCTGGTGGGCAGGGCAATAGTAAGTGGGCCAGGTTTAGGGCTGTGTTTAGACTACTCCCCTGGGATATAAAAAATAGAGGAGCTAATTCTTGGGCAAAGAAGGAACTTAAATTTGAGTCATCTTTAGAAGATCCCAGGCAAGAGTGTCCTAAACGGGGGGTTATTGGCGTTTTTAGGGGTTAATAACATTCTTAATTTTTCTTTTTTTTTTTCTTCCCCCTTTTCTCCTGGACATTTCTCAAGCTAGAATGAGAAAAATGTGTCAAAGTGTCAGTGCAAATCTGTAGCGCAAGAAAAAGAATTCTTGCCCAATTGTAGTCTTCATCTTCTGGGTATTTATATATTTCCTATGTGGAATCTGAAAGACTGTTTTTCTCTCATTTCTTTACCACAAGGTTTTGTGTTATTGTAACTTTCCATATCTGAAACCTGCTAAATCAGCCTCACCTCAAAATTAATTGAAAGTCGTTTTTGTTTCTTCTCACTTTCTCTGTGAATGCAAGCTGTCCTTTCAATATTTGCAGTTCCTGTCAGCTGAGGATTATTAATCCTTCTTCACTGAACATAGTGTCTTTGCACTGTCTGCTAGGTGGTGAATTAACTAGAGAGATACTTCATCATATGTAAATCCACTAATAAAGAAGCAAGGAAAGAGAATTTGTTAATACTGTTGTGGAACTTTTTAGATTTTGCAGCATAAAAGATGTGCTTTAACTGATGCAAATGGTTATGTGTAATAAATTGTATGGTACAGCATGTTCACTCACATATTGCTGGAAAATTTTAAAAAACAATTACTTATTTGACTAACTTTTTTCTTGTTTCCTTCTTACTGCATCCATAGTTTCAGAGCAATCGTTACAATCAGGTATAGTATAGTAAATTAAGCTGTAAATATCTGAGCAGCTATTGTTCTTCTCTGGCTTTTTTCTTGTGCCTATTTGCATAGTATTTGGTTGTGGGCTCACATTTTCCTAGTAGTGTTTGGATGTGGCATTCCTGTGCCCTAAATTTCCTTAATCTAAGAAAATCTCTGTAATACAAGAAAAGTTAAAATACAAGGGGTGAAAAATGTTGCAGTGTGCCGAGGTGTGAGTTATGAAAAGAGACAACCAGTTCTTTGGGTTTTATTTTTGCAAATGCTTTATTCTAGCTGTAGAGGAATTTGCTTTTTTTATCTGGTTTGGGAGCTTCTTTATTTTTATTTTGTCTAAATGTTTAGCTTAGGATAAGAGGTAAAATTCTTCAGTACAATTTGTAACTTCATCTTATTTGCCGTTAGAAGACTCTACCAGCTTGTATTCTTGTATGAAACAGACTGATTTTGTAATATCTCCCAGCAAAGGTTAATGTTGTACTGGAATGATCTGAAATGACATGCTGGCACTTGTGTTTTGTGGAGCAAAAGTACAGTCAAAACCACTGAGGTACAGCTACCTCTGCACATGACACAGAATTAAAGTATTAGAGCATCTATTTAGGTAAAACTCTTGGAGAATAGGAGGCCTGAAGAGGGAACTTTATAGTTAACTCCTAATCTTCTGCTTTGAGACATTGCCGTAATATCTTGACCAATGTCTGTGATGTTGATGCCTAAAATATGAAAGGTTGGCTTTGGAGGATTCAGCAATACTGTGAACATGAAGAAGTGTTATGTAGTAATAAGAATGTGTCAGCATGAGCCAGATAGAGGAAAATGGCATGAAAGATCTCTTCAATTTAAGAACCTTCTGAAAACTCTTAGTTATTATCATTGCAAGTTAGCAACATAAGTGACATAATGCCTTTGAACTTTGTTTTCAAAATTCTCTAATTCTTAGTGGAAATTCTCCTCTTTGTTGTAATTTAAGCTGTTTACATGAAGCTGCTCCATTTGGAGAGATGTGATATATATGTATTCCATATTTTAAAAGGGAGGGCTATGAGTACTTGTCAGCTGCACAACACTGCATTATCTCCTTGTTCCCAGAAACTATTATTGAAAATAAAATATTGCTAATGCTCCTATGTTCAGATTTTACTATGTGTTGAGAAAATTTAAACGGCTATTTCTGAGCTATTGCCTTAATAGGGTTCACTGTGCTACCTCTTGGAAGTAGGTTCAGTGAAACCAGATCAGATGCTTGGTTTCTGGGTGAGAAGGAAAAGGTACATTCTTAATAAAACGAAGGAAGAGGAGGAGGAGGGAAAGAAACAAGGAAGCTCTTAATAATTGTTCAGACGAGTCTCCCATTTTAAGAGAATAGCAAAATTGTGCACAGTATCCCCTGAAACTGTGTGCTTGGGTAGTAGCCACTAGCCCCATGTACTGAAGATTGACAAGGGATATGATTTATTTGGAGTAACTATTTAAAATTAAACTGAAAATTGATAAATTTGCATAAGAAAGAGAAGGAACTGAAGTGGAGAGAATAAAAGTCCAAACTCTGCTTTTAAACTTGCTCAGAGTACTACAAAGGCTGATCTGTGCAGATCTTCAAAGCTCTCTGTGATGCTATTTTCGGTTCTTGGGGTTCAGCTAATCCTTTGGATGATTTGGGTCCTAGTATGTATTATGGCTACAACATTTCATGGATTGGTTTCTCCTCGGTGGCCAGGTGCTTGGGTAGCTTCTGTCCTTGACCACTGGAGGCTTTTCTGGCATTTGATGGACTTTTTGAATTGACTGTTACCTAGTGTGTAAATGCGTTCAGAAGTAGACAGTATTTGGCTCTCACCTGAAGGTGTAAAGCGTTCTCTTGGCTCCTTGCTCTTTTCTTGACTTCACTTACCTGGATTATGAGAAGGAACCCATGATCCCAAGCGTGATCTGCTTGTTAGTACCCCCGGGAGACACCGGTCAGTTTATTGTCTTTTATGTGTGATTAGCCCGTGTATGGATATATGACTTGTTCAGCAGTCAAAGTATTCACAAACAACAGATACAATATATTTTTTTCTTCTGTTGTTTCCAGTTTGTTTCAAATCCACGAGGGCTAGAAAATCTCTGATTTTTGTTTTAATTGGGTAGCCAAGATTCTGTAGCAAATTTAAAGATTGTAAACTTAAAAAGAATAACTAAAAAGACAACAACAGCTCACTAATCATCCTATTTGGGGGATTTGAATTAAAATATTGTGTGAATGAAAATAGCTGACCATTTTGCAAGATAGCACACAGTGAAGGGAAGAATTCTTTCCAATATTGTTTATATGATTCTCACAGAGCCATAACCCTGAAAGTATTCAAAATAGGTAAATTAATATCACTTAGGTAAAGTACAATGCAAACAATACTGTTTACACCTGATGCAATTTTTATTATACTGAAATTAAAGAAAAAAAGGAGCGTAATTTAAAAAAAATATCCGATCTGCTCATTTGCATTAGGAAATATATCTGAGTATATTATGCAGCTGATTTATGAAGGGACTTTAAAATCTCTGTAACTCTGGTGTCTGACCACTGAATAATTGTTTTTGTTTATTTGTTACTCACAAGCCCTTTACAGATGGGTCATTACACTCTCCTATCTGGCAGATAGAAACAAGACACAGAGAAAGGCTGGTGTTACAGAGAAATTAGTTTAATTGTTTTGAATCCTAGCTTACTTTCCTCACAAAAGCAGAACTTTAGGAATTCAACTGATCTAAAGAATAATTCAGATTTGTGGCTTAGACAGACATACTCTAATATGATAAAATAATGTACCTTATCTATTTTAGTAAATGTGGTATATCAGTCATTTTTACACTTCTAGAAATTAACGTATCTGTAAGTTGTTTTTGTAATGGAGATCGAATTTCATAAATGCAATCTGTGAAAATGAGGTAGATATCTGTGTTGGCAGGTGTGAATAATAATGGTTTCCATAGAGAATCACAGATAGGGCGAAAGAATGACAGATATTTATAGAACATAGAAATTATGTTTCTTTTATCTATTATTTATTTTTACATGTATTACTTTGAACAAATTACTGCTGTCTTTCATTCAGTCAGTATCCTACCCAGACAAGTAATATATCTGCAAATGTACTTTCCCTTGTGAAAAGCTGCACTCATCTTACTTTCACAGTTTAATTTTCTATATGTCTGTGCATGGATTTGTTGCCATTATTTTAAGGGAAAGATCTCATTGCCAAGTTTTCTGAAGAAACATTCTATATAAAAATAATGTCTTTTCAAATGTTTTTGCAGCATCTGTAAAAGTGCTAAAGAGTATGTGTGAAAACTTTTATAAGTATGCAAAACCGAAAAAAATTAGAGTCTGCGTCGGGACGTGGAACGTCAACGGGGGGAAGCAGTTTCGAAGTATTGCCTTTAGAAATCAGACCCTCACTGACTGGCTTCTAGATGCACCAAAGTTAGCTGGTATTCATGAATTCCAAGGTAAGATTTGTATTCTGTCAATTTTTTCTTGAAAACTTGGATTTTCATAATTAGATCATAAACATTAAAATAGATACATGAGGTCTTGGTTCTTAAGTTAATTATAAATGACAAATAGCTTTTTTAATATTTAAATGCAGATCGCAAAAGCAAGCCTGTAGACATATTTGCCATTGGATTTGAAGAAATGGTGGAGTTAAACGCGGGAAACATTGTGAATGCCAGGTAGGTGATACAACCTATACAGTACTGGTTTAGTTGATGATGATGTTTTTTGAGTAAATTTTTTTTTCTCCTGTTTTGTAATGGTTGGGATTAGTCTGGATTAATTTTTGACTGTATTCCAGTTGTCTCTGGCTGGTTTCTGTGCCAGGATTGCAGACTTAGCTTTCCCTAGCAAAGCTGTGATCACTTAGATCATGTATAATGTAATCTCAAGGATCCAAACAGTCAGTACTTGACCGTATTTTGGGTTGCACCTTCAGCAGCCCCTCAACTTTTTCTTTCGTTTAACACTTTGATTCACCTCCAATGCTTGTAGTGTCCTGCAGTGTCTTGTCTTCCTACTACTGGAAAGAGCAAGTCCTGCGAATTTCCTTCCAAAAGCATGTATTGTTGGTATGCCTTTATATAGTGTCTTGTATCAGATTTTGATCTGTATAAAGCAAGGCTTCCTTCTATAGTGTCAGTTTTCACTGTCGTGCCATGTATTACATGTATATATTATTGTGGAGTTTGGATTTTTCAACCCTAGCAAAGCGGGTTATGAAAATATATTTTTACCAGTGGTGGGTGATACCAGTGATGAAATCTTTTTGTGTAGTCCTAGGATTGTATTCACTTTGTCCATTGTTTTGTCTGCCTGTTCTGCGTTTTTTCTGGTGTTTAGCATGCTTTAACTCATTGGAAAAAGCATCTAAAGCCTGTAACACCGTTAGCCTTTGCACAGGCTTTTCTCTTGAGGACAAAGTGGCAGTTTGTCGTCCCCTAATTTCACACTATGTCTAGTTAACGCTGTTTCCAGGTCTGATATTTTTCATTTCTATCCAACGCTAGCTCTGAAAGCCATAGTCTATTAGGTCTCCAAGGAAGTTTCTTCTTGATTTAAGACGATGGAGATCTCTGTATTTTCCAGTATTGACTGATCTCTAGGCTAGGAGGTAACTCCTTAGAAAAATTCTTAGGTTTTGGTCCTCTAGTCTAGCCTGAGGAATACAGGAAAGATAGCCCTGGGTGCTAACATTGTCTGTGGTGTTGAGAAAAGTGAGGCAGCATTTTATGAGGCTGAATTTGCAATGATAACGTCATGACAGCCTATAGCCTGTGTCTCTGCTAGGAAGCATTTGAGCACCATTCACAACTTGACTTTGGCTTACTACCCCAAGGTTTAGTTAAGGTTGTTGTATGATGTTTATTCGAGCAGATCAACAGTTTAGGTACCTGCTTAATTTAATTTATTTTAAAACTGGCATTTTTAATCTCACTACTAGCACAACCAATCAGAAGCTCTGGGCTGCTGAACTGCAGAAGACTATATCAAGAGATTACAAGTATGTGCTGCTGGCTTCTGAGCAGTTGGTGGGCGTCTGCCTTTTTGTGTTCATCAGGCCCCAGCATGCTCCTTTTATCAGGTCAGTGAACACACAGCTGTGCCCAAGCTGGGTCACCTTCAGTTTGCTTTATGTTACAAGCAAACAGAACAAGTGTACTAGGAAGCACGTGGGGCTCTAAAAGAGCTGTTCCATCTTCTGGGGAACTAATTGCTTAAATTCTTTTATCTTAGTTTTTAAATGGCTCAGCAGTTGCCAAGAAAGCTTGAAAAGCTGAAGTGCTAATATTGTTACCTGCTAGATAGCTGTTGGCATTTTTTAAAAATATCCCAATGGCCTTACTGCTGAAAAAACAATGTGAAAATGTTCTCTTACCAACATAATGTCATACTCAGACATAGTTAAAGCTGTTAATTTCTGTGCCATTGTATTTGAAGTTTTAATAGTTGTTTACCTCTTTTAGGGATGTTGCTGTTGATACTGTAAAGACTGGCATGGGAGGAGCCACTGGTAATAAAGGTGCAGTAGCAATTCGGATGTTGTTTCATACATCCAGTCTTTGCTTTGTCTGCAGTCATTTTGCTGCAGGGCAATCACAAGTTAAAGAGAGAAATGAAGACTTCGTAGAAATAGCTCGCAAGCTCAGTTTTCCAATGGTAAGCAACAGTGTTCAAATTCCATAATGAATGAGAAGTTAAACCCTTTGAGCTCCAGCAATGTCATTCAAAAGCTCTGTTTATTTTTTTTCCCCTCCCCAGATTCCTGTGGAAATGAAATTTCCTTGGATTAGAGGTCTCAGAGATAATGAAGTTCCCACAATTTTTATTAAAATAGATGACTGCAGAAAGAATAAACCTTTCCAGTGCAATGACTGATAGAGATGATGAAGCGTAGATTCACTTGCATTAGGCATCAAGGATTTAGCACAGGAAAGAGACCATATAGATTCCTGACATACAGTAGAACTTCTGTAGGCACCAGAGTTAATCAACTATGAGAAAAAAATCCATGGGAATCCATGGGAAACAGCACTATTTTCAATACACAAGAATGATTTTAACTTCTTGTTTACTCATTTTTGTCAAGCTGGATTGTAAAGTTCTGTACCATATTCTCAGAAAGGATTATCAAACACCAAGTAAATACTTGATAATTTTATCAGTGCAACAAAATGCTTCCTTGAGACTTAAAGCTGTCTTAAATTTTGTAGTCCAACTGTCGTTTGTTTCTATGGGACTGTGCAAGAGTCTGACATCTTATTTTACAGGGTTTTTTAGTTTCTAAATTTGTCCCCATGGTCATGTTTCAGTTTTTCTTGAAAGTACTGTATTCTTATGATCCCCAGAAACAGTTTCCTAAACACCACTGTTTTAATCTCCCAGTGTATCTGCTTTGATTTACTTAGGGGCAACGGAAAAATCAAAACAAAGGTGGAAGTAAAAGTTCTCACCTAAAACCCTAGGCTTTGTTTAAACTAACAGCCTTTCTGTCTCTCCGTAGTCATGAAAATTGTATGTAACTGAAAAGTCTTCAATTAAATCTGAATAATAAAGCCCTTGATTTGCACTTTTTAAGAATATTGTGCCACAGGATCCCACGGTAGTGTTTTGTTCTCCTTTGTAAGCTGTTTGTGACACAGGTAGCAGTCATCATCTTAGAGCAGACTTATAAAACAGGAATAGAAAGATGGAGAATTTTAGAATCTAATTCAGAAGATTCATGTTTCTTTAGAAATGCAAACTACATAAGAAATGTTACTACTTTCATATTCTATATGTGTGAATACCATACAGTTGCCTATGTTGTTCTAACCATCTGAGCACTAAATACTAACATGTATTTCAGTTGTCTTCATCAGCTAGAAATTATGCATATTTTTTAGCTAAAAGCTGAACTTCTGCACCTGGAAGTAGTAAATTCTTCACTTGATTGTTTTTAACTTCATTGCATGCTCCTGTTTTACAGGGAAGGATGCTCTTTTCCCATGACTATATCTTTTGGTGTGGTGACTTTAATTATCGAATAGATATTCCAAACGAGGAGGTTAAGGACCTAATACGACAACAGAACTGGGATGCCCTTATAGCAGGAGACCAACTTATCAATCAGAAAAATTCCGGACAGGTATCTAAAAATGTCATCACACTTCAGAATACTTTATTTTTCTTTTCGGCTTTAGTAATTTCTGTGGTGCTTGTAAATCTATATCCTCAGCACGTTTTACTTACCACTTTTTTCCAGGTAGGTGGTATGGAAGGATGGGACATAGCAACATTTGGTAACTTAGCAACATTCAGTAACCTATTTGGAGTAACTGACCTGAAGAGGCAGTGATACAAATACAATGACTAGCTGAAGGATTGAGGTGTTTTTTTCTCTCCTAAAAAAAAAAAAAAAAGAAACTCTATCATCTTTTTAGAACTTTGTGTTGGAGTTTACTAATTACAATATTTTTCTTTTTATCAGATGCAACTATTTAAAAACACGTATAGAAGTAGTATAGAAGACCTATAGAAGTAATAGGTCTAATGCTGTTACTGTCAGTCTGTTGGAAAAAGGAATAGTCCAAATGGTAGCATTTTTACTTAAAAAGAAAAAGAGCATGGAATAACAAAATCTGAAGAAAGCTTCAGATTTTAGATTTTTAGGGTTTCTTGGGAGGCAGCATGTAGCCATTAAAGGAATATCTTTAATGAATCAAATTTTGTGTGAAAGTGTGTATTCTTTCTTTCCAGCTTTATGTGGGAATGCTCTAAGTGGCAAAATGAGAGACAATCCTCTGGTTTTAGTTTTGTCTGCTTGCGGGTACTTTGATCATAAACAGGGTTTTTTCTGAATTAGAGTTCTCTTCCATTTCTGCTGGTGTCTTGTGCATCAGAACAGGAGAAAAAACACTTGATTTTTTATTTTTTTTTTTAATAGCCCAGTTCCTAGAGAAAAGAGACGTATGTTCAAATGGACAGAGAGCATGATTGTCCAGTGATTTGACCAAAACAAGAGAGGTGTAGAGGTCCTGGGGACACTTACAGCAGTTGCAAAGCTGAAAACTACCAGAATAGAATCATAGAATGGTTCTGGTTAGAAGGGACCTTAAAGATCACCTAGTTC